>JAODJU010000138.1:25649887-25662952 GCA_026776725.1 Gnathonemus echidnorhynchus | reverse complement strand
CTCTGAGCTATTAGTTAAGTTCTCCCCAAACGAGCTTGATGGGCCGAATGACCTCCTCTCGTTTGTAAATTTCTTATGTTCTTATGTAACCATTACTGATTATAGCAAAATCAAATATTTCAAGGTAGATATCTTAGAAAAACAGGTGTTAATATTCTTGACTGACTGGTTTTGGTCAAAGCAGTAATTCTGCACACATTAACCACAAACACTCAGATTTTCAGTTGGTATCCTTTAGTTTGATTTAAGAGGAATTTGAAAAGCACTCTCTGCTTTACGGATGCTTAACAAGACAGTTGCTTTTTGGAATTTTCTCCACTTTGTTTTCTTTAAGCATCCAATAATTAAAATGTTTCTAACCTGGCATTTTGTGTTTTCACTACTGGTCCCTGCTGGGTGAAGCGAGTGAAAACTGTAGGAGGCTGCAGGGAGGCTATGGAGCAGCATAATGCGCTCATATGGAGGGCAGAAGAGTGGAAAGCTGAAATCGGAATAGCAATGGTCCATCTGGGGGAAGCAGCTCAGTTTCTAGGCAGTTCAGTTGCCCTGGGCATATTGAAATATACTCGCTAGGCTTTCCAGTTCACTTTTCAATCAACTAAGATATGTAAACAAGGTGATTTTTCAGGGGGAATCCTGTAGTGGAATCCCAAAGTTTTTTTTAATTGTGAAGCAAAGTTGAAGGTGATTAACTGACCCTTTAATTGTAAAGATGGGCTAAACACTAGAGACAATCATTCCATCCATTTTCCGTCCTTGCTTATCCAATGCAGGGTCACAGGGGTCAGAAGCCTCCTGGAAGCTTTGGGTGCAAGGCAGGGAATAACCCAGGACCCCTGTGACCGTGCAAAGGACAAGTGGGTACAGAAATTGGATGGATGGATGGATGGATTTATTAAAAATGTTCCAATTTACCCCACTCTCCATAGGCCCTCTTCAGAACAAATAAAAGTATTAATATTCTTTTCCAGAAGCACAGAACCACCTTAAATCCTAAATATTCTTGTCTCTCTTTACTGGTGAATTACAACTGTTTTATATCTAGATAAGCACAATTCACAGTTGTCCTTCAGCTATATTACAACATAAACTTGTGACCTTGTTTCTAGGATGTACTTGATTAAATAAGAGCACAGATCTTTCATTTTTTCTTACACTGCATGGTTGTGTGACTTGTTTTGTGATGGACTTTCTGGAGCTGACCCCAGGCTCACACACACCCTATACTGAGCAATTGCCTATAGAAGATTGATGGGTTGATGAATCTTTTCCGTGCATATGTTCTTTTTTATGTTTTATTTAGTAAGACACCTTTTAGAAACTCGGGTGCTTAATTGCACATTAAATTGGGTGGCCTCACTATTTGGGGGTTCAGCTGCTTCCATTTCCTTCCTGTCGTCAGTGAAATAGTATTTCATGCTGTACTTGGGATAAAAGTTAATATCCAGAAGTTTTAGCCGTCAGACTGTCCAATCATACATACGGTAAGATATTCAAATATTAACACACAGCATAGCCAAGTGACATAGTGACAGCGGGAGAAATGGAGCCACTCAGAGCATCCAGCTACCACTACGAGGAGGTCAAGGCTCAGGATGTGGATCTGTGCTCCCCTGCCCAGCTCACCTCTGCCCACTCCTGAACTCCTACAGAGGAAAGATGCCAGAGTGCATCTCCATCAGGGCCCTCGCCTGTATCTCCAGTGTGATCTGTTTGGCATGGCGTTCTCGGGCGTGTCCAGATTGGTGGAACAATGGTCTACTTGTGTGTCCCCCCAAACTCTCAACCCCCCCCCCCCACGCGAGGAACATGTTGGGTCGTTTCGCTACTCAGATTCTGGGATTGCAATCATATGTGTAGACGCTGCAAGGATTGCTGGCATTCCTGGGAGACAGGCCAAGCAGGAGGAGACGGGGGGGGGGGGGGGGGGGAGAGAATAAGGGTACTCCGGTCTTCCTTAGGAAATGTTCACACCTGTGCCCAACCACTGCCTATAGTTGATAGATGTCAGACAGTAGGCATACCTACATGACAGCCTATGATAACACAAGAAGGACAAGATAGCTTTGAAAGACAGCGTGTGGCTCAGTGGGCTAAGCCTCTGTGTTGGTGATGGGAATGTCGCTGGTCTGAGCCTGGCCTTGGCAAGGTAATCACGTTTGTGGGCCCTTGAGCAAGGCCCTTAACCCCCAGCTCCATGGGCTTCACTGCTAAGCTTGATCTCACCTAGTTGTCTATCATGGCGAGCAAGATGAGGTAGATAAAAGGAGAATTTCCCCACAGCAATCAATAAAGCATCATCCTATATAGACTTGAATTGCCCCTTTATTAAGAAATTGCCCATGAATCAGTTAAGTAAATAAATAAGTAAACACCTCCTCTATTATGCTGTTCCTTAGCCATTCTTATGGTTGTAGTCTGTAGCTTCCTTTTACCAAGGCAGAGTGATAATTACTTGCACAGATCTACATCAAAATTTCCATTTCCATCTTCTCAGAAATTCACCTAATCGACCAATCAACAATCAGAACAAAATAAACATTATGGATGACTGGAAATTGCATCTGTGCAATGGTGACTCACTTCCTTGGGCCAATATCACTGCTGTAGAATCTTGGGTAGGGCAGTGCAGCGCAGCGTAGTGCTAGCATTGATACAGATCATTTCTGCTGCCCCTGTCACCTTAGGTGCCTCACCTAGAACCCTCCAAGTTGCCTGCTGAGGTCAGTGCTTCGGGCAAAGTGCGATGACATTACTGGAGATTGGCACCATGCCTGTGTGGGATAAAGGCCTAGACCCCAATTTTCCACTGAAGAATGTGTCCATCGTGCATTCCACTCTCTCTGGGCGAAAGTGGTGTTGGTGGGGGGGGGGGGGTATGCTAAGGGGATGTTTCCAATCATGGAGAAACCCTACCCTCTTCACTCATGCAATCCTGGAAAAGACAGTGTCATTATTTTTAGGAAAGCCACTAACTTTCTCCTTGCTTTTTTTTTCTAGAAGTAAAAGCAGATGTTTCGTTTGCTTTAGACATGCAAAGCAGCTGAACAAACTCCAAGGGATAGTTGAAATATCACACCCTCAGCATGTGCTGAACTCATACAGTGATCAGCTCGGCTTGAGTGCAGTAATTAGCTGCTGCTGCTTGGACAGCATCACCGAGTGTGAAACTGACTGGTCACGGGATCTGAGGGCAACACCAAAATCCCCCATATTGAGGTCAGCCTCTGTTATGCCTTGGTGAAGGGGGGGGGGATTAATCCAGGTGCTGTTTACAAACCCAGGGGAGCAGCTTCACGTGACTGTAAGAGCAGTCATCAGGTCACGAGGACAAGTCAGCACATCAGCCATCCACTTCACACCTACAATATGAAGTCAGTCTGTACTCTATCAAACTTATTCAAATTAAAGCCTTGCTGTCCATTTCCTGAACATTATACCAGAAGGGAATACAATTATATGAGGATGAATGTAAATCAGAAATGTTGGGAATTTCCTTCCTGGGATTTTCACACACTATAATGTATAAACTTTAAAGTGAATTGTGCAATAAGCAAAATGCATCAGTCAGAGGCAGCTCTATTGGCCAAAACACCTTGTTAATGAGAGAGGTCAGAGGCGAATAGCTATATTATAGGACAGCAACAGGTAGAGTGCTGTGCAGAAAGACTTCTCTGAATGTACTTAGAATATAGAAATTCCTGCCTTCCTCAATAAGCCCTGCTGCCCCCTGTCCATTCCATCCATCCATCCTCTATAACTGCCTGTCCTATTCAGGGTCATGGAATCTATCCTGGAGTCTATGAGTGCAAAGCAGAGAACAGCTCAGGATGGGGTGCCAACCAATAGCAGGGCACACTCACACTTATGAGCAATTTGCTAATGCCAGTTAACCTCAACATATTTTTGGACTGGGGTGGGGAACAAGAGTACCCACAGGAAACCCCATGACGACATGGGGAGAACATGCAGACCACACACGCATGGCTACCTACTATACCACTGTACTGCCCCTACAGCCTCTTTCACCTAGGGCAATGATGGAGTGTTTAGAATATGTGCAGTATATGTTGGGATCACCTCCTTGCAAAGTGACAGATAACACAAAACTAAAAAAAAACACTGAAAATGACTAAAAGACATGGGAAGCACGGATACTTTGAGGGTGGGGGCAGTCTGTAAGGGTGGGGGCAGTCTGTAACATGCTATTTGATGGTCATCTGCATATATCAACATTTGCTGATATGAAGGAAGAACCAAGTGATGAACCTTAGAGTGAACTGACTGATCATTTATCTGCACTGAAAATAGTCACATCTGACAATCTGTGAGTCGAATCAGGACAGACAGAAGCATTATCCTGAACAAGCTATCATCAGAAGGATCAATTTACATGTGGCGTGTCCCACTTTGTTCGTGTGCAACTCCAGCATATCACAGGCGATGTCACCACCCTGAAGCCTCTGAAAAAGCCAGATGAGATCTGGGGGAACACAACTGGAGTGGGACAACTTGTGGGTTCTCGGTGGGAGATTGGAGGGACAGGAAATTGCTAAATTATGTATGGATGCGGACAATGAGGTTACTGTTCAAATCTGCTCCAAACCTTATGAGAAAATTCTCTTTCTGTCCAAGCACACGGTCCCTCTGTCATCACTGCATCTGTGGCCGGCTGAATCATGGACTAAATTGAAACAAATTCCACCTGAGACATTCTTATTTAAAGCTCAGAGAACTTCTCTCTGACAAAAAGTCATATGTTTTTACATGTATTAATCATCAAATACTAAGAAATAACCATAGTCAGTTTACCTTAGATCAGTCATAGTCTCACGCAGGGACACAGATCCTGCTTTTAAATGTAAATCACAATAAAATACATTCAATCAATAGCAGCTCAGCCTGCATACCCTCTTTCAGGGCAGCTGATGAGGGCAAGGAAGACCCAAAATGGCCTTCTAACCATTAAAAAAATTTGCTGGAATAATATGTCAAAAATACACAGTTGTGAAAACTAAATATGGTATTTGTGAACCACAGGCTTGTTGTTTTTATCTTCCTAATTTTCTTTGGTCAAAAACAATTGTATTTTCCCTCCCTATAACGCAAGAATTAGTCTGCTCATTTAGTGTGGGTCAAACTCAAGGTCTTTCCAAAAGCAATGCCTTACAGCAGTAACGTGTTCTTTAGTGTTCTAAGACATCGGAGAGATGATACACCTGGTTTAACATTTCAGAGATTTCCAGCAGACCCAGAAAGATGCAGTAAGTAGATTGCGGCAGTCAGACGGGAGAACTGGAAACCCACTGAAAACACGCGTTTCTGTATTATTAATATGCATGATTTATATCTTTTTTTGTATGATTTATTTTAATTAGATTTCAGTTTGCAGTCAGTTCTGTTTGTTGCCTTCTTCATATTCTGAACCTGTTTAAGAGCAATTCTAAGGTAATTTTAAGTAAAAATTTAGCAGTGAAGTAAAGAAATAACAAGTATCATACAACAGCACACAAAACTATAAAAAAAAAAAAAAATGGAAAACTTTTTTTTTTTAAATCCGTTCTGCCCTAATCTGAATGTTGGTGCTGAAATATTGGTGTTTCATTAGTTGTGCCCATTTGGTCAAGACAGACATCTGAGCAGGTTACTTACTTCATTCGCCATCTTAAAATCCTTTAAAGGTAGCAGCAAATATTAGCCATTAGTGAAACCTTTTGGTTAATGTAACACATGTAGCGGTATATTGTGAATCTGAGAGACAGTCTCACACCTGCAAGCAATGAAGGCCTAGGGGCCTTCTACAGTTTCAAAGATATTGTAAGAAAAATGATACTTTAGAGATTGAAACTACTCCAGAGTATACCTATGACTGTGCAAGTCATACTAACATAAAGAAACATATAAGTACTACATTCCACACTTTATATACCCTATATCATCCATTATTACATCCACAGTATAGCTTCAGTCCTGATCACAAGTAGCAAATTAAAACTATTTCTATGGTTTCATAAATTACTTAGCATCCATGTTGTCATTAGCAAATAATAGTTAAATTGTCATTACATGGGGTGGTATATTTAAAAAGTTACTTAAAAAAAAATAAATGTCAGACTTTAACAGAATTACCCCCCCCCCCCAGAGTCAATGAAGTCCATCTTAATCTTAGAATGCAAAACAGATCGTCCTGGAAGCCATGTTGCCTACAAACTTGCATGATTCTGCATTTAACTTCAAAACAGATTAAATGCTTTACTTTTTAAATACATTTCATGCATCCAAAGACATGGTTCTGTTTATATCAATAATCAACTGTGAACTATTATTATATGAGTTTCAGATGAAGAATTGGACACTATGCAGATGTATTTCATTATTTGATGCAATAATTGTGGCTTTTCTGGGAAGATAGTGGTTGATGTGACATAGTAAAATAACCAAAAAAGGGAGAGGCCTCATTAAGAGTACAAATCAGCAGAAGTGACTTTGCAGACCAATTTTCAATGAGCCGTAGCATAACCAACACAATATCCCTTCATATCACCCACTGCAGAAAATATGACAGACTTTTACGAAAAAGTGCAATGTGCATGCAGATACCTAACGACTACTCTTGACACATTTTTCCGAAAGGCACCTGGGGTCTCCAAGCTTCTCTCCACAATTCATGACTCTGACCTGAGCAGACCCCCATGAAGCCAGCAACTTGTGGACTCATAGACCAAGGTCCATAATTTGAAGAAGGTTCTGGGTGAACAGAGCTGACTTGTTGCTTGCACTGAGTGAGGTCACAGATGGGGTCGCATATACCATCCAGGCTCTTTGGAAGAAATCATCATTTATCACCTGGTGATTCAACGGGATCGTGTTACTGTGGCGGGAGAGGAACAGAGAGGCCTCTGGAACGCACGGGCCTAGATCATTATCTCCCACAAAGCACTGCGGAACACTTCGCTTTGAGGAAAAAAACAACAAATGAAGGAAAATAAACCCAGATATTTTCTCATAAACAGCCTCAGCAAAGCAACATGGTGTAACAACTGGTCACATGACTTACCCTTTTCACAGCAAAGCCGACATTTTTATGTCACTTATTGTGAGTGGGCTCAGTCAAAGCTGAATTTTGATTGTTTGTAGGTTCAGAGTGTTCTGTATTGTGTAATAAAGTCACAGCTGTAATCTTGGAAACTTTGTTACTACACAAAAAAAAGTTATGGGAGAGAAAACAGAAATCAAACAATAGACAACTTTTTCTTGAATGAGTTTCTCCAGTGATGAGCAGCCTGTTAATTGCTTGCAGATAGGATCTGTTCTGGACTAAATTAAGACTCTCTCCTTGGTGTGACCGAAGTCGCTCACATCCTTTAGCACGCCTGTAAGAGCAGGCCGCCACTCATGGAAGTGTTCTGGTGACAGTAACTAAATCCACTGCAAGTCGCGGGTCATTGAAGAATTCCTCTCTTCAAAATCCCAGGCCCACCCCTGAGGGGCGTTGTCACGCACTGACCATGGAGACGAAGGTTCACCAAGAACTACTTACTTTACACTCCTACCCTCCCCAAGTCTTTCTACTGACCTCCACTCATAAACAAGCAAGGACGTGGTCACATGAACTTTTTTAGATTTTTGTAGTAGAGTAACTGTTTCCAGACTCTTTCTTACGATTGTCTTCCCTGCTGTTCATCACTTAGCATACATTTAGATTTATTTCTTTATAATGGCAGTGTGCTGTGTGGCTCTGTGGGTTAGGCTACTGTGCTGCCATTGGTCGGTTTCAAAATCCCAAGGTTGGGCCCTTGAGCAAGGCACTTAACTGGCTGCCCCAGCTTTCTCAGCTGCAATGTTACTTTGGATAATATCGTCTACTAAATAAATATCACTAGTTATTTTATTGTTTTCACTTTTTGCCATATTTTATGAAGAACTCATCCATTTTTTTTTGAGTTACCTGAAGCTCTTCACTGCAGTCGTAGCCTTGAACTGCAAATATTTATTTTTGTGAGCTGTCACCCTAGAAAGGTTGGTCGATTCAATGTAAATTTGCACTCCAGTGCACCATGCAGTGTGCTATGCTTTGTAACTCCTCAGGCTGAGCCACAGGCAGGATCCCGTGCTACACACTGGAACCTTATATTTCAATCCTATGTAGAATTGGATTACAACCTCATAGCAAGGAAGGTATGTATCTGCTTATTCTAGCTCATCAATTCATGCCTTATGAAATTATAGACCAGGTAGAATAATAATCAATACGCCAGCTATATTTTGGTTTTAGGCTTTTAAGACATAGTTTTTTTTTGTATCCAGAGTAATAATATAAGAGACAGGCTATTTCTCTTCTAAGCTGAACACATAGCTTAGCATACTGCAGATTTAAAGAAGCATATAAAGAGAAATATCAGCATGTGATGTCCACACCTTTACTACATAAACTAATATAGTCAGTTTAGATATGACCTTGTTGACAATGCTGTTATTTCACTTAGTCGCTGGACTAAGAAATTATAAGACCCTCAGTAAATTAAGCACCCAGACAAGAACAAGAAAATCAGCATTACGTACATTAAAAATACAACTATGTTGCAGACGCACAGCTGCTGAATGTACATTAAAAACACCATAATTGTTTTCATTATATCTTGCGCACATCTTGTGCAACATTGGGAAAACCAAGCAAGCTGCCACCCGAAGAGGAAAAAAGTGCATCCAAAATAACTTCACGGCAGAAGCAGCTCCTGCGTTCCTCTTGACGGAAAGGTTTGTGCTGATGACGGCAACTTCACCCGCATGGAGTCTTACATGCCTTATCAATGGCACCATTGCCATGGCGATGGTTATCTTGGCCTGTCCTCCGAAGCTGTTGGCTCTCAAAGCACAAATCTGTCCTGCAGGTGAGCGTACCTTATGCCAAAGTGACCCAGAGAGATCACTCAGAACAACCGAGGGGCCTGACACCCCTCCTCACACACACACACACACACACACACACGCACACACACACACACACACACACACGCACACGCACACACGCACACGCACACACACACATACACACACACGCACACACACACACACACAAGCCAAGAGTGAAAGAGCCCATATTTTCTCTCATGCACATGCATTTTTACATGCACACACACACATACGCAGGCCAATATCATCATATCTGCAAGAACTATAAAATTAATGTAATCCTGTTTGGAAAATGCAATAATTTGTTTGTCACAAGTAATCATCAAAGGCAGCAAAATAGAATAAAAGTAGATCTGAATAAGAGAAGAATAGCCATGGAAATTGAAGAACAGGCAGGTGAGATCAGTCATTCTGACTTCATCATAATCATGATATGACAGCTGAATATCATTTGCTACTGAACCAACAGCTCTCACCTCAAATGGCAATTTCAACGTTGCTTCTTAAAGCATTAATTGATCTTAAGGTTTTAATAATGAATGAAACAATGCACACAACATTACAGGCTTCCCATTCAATTAATGAAATTGCTTTCTAATTTTATATTCTTAACTAGTGGTTAAACACTCCACAATGTTTTCAACATATCTGCAGTTATTGGCATAACCAAAAATTAAATAATAAAGTAGAAGGCTGCTGTTTACAACACGTTATCTTTCAACATAGTTCCGTATTTACAAGTTTTGAATGCACCAACAAAAAGTTATATACTATTATAATAAATTCGATATTTGACAGTGGAAATACTGTGCATACTTGAATTGTTATTATTGATACTACAGCTCTGGAAAAAATTAAGAGACCAATCCATATTTTTTAATACTCTGCATTGTTAAATTCTGGTTTAATCCTGGTTCTGATGGCAGAAGGCTTAACTGTGAGGCAGGCTGCTTCCAGACTCACAGTTTCTAAGACAGCAGTACACAACAAGGTAAAGCAGGAGACACTGGCAATAACTGAAAACCAGCCAGCTAGAGGGCAGAAGTAACTATCTAATGCCAGAGATGACTGTCGACTTATCCAGCAGTGCCTTATAAATCGGAGGATGACATCAAGTTACCCTCAAAAGGAATGGGAAACATTAAGTGCAGGTGTGAAGTGCACTGCTAGGACAAGTTCATAACAGGCTCCTAGAAGAAGGACTGAAATCCTGTAAAGCAAGGAAGAGCCAGGCTGCAGTAAAAAAATGTACATTTTAGAGAGAAGCTTACCCATAAATTGAGAAATTAGTGAAACTGAAAATTTTGCAGTGGTCTCAATTTTTTTCGGAGATGTACAGTATATACTAAAAAGCAGACAGACATCAGCCTTATGTAAACAATATTAATTAGATAACATTTAAATAATTCTACACATGGGACAAAAATAAAACCAATACCATTTGCGTGATTGTGGCACATCCAGAGATTAAAATATTGAAACTATATTCTTGTGGTATTCTGGCTGTTGATCAAATATTTAAGGTCCTAGGTCATTTCCCTTTGTTTTGCAGTTTCCTTTTATCACCTAAGGACAGCTCGTGTTATCTTTCACTATCATATTTGCGGCTTAAAATTATGACATTCTTGCAAGGCAGCTTAATGTCTCTGTGGTTGTATCAAGTGGACGGTATGATGCTCCTCCTACCACCGACTTCACTAGTAAATACATCAGAGTGCCTGAATTCATGAGGCGCTCCCATTCCTTATCGCTAGGCTAGCATTATAAAGATGTCATGGTGAGCATAGCAACTACAAGGCTTCTGGGGGGGGGGGGGGGGGGGGGGGGGGCGGGGTGCGTGCATAAATAAATAAATAAATAAATAAATAAATAAATAAATAAATAAATTTTGACGCTGAAACTTTTATTGCCCTGCAGACTCCTTCAAAAGTTCAGAGGACAACCATGAAAGAAAGAGTGTTTCTTTTTTCTTCTGCGTTCCTAATGGATTTATAATATATCATATATTGGACTTCAGAGGCGGACTCTCAGAGACTCTTAATTTGTAAAATGGAATATATTCATTATTTAGGAAGTTTGAAGACGCTGTAAGAGGACGGGAAAACAGCAGAAGTAAAATGCTGACCTTAACACTAACATCAAGGTGCATCAAGGCTTGAAGTCCATTTTGTAGAAGAGATCCAGTCCCCGGGGAGACATGAATCCTCTTTGCTTACTGCATGCAGCTCATCAACACTAGACCCTTTGACACAATTTGAGCAGCCATCATTTATTTAAGTTAGTCCGTTTGTGTCACTCTGCCCACATGAGTCTGGCAACACCTTAGAGAGTAGTCACCTTCTTTTAGGGGACAGGAAGGGTCAACGTGGCTTGAGTTTGTCTTAGCCTATAAATCTGGCAAATCAATCCGTGGGCAGTCTGCCCGCCAGAAGGGATGCGATATGCCTTGAGTGCCAAATGGTTTTTTTGTTTTTCTGCTGTGCACTGATGTTGACCTGAGGAACAGTCTGGGCACAGCGGCAGCCTGTCAGCAGCAGCCGCTGTCAGATGCAGTATCAGTGTGTTTACACCCACAGCACGCAAAGGGAAGCACCCCCCCATTTCAGCACACAGCAGGCTCTCTTAAGGGCACTCCATCACGCCCCGTTGGTCCATTGAGGAGGCTTGCAAAAAGTGTCTGCGAGAGACGTAAGTACAGAGCATTGTGGGTGACTGTGTAGGTCCATATGCAGGAGAGAGTGATAGAGGATATGTCTCTGAGTTTAGTATTTACATAGCTGGATTTTCATGTCTGAACAGGCTGTTGATATCACTTGAATTCAACCATTCAACTGTGGCATTGTTCTTCCCAGGCTGTTACACAAAATACGACTTTTTTTTTTATCCTCCTAGGGAATGTAAATGGATAGTTTAAAAAGATGCATTAAGAGGGGTCTAGTTAGCAATGTCTTTATCCGAAGGTGTAACGAAAAAGCAATGATAATTTTTCTTGAGATGTTATTTCTTTATCAGCTAACCAACTGAATAAAATTAATAGCTTACTGACTGCCCACTTAAGTCAAGTCAAATGTCAAGTGGACTTTCTGGTAGTGCCATCCATATTCAGGTACACAGCCGCATGAAATCATGTTTCCACGGGACCACAGCATAACATACCAACAGCAAGTGACAAGGAGAGGCTTTTCACAGGATTTGAAGTGCAAATACAAGACATTGTAAAAAGGATGGGCTAGATACAACAGAATTACATCCATTAGGCTCTGGGAGTATTAGCAAGAAACCTGAAAACATTGATAATCTGATCAATATTATAGCCGCAGTACTGAAAGACTTGCCACTCTGAGTACCATCAGTCTGTGGTTCTTACAATTAGCCAACCTGTCCTATAGCACTTTAAATGTTAATTAAGCTGGAATTGGCACATAATCCTCACAGATGGAGAAAATCGCCAAAACTTGGGATATGAAGCACTTTCAGAAACAAGAACATGCACTCAAAGGAATGCTTCAGGGACTAGGAAAAGGGATGCCTCAGTTTGCATGGCAGCTGCAGTTCTGGGTTGGGTTGCCACGGACTACAGATTTTTTTGGCACTGACCTGGAATTTGATCTACTAAATACATACACATAAACAGACTAGGTATCTGTATCTTTGTGGGGACGCTCCACGAGACTATGGGCATAAACCAAATTCCATCTTTAAGACCCCCACCCAACCCAACCCTAACCTTAACCATAAGTAACCAAACAAAATTTAAGATTTTTGGTATTTTTAGTTTTTTGATTGCAGTCTCAGATTTTTATAAAATTGAGTTTCCCCTTGTGAGGACTGAAAAAATATCTCCACAGGGTCATAATAACAGGTTTTTACCAATCAAGTTGGAGCTGATAGTTTTTGTATAACCGCATACCTTGTAATGGTTCATTCTGCTTAGAACAGGGCAGGAGAACAAAAATAAAAGAAGAAGAAAAAATAAACTGATAGGAATTACTTACGAGCAAAACGTCACACTGGTTTTATAACGATATATTTAATAAAACATAGCAAATTAATATTAACTGCTATTAAGCTGCCAAAACTACACTCACCTAAAGGATTATTAGGAACACCTGTTCAATTTCTCATTAATGCAATTATCTAATCAACCAATCA
>JAODJU010000138.1:25629567-25645142 GCA_026776725.1 Gnathonemus echidnorhynchus | reverse complement strand
TGATGCAGTGTTCTTTGGATCATAAGCTGTTCCAGCCCTTCTCCATACTTTTTTCTTTCCATCATTCTGATACAGGTAGATCTTGGTTTCATCTGTCCAAAGAATGCTGTTCCAGAACAGTGCTGGCTTTTTTAGATGTTTTTTTTCGCAAAGTCCAATCTACCCTTTCTATTCTTAATGCTTATGAGTGGCTTGCATCTTGCAGTGAACCCTCTGTCTGTATTTGCTTTCATGCAGTCTTCTCTTTATGGTTGACTTGGTTATTGATACGCCTACTTCCTGGAGAGTGTTGTTCACTTGGTTGGCTGTTATGAAGGGGTTTCTCTTCACCATGGAAATGATTCTGCGATCATCCACCACTTGTCGTTCGTGGACGTCCAGGGCTTTTTGCGTTGCTCAGTTCACCAATGCTTTCTTTCTTTCTAAGGATGTACCAAACTGGATTTTGCCACTCCTAATGTTGTGGCAATTTCTCAAATTGTTTTTTTCTGTTTTTGCAGCCTAAGGATGGCCTGTTTCACCTACATACTGAGCTCCTTTGACTGCATGTTGTATGTTCACACCTCAATCTTCCAAATGCAAACAAGACACTTCAAATCAACTCCAGGCCTTTTATCTGCTTAATTGATAATGAAACAATGAAGGAATTGTCAACACCTCTCCATGAAATAGCTTTTAAGTGAATTGTCCAATTGCTTTTGGCCCCTTTAAAAAGAGGGTGGCACATGTTAACGAGCTGAAACTCCTAAACCCTTCATCCAGTTTGAATGTGGATACCCTAAAATTAAATCTGAGAGTCTGCATTTTATGTCTATGCCCATTGTATAACTTCAATTGGAACATATTTCAGTAAACAGGTAAAACAGTAAAACTTGTGTGTGTCCAAATATATATGGACCTAACTGTATATATACACAAATACACACAAACACACACGTGCAAATATATTTCCATTTCTTTCCTTTTGCAATGGTGCAATTTAGTGTATTTACCTGTTATAGTAGAGTTACTGCATTCTGCATTCTTGTCTTACACATTTGTACATAAAGACAATCCTACCCAGGGATGGGTACCGAAACCCAGTACTTAATCGGTCCCGGTGCCTAATTATAAAAGACCGAAGTATCGATAAGCTCTGACATTAACGGTTCTGCTGTCGGTACTGGAGAAATTTAAAAAAAATCCTATTTATTATTGTTAATTAAACATTACCTAGCATATTTTACCTGACCAGCCTTTTGTAATTTGCGGTAATATTCTCCTGCACTGCCGTTATTTGCATCACGAAATGTAGTCTGTTCCGCAGTACACAGAGCTTGATCGCGAGCACACAACACGAGAGAGCTCGCGCTTATGGCGGAGAGAGCCAAACGATCCAAAGTATGGTTACACTTCACCCGTGTGAACACGGACAATGCTTGTTGCAACAGGATTTTTGCTTGTAAAGGCTGAAACACAAGCAATTTATCAAAACCTCTAGCCAAAGTGCATTATGTGCAGATAGAGAAATGCAAAGTTTTTGACTGCCTAGCTTCTGCTTAATCATCTGCCTCCTCAGGTATCTATGCTACGTTAAAATAACGACATAAACGTCACATAAGGTCTCTCTAAATCAGTATTATAATGTTAATAATTTAATAAACACACATTCAGTTACATATAGCCTACATATAGGCTAAATATTTAGAGTATTTTTTATGCAGTAGCCTAAATAAATATTAAACATTAAAATGCCTTTATAGTACTGCTTTTACAAATAGATAAATAATAATAAACTAAGAAATTATAAAGCAGAGCGTACCTAAAAATTAATTTCTTGTGACTAAATACATTCAATTTAGCGTACATTGCAAAAGGTTCCAAACCTGTATTACTTTTACTCCCAAACACAGTTAATTAATTTATGTAAATGTGTTCATGATAAAACATAAACATTAGCCACAGATGATTGTTTAGTTGCATTTTGCAATTTAAAAAATAAAGTGTTGTTATTTCTGTTCTCAATTTTTCGTTTTTTTAATTAAAAAACACAACAAAAAGTACCGATAAGAGTACCGTTAAAGTACCGAATCGATAAGTGGTATCGGTAGAAGTAGTAATACCGTTAAAACCTTAACGAAACCCATCCTAATCCTACCTAAAGACTGGCTTATGGTCATAGAAATTAACTATTATTGAATTAAGGATGATGGCTTGAGTCATATAACCAAAATATTTAATAGTAGTAGGCTTGGGTGATACCTGTTTTTCATACCGCCCAGACATTACACTGCGGTATAAGTTATTTCTACTATTTAAAAAAGTAAATCTATTCTGATACAAGATACTGCTTAGCCAAAAGGAAATTCCATGATATGCTGTACTACCATTATACTGGCTCAAGTAGTAGTTATAAAGTACTAATAAACACGTTTTGAGTTTGTAAACATGAAAATAACGCTTTCATGTTCAAATGTGTAATCCAAATGTATGGTAACCATGGTATAAGGGGTTTAATGCACTCCAAGCTGTGCATGATGCATTTTTAAATGCACCCTGCTGAGGCAACCTCCACCGCCATGCTTGTCATGCATTAACCCTAACTTAATTGGTGGAATTTCAAATAGTTCTGCTATGATGTATTTGGTATGTTTGCATGGCACACATCAGCCTGATTCAAGAGTGCTCACATATGATTTTGCTAGTATGCAATGTGTGCGTGAGTTTTAAGGACTGGGGAGCTGCAGGGTGCTGTTCTGGGGGAAATGCAACCGTGTCATTATTGATCAGTCTTCCTTGTCCTAAAATTTGATTGTCGAATATGATTCCATGATTTTTGTATTCCCAAATGGTAGTTGTGTCCCATTTTTCATTACAACTTGAATATGTCAGATAGTTTTCAGTGACAGGGGCTCGTGTCCATTGGCAATGTTCAGCATGGGGCATTTCAACACTGAACTTTTCAATTGTGTTAGTCATTTATCTGCCATGATCCAATGTCTGAAGTCAAAGGTCAAACATACAACGCATAGTAAAGGAAATAGGCAGTATAGCAGATCATGAGCAATCTTGTCACTGACAGCCATTCTAAAAGCCCTATAAAAAGTGGTTCTTCTTTCTGCATAAAGGTCCTCTAGGAGATATATCAGTCCCAATGTTAAAACAGGAACAGTATTTGGTTACCACAACCTGTTTTATTGTTCAGTTCCTAGGTGTTATGAATCTTATGTGAGGTTTAAAACCCATCTGTGTAGCTGAAAGGAACTGTAAAAGTGTAAGGCTTTGCTCTGAGCCGTGGCAGCAGTATGTCCTGAGTGAAACCCTATCCTCCCATTAGGCTAATGGTCCACTCTGCCAGGCCAGCGGCCGTTTCACCAGACCTGGATCTTAACACTGATGTAAACATTGTGCAATTCTTAACATTTATGAAGCATCAAATGGACTTCTATAGTTTGTTTGAGGTAAACAATATTAAACCTTGGTGTCAGCCATCATTTCGAGAAAAAGCAAGCAGAGAAATGTTTTTAGGAAAAAGATTAAGAGGGGAAAAAACATTAAGAAGATGTGCATTTAATAGTGAAGAGTGCATTTTACTGCCAACTTTTCATCAGTGATCCAACCCGTTAGCTAAAAATATGCTAGTGAACACCTTAAGTGCTAGGTGTCGCTGTGCCTTGGGTCTTCATAAAATCTACAGTGCTCAAGACTTTTTAATGTCCCTCTTCACATTGCCCCCTACTAGATATAGCAAGTAGCCTTATTTTATCTCTTTTTTTAGTTTTCTCTTTTAGCTTTTAGTTTTCTAGCCAAAGAGGGATCAGTTAGGTAGCTATGGGATTCAATTTAATCTAAGCTAAAGAGGACGCAGAGTCTCACTGTGGGAACTAATGCAACACAACCAAAAGCCAGCAGTGAAAGAGAAGTTCCAAGGCGACGAATATGGATTATCGGTGGTGGCCAGGGAGACAAGTGGGGGATATACCCTTTGCCGTTATATTATACTCATCCTTCTTACTCTGTCTCTTCACACAACAAACAAGTAGTGCTAATGATTCTTCTCGGATGTGCCCCAGCTGGCCCCGTCTTGAACAAAAAACAACTTCAGCAAGAAGATGGTAGAGTTTATCACCCTCAGCTCTCCATACAGTAGTTCTCCCACACTACGCATTCAGCCAATAAGGAACATTGCTTCAACCTTAGTGACTGGAAACGGGGCAGTCCCATTGGACAGCTACAGGGAGAGAAGCCAAAAGGTGCATGTCATTGGTCTATACCTACTACAGTTTACTACTAGCACCTGTCTCTTCTCACACAGCTGCCTTTCGATACCAACACGCCTTGTGTTCTAAGCTCTGTTTATTTTTCTTGAGCTCATTTCCAACATTACGGAATCGTATGGTGACGTTATGAGCTCTTACAGTTAGGTTACTCCCCAGAGGGTAAAATTGTTTGGAAGCGATTTTTTGTTATGGTTATCACAAAATGCAGACCATACCATTGTAGGCTATTCAAGACAAAGTATAAGTATTCTCTTTGGAAAACGTGATGCTCCCCATGTTTATAGGTCACTTTCAGTTTAAAAATGTAGCCCTCCTTGGATTAGTCACACAGTCCACATTCAGTGTCATTCATCTGGGTAGACACACTTCTTTCCTTCTGTGGCTATACATTTTATAGTGTTTTTATATCCCAGGAAACACACATCCAAAGGGTTCTATATCATTTGAAACATAAAAAGCTGTGAGTGATATCATTGATAAATAATGTTCCTTTTTCTTGGAGCTTCTGTCCATTGCAGGACACATTCACAAAGAGAAAATTACAAATTTATTTTGAAGAGGATTGCTTTTCCAAGTAATGTACACATGTAAGTTTCAGAAACTGCCAAACTAAGTTTACGAGATTCTAACTGATAACAGCCATGATTTTAAATAGCTGTGATTAACTTTCCCCATATTCTTTTCCCGCCTCCGGTTCCGGACAGCAAAATTGCTTTGGCATATTCTGACTGGGAAATCTGAAGTGGAATTGGGGTGGCATGGTCTGGGGGAGAGAAGCAGGGGCTGTAATTATCTTCCCAACAATCTTTTAATCTGCGAGCGCATGTAGGAGTGAGAGCAGAATGAGATTCCTATCACCGTGCTGTGCTCTGTTACTCCAGTTACCGGACCCCCGAGACGAGACTCCAAGGCTGGCTGGGGGGGGGAACCACACACAGGAACAAGTTTAATTTTGGGTCTTTGTCTTCCCTTCCCCAGAAACCTTGACCTGTGTGAATATGTGATGGCTGAACTGCCATGGAGGTGTGGGGGTCCGCTGACTAAGGACTGTGGGGTAAATTCCAGGACCATGCAACCCTCCTGATTGCAATCCCCCCCTTTGCCCCACCACAGCAGGGAACAGCAGAAGTAATGAAGGCGCGGCGACAGGGGAGGGATTCCAGGCAGCCTCTGAGGAGAAGCCCTTTTTGCCCTCTCCGCGGGCGCTGGCTGTAAGACCAGGACTTGCGGGGACTCTGGATTCCTCACCTCTCCTCTGGAGACCGTGTTCTAATCCCCCTGCTACACAATCAGGCGATCTGCCACCCTACCCCTCAACCACTCTCTTCCTCTTTGCTTCCTTATTTACCATCTTCATCCCTTTCATACACAGCACACATGTAACATATCCACTTGTGGCATTCTTTAATTTTCTACCAGAATCTTTGTAGTCTTTTGTAGTCCAGTAAATATTTTGCAGCAGTACTAGACATAGAACTTGATAGAGGTTAGAGGTCCCTAGGCCCACCAACCCATATTGGTGAAACAGTACATTAAACACTATGAACATCCAAGCTGGGTCACCCTGCTCACAACATGTAGGCCTGCAGCGTTATCACCAGTAATCCGTCTGACGTTCTCTTCAATGTTTAATTAGCATTCCTTCCCACCCAGGTCCAGGAGGTAAGCTTTTCTCCTGCAAGAGCTGCCTCAGACAACCAGCCCAATAAAACCTCATTACTACTAATGTTCCGCAAACACGCCACTCGGGAAGGGTCATGGAAGGTGAAGCAATGCCTTGTCAGGAGCTGGCAAAAGTTAATCTCGTTCTCCACAGTAGTTCTTCCCAAGCTGGCCCCATCCACCACAGAGATGTAAGGCAAAAGACCCGTACAGAATACAAGTGTTTAAGTCTCTAGACTGGTGTCCCTAGACTAGTCAAGAGGTGGAATTGCGTAGAATAGAATATATAGGCAAATTGTCTCAGTGTCAAGATTTTTGGACTATAAAAACTCTAAAATATATACATTGGATAAAATGACCTGTCAGATAACTAGAATATACTAGGCAAAGTCACACACTTTTATTAGTCCACAGATATACACCATTTTGTCTTTAATGTTCTCATGCCTTTTTTCAGGTAAACCAAAGAATGGGGGTAGTTTGTTCTTTTAGGGAATCACTCAGTGGGGAGAAGTGAGTAACATCTGTTTGTGGAAATGAAAAGAGCCTCAACATTTAAACTTTAAAGACAATGTTCCCATCCTGTGATGGATCTTCCTGTCCTTAAAATAAATTTACTGAAACAGTACAATGTGTGGGCTTTCCATAATTTGGACTTGCTCAATATTTGATCCTACACCATCTGTTTTTACCAGAGAGATAGAGATCCATGACTAATAAATAATGTTTCGTTTTTGAGTAACGTTTGAGAGCAACATCTGTGCTACTCCATGTGTTTTTCACAAAATGGGGCTTAATAAGGGTACTGCCAGGTCCTTACGTTCCTCATTGAAATTGGATCCCTGACCTTGGTGCCTGAACATGTCTTAGCTATTTAGATATATAATAAAATCAGTACTAGTGCAATCATAATACTGTGTGTGTGTCTGTCTTAGTGCAGCAATGGACTTTTCCGGGAGGGTGACTGATTATTTCATAGCTTGAGACATGGAATTTGTTGTGCATAATGGAACTCCCTGGTAGAAGCCCTCCTAGAGAGCTTGTCCTCCTTCATACCCCCAAGAGAAGGGAACCGAATGAAACCCTCTGGAGATTCATCTCCAAACCCCAGGCAATCCAACAGACCCCCGTCTAAGTCTCCACCCTGGAGAGATGCCACTCACAGCAAAAAGAAGCTCATGTTTCTGAGGGATCGTGGCTAAACCCCCCATTGCATGCGCGTGCGAGACATATCCTAATGGCCGGATATTACTGGAACTGGGCAAGCCTGGAGCATTCCATTGCTAAGCTGCAAAATGTACATGGAAAAACATCTTAATATCAGGTTTCTAAACATTTACTTGGTCGCACTAATTCTATTTGGGCTGATGCGTCTGATGCCATCTGTAAGTCCACGCTGGTGTATTGATACAGTGACACAGGGCAATTTGTCTTCTCAACCATGACTCCTTCAGCAGCCATTAGAACCGGAAATAGTCCTTCAAGGACAGCCGTTGGAGCTGGAACACCTGGGCAGCAGATAAGTCATATGAAAGTTGGCCATTGTAGACTTGTGGACACTTAATTTTTCGTGATAGTTTATCCTTACTTCATTTTCTGCCCAAGTGACACAATAAGCTATTTACCATGTAAAATCTCTAGACATGGTATGTAATGTGATTATTTTGTCCATTACCACCCAGACAAAAGTTTTCCAGGAAAGGAGTATTTTGTCTGATAAAAATGTCCCTTTTGGGTAATTTATCTTAGAGCAACAAAGGAAATGTGTTGGCTTGGGGTGCTCAGCTTCCCTGCTGGATGTGGCATCGTACCTCCTTGGGGAGCATGTGTGTGGCCGCCGTGGTCACATGGCCGCTTAAAAAATATCCAATGAAAAGGCTTTGCCCAAAGGCTTGGGCAAGAGTGTGTCTCTTTTGAAACACCTGGTGTAAATTACAGTTCTATTGAGCATTTAGTTGGTATATAATATATAATAAGTTAAACACAACTGTTCAACATCTGTGCATATGTATCTGTTAAAATTCCATGGTATCAGTTTAATTATGGGTTATTATACTATGTAAAGGGCAATGCCATTGTGATTGTTTCCAAGACTCAATAAAAACACAGTGAACCTGTTTAGAAGAAAAATGTACTGTGAGGGAATCAGCAGGAAATTGTTCATTATTTTTCACAGGATGGATGAAGAGAGGATAAGTAGGCCTCTTTCAGAATGAAACTTAGGCATCAGATGACAGCATCTGATTATATTTAAGGAGAAATGAGGATGTTTCTTCTGAAGACTTAAAATCCTGCCTTTGACAGAAATGTGTGGCTTGGACAGCAACTTCTCTAAGAGTGACTGATGCTCCTGACTAAAGCTACAGCCACAGATCATCCTACTTGAGTCACAAAACCCAAAGCCAAATCATGGACTTGAACTTGATGCGAGCACCAACTGGGAGTCAGTGAAGAGAGTCAAAGAGGGGTGTGACATGAGAACATCTAGGCTGAATGGATATCAGACGTGCCGCCGCATTTTGAATCATCTGGGGACGTCTGATGGCACAAGCTGGTCAACCTGCTAGTAGATGTGAGGTAATGAGTGCCTGGACTAGAAGCTTAACTACATACTGAGGTAAAAAAGGCCTGATCTTCCTGACGCTATACAGGGTAAATCTACAAGACTGGAAGAGCGTTGGTATTTGCTCAGCAAAGGACAACTGGCTGTCTACCATTACCCCTAGACTGCTGGCAGACCTTGATGTAGACAGCTTGGATCCAAACTGGATGATGATGTCATGGCAGATGGTAGGGCTGTCAAGGAAGAAGGTGATCAGTCTCGGAGAGATTAAGCTGGAGGTGATGGTCCCTCATCCAGGCTGTGATGTCCACCAGGCATGGAGAGATCTGAGTGGAAACTGTGATGTCATCAGGAGAGAAGTTCAAGTAGAGCTGGATGTCATTGACGTAATAAGGGTACTCCTCACAAACTGAGGTTCCTTCAGGCCTTTTCCTTGAATATATTTCAAGAAAATCTGATGCTTTCCATGAGATAACAGCTCCAATCCATAAGCTGGGACATGTAATGTCTCTTTAGGTGTCAGGTATAAACCAGGCACCAAAGTCCTATTGAAAAACTGTAAAACTACAACAAACGTAATACAGACATAAACAGCTACCAGTACTTAGCTCACAAGGCAGTTAAACATGTTTTTGTTAATTTGTTTTTAAATAACACATAGAACAACTGGATTTAGTTTCACATATGGCTTTATGCAATACCCATGACAAGAACCTTTCAGAAACCTGTGTGTTTACAGCAATAGTTACAGATTTGCAGGACAGAAAGCAAGGTATTTATAAAACACAAAACAATAATGCCCATTTAATTTGTCACTTATTTATATGATAAGTAATCATACGAAAATATGGCATTCAGTTTTGAATGACACAGACACTCTATGCCATCCTTTATGTCAAAAGACACATATCCACGGGCATTTATATACACACATATACTCATGTGAGCAGATGCATGCAGTATACAAAATGAAAAAGAATCTAATCAGTCCATCATTTAGAAGAGGCTTGCTCCATTTGTAAAATGACACTGTAGTAATACAAGAACCAAGCTTTAGCTCATAAATCCTGAGCTTAGACATGCTACAGGATGTTCCTGGCCATGTTCTTCCCTCACTTGGTGTTCAGGGGTCAGTTTTCTGTTGGATGATGACTGAGAACCGCAGCCACTGCAGAATCTCTCTGCAGGACTGCAGCCCTAACCTGGTGCATGTGTTTTACACAAGAGGATTGTGAAATTGACCACTGTTATCTCCAGGAAAATAGGTAAAATGGTTCTGTAATGCTTCTAACCATACAAGGAACTTAAATTCATATACAGCTTTCCTATTAGTCTTTGAATCCTGGTCACAGCCCAGAGTGCAATGCGTTTGTGGACAGAAATCTACCAAGACTGACAAATTTATGTATATAAGTATATATGTATACATTATGTACGTATATATATATATATATATATATATATATGTATTTAACTTTTTTTTGTTTTTCATGTTGCCCTTCTGTTTGTGGATCTTGTTACGCTGACAAACACTGCAGAATATTGCATACAGCCTTTTCTCCCAAAACAGGCTTCTTGTACATACGACCAAGGTGGAACATTAAAAAAAAAATCTGTTTTCACAAAGGGTGAAGTGCATTTTTCAACACATCCCTTGTTCAAAAATATAGTGGTTTCGGAGTCACTGCAATGTGACCTCATCAAGTTATGAAAAGAGACGATTATGTCGGATATCATCTACGTGTGAGTAATAAATGTTACACAGGGAAATGGAGAAGAAAGGAATTTATGGAGGACTTTGGCATGTGCTTTGAAAGGGGGCTGTGAAGCATTCAGTTACTCTGCCACCGTGCAAGACGTCGCTGACAAGGCAGGGAGATGGCATCTGTAGATAACGCCTGTTCATCATCACATTTATTTTAGCAGCCACGAGGGGCAGCTTTTGAGTGACCACCCTAAGGACCTCATACCTAACGTGGCGTGTTAGAGACTCATAATGACTGCAAAATAAATGAATAACCCAGCTGAGCTAAGCTAAACGATGGGAGGGAAGAAATGCAAAGAGTATACTAAGAATCGCTTCAGAAGATGTTGCTTTTTATTAAGTTTAAGTGTAATGGGGTAGTATGATGGAAAAAGCCATTCTGCATACACAGTATCAATAACTCACCAAAATAACTCATCAAAAGAAGCCTCTCTAAGAGACCTTTCAAGATTCCAGAGACGATCATGAAGATGCCAAACAGGGGAGTGCCCACCTTGATTTTGATCTGGGGATCAGTTATATTAGGATGCCTGACAGTATTGTGACAGTACTGGTGCAAGTATGTGAAAAATTGTGCTTGATGAGTTCTTTATAAATGACATGAAAACACCCTCTGTCTATCTGTCAGTTCATCCATCCATCCATCCTTCCATCCACCTGTCTGCCAACCACATCTAGCAGATGGTCATGGTGAAAAAAAAACATTTTTTAAATATGTTTGAATTCTTAAGGTACTTAAGGACCTGTAAATTAGCATTGTACGTTTGCAATTCCAGAATACTAAAATGGTTACAGAGAATACATCTTGTCACAAACATCCATAAGAAGTGAGTAATTTTTCTATTAAAGGAATTTCTAGTCCTGGTTGGGTTGGCATCCGATCCTGGGTTATTCCCTGCCTTGCACCTGTAGCTTCTGGGATTGCTTCTGGATACCGGCGAACTTGCATGCAGCAAGCAGGGATAGAAAATGGATGGAATTTCCTGTCTTTGTAGTCAATAGCTTAATTCATATAAGCCTCATAGAAACAGGGTATTGGATATTGAATATTTTGTACGCATGGATGATTCAAAAGTATTATCTCTAGACATTTTGCCATCATTGGACCATACTTCCTGGTTATTTAGAACATTTGAGCACAAGAAGTTAGTGCACTTAACCTAACCTAACATGGGCCTCTTACCTGTGGTTGACCTCAAGAAAAACCAGGCTAGCCCCAAAAAGAATGATGATTATTAAAACAATTAAAACAGACTGCCTTGAGATTTCAATACACCTAGCATGAGCTTCTTCTATGCCTATTATAGTGTGTATTATAGTATGTTTGTTAATAGCCCATGCAAGGTCTAACAGACCTTCCTTAAGATTAACAGACTTTTAATGAAGGCAACACTCCCCCTGGTGGTACTGAAAGAGAATCACATCTCCCTGCTTCAGGATCCTAAGCACACTATTCCAGAGAAACAGCTTCGCACCTTAGAGGCAACAGACCAAATCAAGCAATTTAGAGCTGATAAATATATGTATTCAACAGAGTCAAATTCTTTTCTTTAAAATGTGGAAAAGTCAACCAGTTTTAAGCCCAAAGGCCCTAAAATCTAGATTGAGAATCAGAAACATGTTGGAGGCTTCTGTGTACTGGGGATTAGAAAAATCTTTTAAATGAGACTCAAAATGAAATTCACATTCTTCTATGTTTTATCATTGTTTACCACTGAAAGTGCTTTGGCCACAATTAAACAGAAAGGACTGCCAGGTTTTAAGAGGTATACCTCTCTGCCAAGCTGACAATCTTGCGGCTATCTGTACTCTGGCCAGTTTGTTGTCCTTAAGACAGCTCTCAATGTCATTCAGCTCTTGCATTATTTTGCACAGCATTGCAAGACATCACATTGCATTATGTTGACTGTATAATACTGTTCATTGTGAATACTGAGCAGGACTGACTAAGTATACTCTTGTGGAGCAACTGAACTGTAACAATTAAATCATATTTAGCCTTAGTTTGGTGGTAACTGCCTGGAGTGTGGCTAAATGGTAGTTATTAAAAGCAGTGGCTGTTCTGGATTTCTGAATGAGGTTTGTGAGCATTTGAATCAGGAGGAGCTATGATGCCCATTTCAAAGCCTGGATAAGAATTCCCCAGAAGCATGGCTGTTTAATATCTGGTGACATAACCACATGAATTTGCCCTCACACCAGCAAGAGTGTATTCCATCAGATTTCTCGCTCTGTATTCCAGTGCGGCTCAGCTGAGTGTTTTGTCCAGCTGGTGCTTTGGAAGACGGTGGTACAGCCAGACAGCAGCTGCTTTTCAGGTGTCTCCACTGCTGTGCAGCTGGGCATGACCAAGCTGCCCCTCTGGTCTGCTTTATAACCTCATACTGAAATGAACAATTTATATAGATTAGAGAGAGATTAGGGAACGACTGATTTGTCTGAAGTGTTTTGTGTGTCTTTGGTAGAAAATAGTATTAGTAGAGCAATAGTATTACGTAATTGCCTTGTGCCGCCATCTTGGTGCATTGTCAGTTATGGTAATGACATACTCCAAGCATGTGAATGCAAGCAAGGCAAGTCATGTATTGTCACACCAATCACATTCAATACACTGCATATGGTGAAAGAACATAACATTACATAAAAATAAAATCAACAAAACAAAATTAAAGCAAAAATCCTGCAATGGGTTGGTATTCCATACTGGGTTGTTCTCTGACTTGTGCCAGTAGCTTTTGGGATAGGTTCTGGTCCCCCGCAACCCTGAATTGGACAGATATGAAAAATGGATGGATTTTTGAGTAACATTCACAGTATAACAAGTCAAATAATATAATACGGAATTGGTGAGGTAATTCTGGTCAGTACCTTTTACAGTCATTGGATTACCACTGCAATAGCATGCATATGGTCACCTAAAGCAATATCTTCAGTCAGATAGGTCCACACTGCGGTCATTTGTTTGTAGGCCATGAATTTATTCATAAAAATCATCATCTTCCCACCACTCTTCCTGGTCAAGGTTTTGGTGGCAGTACTGAGCAGGTCAGATCAGGTGTCTTTCTATAGCCACAAACTGTAGCTCATTTTGAGGTTCCCTAGAAGTTACCAAGCTAGCTGGGAGATCTAATCCCTCCAGTGTGACTGTGGCCCCTGTAGAATATGGCTGGAACCACGGCTTTGGGGAGATAGCATCCAGGTAGCATCCTACCTCAGCTTACTCCTCTCTCCCTTAATGAGAATTTTCACAATTTAGGGGTTACTCCTGGCCTCCAAGCTCCTGACTCTGTTACAGACAGTGAGCCCAACAGCCGGGCAGAGAAAAGTAATTTCAGTCACTTTCGGCCATGTTCTGTCTGTCATTACCCATAGCTCCTAACTGTAGGTAAGGATCCGCTTGTCAATGCCACGCTCTCTCTCTCACCATTATTCATGAACAGGATACCAAGGTACTTAAACTCCTTCATCAAGGACAAACTTTCCCCGCTCACCTGAAAAGATTAATCCACTCTAACTGAGAGTGTATCATGGCCTTGGATTTGAAGGATTCTTATCCCTGGCACTTCAAGCGCAGCACTGAATCACTCAAGAGTATGTTGGAGGTCCTGGTCGGATAAGGCGAAAAGCACAACGTGATCTGCAGACAGCAGATATGTCGTTTCTGGCCCAGCAAACAGGATGCCCTTGCAGCTACAGCTACGCATTGATATGCTGCCTATGAAAATTGAAAACAATGGAGACAAGATGCACCTTTGATGGAGACTAACACCCACTGTAAACGGCTAAGATATTTTACCAAGGACAAGGACACAGCTCACTGCATTCATAAAAAGACCAAACAGCAGGCAGTAGAAGCCCAAAAACTTTATATTCCTGCAGCACCTCCCACCAAATGTACCAGGGAACATTATCTATCTTACATGGTTTCTCCAAAGCTCCCATATACAAAGTATTTCCTCAGCGAGTACCTTTGCTTCAGTCTTTCTGACCTGTTGGTACCTATCAGCTGTTTTAGAAGAATATCATGCAAGCATTCCCCCAAAGACCTCCTTCTTTACCATGACAGCTTCCCTCAGTACAAGTGCCCACAAGCAGGTCCTAAGGTTACCACCACGACACTCTTTGCCTGTCTGACCATAGCTCTTTGCAGCCACTGCAATGATTGAGGCCTTAAACACATTTCATTTGGTCTGAATGTCCCAACCGAAAAATGGTCCCCACAACGTATAAAAAACAGGTTTTTATTACATTGTGGGGGGTTATTTGGTCCCCACAAAGTAATATAAACCAAATACACACACACACACACACACACACAGGCACTACATTTAGAAATGCCCAAAACTCCTTTTAGATTAATTTAAACTGTATGGCAGCATTTGCTTCCTACCTACAGTTCATATGTTTTGAGTCAGCTTGCACATTGCATGGGTTACTCACCATAGCCTTTTGCAGAAATACACCACAGCTGGTTATCAAAGTGACCGTGAAGGACAAGCTGTGTTCAGGCAAACACTTAAATAGAGCCAGAGTCAGCCTCATAGTCTGTCCCTTAAAAATAACTTTTAAAACGCGCATGTGTTTTAGGTACCAACATCAACATTCTACAATGGATGAAGATTAACATGGGTTGAGCTTCACCTCATCCTGGAGAACCTGGGCTAGCTCTCTCCCATGCTCCCTCACACCAGGAAAGGGTTTCACGTTGACATACTTCAGTATTCTAGCCCCATTTATGTTGTGGATCATAAAAAGCCATTACCACCTCACTTTCACAATATCCTGGACCTCATACCAAGCAAAGGAATCGTCTTTGAGTTGGACCAGGGTAAATAAACAATAAGAACCACAGGTGTAACTTGTCATCACATGGAAAAGGAGCTTAAAAGTAAAGAGACTAAATACGTACAGGGTTTGTCATAAGGTGAAACATGAAACATTCGACCATTGGAATGGCGCCAGCATATTGGCAACATATGGATGCACTGGAAAATCTCAAAACCTTGAATTTCTAGTTGTTCCCATTATGACAGTAATCACTTATATTTCATTTACTGACTGGTGAAGGAATGAAAACAGTAACTCAGTGCTGGATTCAGTTCTCTGGTCTTTTATAAACAAAACTTATGTTTGTCTAAAAAATGCTGGTTTCAAGTTGCAGTTTTCTTTTCTTGGACATCCTGCAGTTCTACAGTTGTTAAAACAGGGACATTTTTCAATGGAAAATTGTAATAAATACATGCAAGATCAAGGAGCAGAAGTGTAATTGTACCTCCATGTCTGCAGAGATTGAGTTTTCAGTGGTGAACCTACACCCCAGCCAACC
>JAODJU010000138.1:25604655-25619144 GCA_026776725.1 Gnathonemus echidnorhynchus | reverse complement strand
ATATATGTATTCAGCTAGTGTAAACATGCACGATGCTATCACAGCGAATGCGAGGCTGAGACTGAAGCGTTACCCTTCGTTTGCGCTGAGAGACTTGCTGTGTGACTCATTTCCCCGCGCGTACAAGTTCTTAGGTCGGCGTTCACGGTTTGACTTCTGAGATTTAGATCGAGTTCTAGGTAATTTTTTTCTAACTGTTTGGTTCGACTTTTAAGAAATTTGAGTTCTAATGAGTTCGAGAACCGAGGTACCACTGTAAAAGCAAATACTAAATTGTTATTCATTACATCCTCGGATTAAGAACTTTTTATTATACCATTAAGATGTATTTACAAAAGGAGAACCTTTTAATGAAAACATTTTACTGGAGGATCAATTACTCTTTTAAAAGCACTTCAACTTTTGTGTCAATGGGCAATGATGTATACACGAACAGCTGACATTAGTGATGCAGGTTTTTCTGAAAGAAAAAAAAACAGATGCTGCTTCCTCTTCACCCCCTGGCCTTCTTCAATAGACTCTGGAAGAAAAGAAAAAAAATCTTAAAAATCATTACAGCCTACGAGTCTGTTCACCCTCCTCTACCTCTCCATCTTTACCCCCCCCCCATCACTCTTACTTTTATTTCTGACTACACCTGTTGAGGAGCTCATTCACATGTCCTCTAATGAATGCAAACAGCATGTCTAGAAAAGCTAAAGAATAAACGACTAGCATAAACAAAGCAGGGGTTCCCAAGTGCCAGTTTGTGGACCGGCACCAGTCCGTAGGCAGTATCTCAGCAAACCGCATGGATATTATTTATTTATTTATTTAATCATCTCCCTCACATTTACACATTCCCTTCAAATCTAAAAAAAAAAAAATGTAAACTGTTAAACTTATGAAATTGGCGATCGATCCGAGGATGGGTTGGTACTGATTTTTGGTATTGGTCATCATTTTTTAGTCTCTGTGGGAGACAATGGATCAGCGGTCCAGATTTAACTGTGATTTAAAGCTTTGCGCACCTTGTAAAACCATCCAAATCAGTAGTTCACACACGTAATACCTTCTGAGGTGGTGTGCAGTGTACTACGTTCTTTGCGTCCCACCAACGAAGCATTATGCTTGGCCATCAAGAACAATATGCTGGGTAAGAGCTTCTGTTATTCTCCCTGCAGGAAGGTTATCGCTATCATTTCACATTTTCCCTCTCCATGTTAGTGTTTACTGCATGTTGGGTCGCTGCAGAGTGATGCTGGCGGCAGCCATATTCAGATGTTTAGAGACTTACGCTGTGTGAACCTGTTTCATACCTACTTGTGATATTTTAGCCGAGCAGTCTGCAGTTTGTGATGCTTTGGCTTTTGTGATTAATTTTGATGTACTTCCACATTCTGTGGTCCCATTTTTGCTTATGAAAAAACGTCACTGATATGTCATCAAGTGGTATCAGTAATGGTTACAGGCGCATTGTCATAAAGATGAGTGCAACTACATGAGTACTATCAGACATGATTCTAGTATCAGTATCAATGTGCCCCTACAAATAAGCTGCTTCATTATAAAATAAACTCTGCGTTCATTCCCATCAGCCGGATGTCTGTGTAGTTTTATTGTGGCTTATTTATACTTGGAATGTCACACTGTCTAAAACTTTACAGCTTGAGATTCCAGTCCACATCAACTAGCAAACAGCAAGCAGACGTGTGTGTTTGTGTGTGTGTGTGGTGTGTACACGAGTGAAAGGTATCAACCACAAAATGTGTGGCGGAGTGTGATTCAAATTTAAACAGTGTGTCTGAAGTAAAGAACGTGTCAGCTACCAACCGCCGAGTGAGAGCGTGCGTGTGAGAGAGGTAAACACCGAGTGCTGTGCTGGAGAATTGCAGGAGGGATAATTGCGGACACAATACGAAAAACAAGAGCTTAGCCTCATCTAAGCAGAACGGTGAGTGGGAGAGGTAGTGCGGGCTAGCTGCAGGCACACAGCAGACTCAACATCACAGAACCCATGAAAAGGAAGTGGCGACTGTGGGCTCTGGACACCGGGGGGAAAACAAGTGTGAGTGTGAATATCTTAACCAGTGGCCACACAGTGACTATTTCGCTGGCAGAATTTAAATGCAGGATGCAAAGATCAGCATTAACTGTTGAAATATCCCTGGCTGTCCACAGACAAAAGCAAGACCAGGAAACTAAAACAGGAGGCAAAATGATACATGATAGAGGCACGCTCGCAGGACAAAGCTGCCTGCGCATGTGTGCTCCGCAGCCGATGGCAGCAACACGTGCTGGTCCGGGACAGAGGGGCATACGTTACTCACTCCATACCACGCACATCTGTTAGCAATGTGGCCTGATTAAATGAATATGCACTGGAAACCTGACCCAATCAGGAACCCCCCAGCCCAGGAACACACCACTGCTTGAAGGGAAGCATTCTTAGACCCTGAGTTCAGGCAACCAGCAGCCCACTCCGATAATGATTTTTAGAACTCATCTTAAGAACTAGCCATCCAGAGCCGTTAGCCAGCTGTTTGGCGACAAAATTCAGGTAAAGGCATACGGACTAGGAGTTACGCTCAGTGTTAGAGTTGCCCAAAAATCTACAGTAGGTGTGGGGGCGGGTGGGGAAGAGAGTAAAGTGTTGCAAGTAGAAACAAGTAACGAGCAGATCTGCTGAACAGAAGTGAATGACAGCAGATGAGCAGATAGAGAATTCTTCTGCCATGCATGTCTGCAAGTGTGTTCATCTGACACATGGGCAAGCCAAAGGGACCCTGATCAACAGCTCCCAATGGCATCAAAGCAGGACTGAATGCAATTACCTTGGACACAGCCTTGAAGTGACAGGCCCTGATGGTGGCTGTTTTCTCCTCGAAAGCTTTTGCCCTGGACTCTTCTGCCAGGCTGCGCAGAAACAGCAACAAGCTCAGCTCCACCTGCCCTCGGAGACAGAACAGGGAATTACCCTTGCAGTGTGCAGGAAGCCAGCTACTGAGCTTACTGATATTCTGCACTGCTGTAAAAGGCAGTCCACATTTCCTTCACAGACTTACCATGCATTCTAACAGCCGAGACCAGACCCGCCCCCCCCCCCCCCCCATCGCTATGCTGCACTTCACAAAGCAAGACCCTTGTCCCAGAATACAAGACTGTTGCATCTGACTCATCCCACATGAAGCAGTGACTCCTTGTTGACTCTTATTGTTGAGTGCAAGTTGAGCATTTCCATTAATGGCCTGTGGGCACGCAGGAGGCGTGTGGCTGCATAATTGTCACGCATTCTTCATTTCATTCTGATTTAAAGACCCTGTTTGACTCAATTATATCCCACCACAGGCCACCTTCCATGGTTGCACAACAAGCTACAGTAAGTATTCCCAGTCTAGCATGCACGCAAACAGACACATACCTGTGTACTCCCGGGTTAACTTGGGCACAGAAGGAAAGACAGCAGGGCACACACACGCACACAGCTCACTATGGTTACTAAAATACTCCCAGTCCTTAAAGAAGAGGCCACTGCTATTTTTCTATCAGAACTACAGCTTCTAATTGCAGGAAATTAACAGGGTCTTAGCCTACACTGTAAACGCTAACCTGTCAACAACTGGTGAGTCAAGTTTCTGGTACTTCCTGTCCCCTTACAGTAAAATAAAAACAATACACAGTGTATATTTTTCTACACATTTCACGTATGGCTCAACCATGGTACCAGTACCAGTTGACCTAAAATATTAGGTGATATTAAGACTCCTCAAAATTATCGGCATTGGTGGAGAATGCACCAATAATTTCTGTAAACGTTTATGAAGAAAAAAGAAACTCGCTCACTGGAGAAAGTGCAGAGGAGAAGCCATGCTTCCTGCACTATAACTTGTTCTCAGCCTGGGGTAATACTGTGTTTGGCCAGTTAGTGGTGGACTAATAATGGAAAAATACCACACAGAATTTTTAGGATAGAAACAGTTTTGTGTGTGTGGATTATTACATTGTGGGGACCAAACGTCCCCCACAATGAAATAAGAACCTGTTATTCTGACGTTGTGGGGACCATTTTTCAGGTCCCCACTAAGATCTGTGAATGCAAAAAACGAAAAATGCCAAAAGTCTGGTATTTTGTTTGGTTACTTATGGTTAAGGTTAGGGATGGGTAGAGGTTAAGGGTGTCATGATTGGGATTAAGGTTTTTCCCATAGAAATGAATGGATGGTCCCCATTTAGATAGGAAGACCAACGTGTGTGTGTGTGTGTGTGTGTGTGTGTGTGTGTACACAACCTAATTTCATTTTAAGGGGCTTTTATTAAGCAGAATTGACAGTGTACTTCAAAATTGCTCATTTCCTATCAAAATTACTAGAGTTCATATTAACATTGCCCAGTCTAAATAAAAGCTATTAGTGCCCTGCTTGTGAGCAAATTATGCAATTGTAAAATAAACAACCTCAAGTACTGCTCAAAGTAACAAGCATCTCAGCAATGATTATGGAATTCAATGGGTCAGTCAATGTGTTGTTTCTTTTAGTGTCTGTGACCTTAGGGGCACAGAACCTGGAACAGAGGGACTTGGGAGGGTGTGTGTCTATCCCTGACACATCCAAGGCTTCCACACAGGATGCAGTTGATTATTTTTATGCTCAATCAACCATCAAACACTGTGCAGGCCATCCCAGTTTAGCAGGAGAACAAAGCAGGCTCTTACAAACTCCCACCCACATGAGCCACCAGCCATAAACACTAAAGCTGTCTTGCACACGGGTCTTGTAGAGCCGTGGTTCTGGCACACACGGGTACCAGAGAGCCACGGTTCACATACTAACCGGCTCCAGCGGCCCGTGGTTCACACTTAGGCTTGGAATTTTAAAGACATGACAGTTTGTCTGGCGTGAAACTTACCACCAAAGTTATTAGTCTACAAACAGAGCAAAAATTTTACTATGAAAGTTAGTTGATACTTAATATCATGCCAATGACTAGAACTATATTCAGGGTGTTTATTGTCAAAGTAACAAGGTGAAATTAAAACATTTAGCATAAAATATTATCAGCAAACGATGAAGGTAAAGAATTATCACCTTCTGTGCCCTAAAGCTGGCCCCCATCCCAAAGTACGCTGAGATGTTTCAGCATAAAAAGCACATATTACTATGAACCCAAGAGTTTTTCTTTCAAACTGCAATGTGCAAATAATACAGAGGAACAGTTCAGACAAACCAGAGCAGCTTGAGTGCCCTCGCCGTCTTTCACTGTAAGACTAGACTCACCATCCAGTTTTTTTTATTAAACATCCATGGGGGTCCCCAGCTCCAGCCCTATAAAGCTCTCCCAGCTGCACAGACCCCTAATTAGCCCTCATTACTGCAGGAAAGTCCATTACGACCTCAACCGCTAAGGCACACACATCCATGTAAAAACTTAAATATTTCTAACTTGACTTCAAAAATCAGACACACATGTGCACCTACACATACAAACATTGACAAACAAGGGTTTCTAAAAGTAATTTGTAATTCTCCTAAAGAATGGTACCTTGATTTTGCGGTTAAAAGCATGACAAGACTCCTTCCTGGTCTAATCATACAATGGACAGGAACGTAAAACGCAATTCAACAGTTTAGCTCATAAAAATAATGTTATTAAACTGTACATAATTTCATTAACTAGGACTGGGTGTTTTCATCTCTCACTAGTACAAAGACCCTAGATTACATCCCGTCCAGGCTGTACCCAAGCCCAAAGCTGCCTGGGGCAGGCTCTAGGCCACCCCATGACCAACATAAAGGTTAGAAGATGGATAGATGGGCCTTCTTTTAGAATTTAGGGTAGACATTTCTAAGAGTTAATGAACAGGTCTATTTCAACAAGCAGGACCAGGACTGAGGTCAGGGATTATGCCACATTCCAGCATGGGACATCAATATCTTGATTTCATTTTAAACTGATTAACTATCGGCACCATCTCATCATAACTATCTGATTAAGCTTCATTATTTATAGTTGTTTAGAACAAAGTCCATATAGAGAAGCACTAGCCTATATCACCAACACCAACATATGCTATGGATCCAACCACCCTCCATGCCACAGGCCCTTGTGATTTTCCTATTAACTGTATTTGGAGTTGTCTCAGTAATAGAAACACTATGAAGTATCTAATGGCTAGCTAGTCAGGAACTGCTTCCAGCTCACCAAAACCAGAACATCCTGTGACATTTCCACTGACCACTTCAAAGAGGACACAACAATTAGCCAATTATTTTCATCATCACTGCATTACCCACAATTCAAATGGTTTATTCATACAACTACTCAGTAAAGGATATGTTGTGAATTCAATTCAGCCACATCCTAGTGGCCCGAAAGCAGTAAACACAAGCCAGCAGTATGTGACGCTTTGATGGTGAGGGTGGTTTGTGTGGGGGTATGCATGTATGTGTGCATACATAGATTTCCCATCAAACCATTCATATGGGCTAGTTTCAAAGTAAAAGGGGCTATTTAACCATCAGACACTGTTGCTCTATTTGTGAGTCAGCTTTCAGTCATATGCACAGGCATATAATTAAATAGGACCTAAAGCAATGATATACATTAAAGTTACTTCCTCTTTTTACAGGCACTGACCATTTGTGTGCACCATGTAATCATTTACAAGTAGTTGTACTATTTCAGAACACTAATGGTTAAGAAAAAGGAATTAAAATCTCAGACAAAATGGCACAGGAGCAAATGCATTTAGCACCAAGCAAACACAATGGCAAATAATGGAAGAACACCAGCTCATCCTGTTTCTGTTTAAGAATGCATGTAATGAATTCAAATCAACTCAGTTTTAGACAGTTTTTAAGCTTCCCCAAAGCACTCTGAATTAACAAGAGAGCATATACGAAAACCACATTTAGAACAGTGTGGCAACATACTGCTTTTATGTGGTGTGTTACTCTCTTCTAAATGCTGAATGATGATTTAAGCAAATAAACTGGTTATTTTATCAAGTCTCTAACATCACAGTAAATATCTCATGGGGAACATGAGTTTGTTCTGTTTGTTATTATATTAGACAAGTAATTTGTACTGCATGCACACAAAAAAAAAACACTTTAAAAACAGCAAATTACATTAATATAAAAAGGCCAATGAGGCCTAAATTCATGAATTCAAAAAAAGAGGGCAGAAAAGACACTGAGAAATTGACATTTGTTTAAGCCACGTAAATATATGAAAAGACTGGAAACAGCCAAGATTTCAAAATGGCTAAGTTTTAAGGCCATAAAAATCTTTATAATACTGCAGAACAAAAAGACTTAATGAAAAAAAAAAATCCTTGGTTTACTTAAATTTATCATATTCATCGATTCCAACTTTTTACTATAATCAATGCAGCCCAATCAAATTACATCTAGGACAAAATGCAACCGACGTAATTACTTTCAAGTAGAATACAATTTGGTATGAAGGATGACATTATAATCGCCTGGTGAATGTTACAGCTACAAAATCGTCAGCTGCTGATAATGAATAAGAAACATACGGTCTCTGAGGGAATAACTTCCTCGACCTATTTACTGACAGTCTATGCATGTAAAAGAAATATACGAGACAGTGTGACAGTGCAACATGTTTTCTACAAATTATTAATTACATTAGAGTCCAGCTTTACTATAGCCGTTATTAAAAAGGAATGTACTAAATCTTTAGTGGGCAATTACTATAACTATTAATTGTTCCAGTTAAATATTATAGAAACGCAAAAACGAAATTAAATCTTAGAATCATTTTCAAGCTTCTATTAATTATATACATTAGTTTATTCTGCTTCATAACCATCATGACATCGGTAATTTAATGCACAAAACTGTGCACAAACTGTCATAAATATTTGTTTGCAAAACTGACACCTAAATTAAGACACCGAGGCAGTGATACTGAAATCTCTATAAAACAAACATTTTAGATAATTTAAATGACAACATGTTACCAATATTAGGTTGTAAGTTTTAAACGAATCAATCAAAATTACTTAAGACGAAAAGAGCTCTTTCAGTGAATACGACTGGTAAGGAAAATTGCATATTGTGTTTGTTCCGCCAGCATCAGTTTCAGATTGTACGTATATTGCAAGCCCCTGCTAATATTAATACTTTGTTTCAACTTATACACTAAACTTGTCTGTCATTTGGATTAGGTTAGTTGAGCCAAAACACAAAACTGTCTTAGATCTTAGATAAGACTGCATCACCGAAACCAGTTACTCGTTATTAAAATAAGTTAATTAAATAGGAGACTCATCTTAACGTAAGTTCTGATTGCTCATGCGTCATTCGGAGTATTTGTCGCTACTGAGAGAGTAACAATTTGTTGGTCAGAACACATTATCTTATCTAGCTAGCAAACTTAGCTCAGGTACCGAACAATTTAAATAAAAGAAGCTCACCAATAAATCTGCATTTTTACGTATAGAAATGTCTACACTCTTTCTTGTGAGCGATTTCAAGTTCCTTCTTGGTGCTTTCTTCAACATTTTGTCAAAAACTACACAAAAGAAACGACATGAAATACCAACTCTGATTTTTAGTTTCTTCCTATTTCAATCTACCCGCCGATTCCTTTCCGGGCTATTTTTTATGACGTATTCGGTCGCGTAAACGTGGCGTCATTGTAAAATGTCTGGTTTAGGGGTTTACGTGTAGTTCACAATACACACACTTAATGTTGTGCAGACTATATGACTCTACCAACTAGATCTCTGGCAGTAGTGGTAAGATTACAGTCGCTGCAGCTTGTCCGCTCAGAACAAAAAAGCGATATCTAATCGCAACTGGTCTTTATTATGCACAAGCAGACAATATAATCATATATAATTTCTGTTATTAACCGCCTGTAATGTATGGTTATGCGCGTGAGTGTGGATAAATGTGTGGTTCTGAAAGGAAATATTTACATATTATAACATATTATAACAAATATTATTACATGATATACATATTATTCAACATTTTACATTATGATTATACAGAGATTATAATACATTATAATACAATGTACCTAAAGGTGCAGTGTTAATTTTGACAGCGTATTTTGATTTAATTTTAGTCTTTTGACGAAAATACAGTTCAATTTTAATCATCTGATTTTTTTGAGATTTAGTCAACGAAAATTATAGAATATTTAGTCAAATAAATGTACAGTACGTACATGCAGTCAATGAAACTAACAGGTTTAGTCACAGTCAATGCATCCATTTTCTGAAACCGTTTGTCCTATCGTAGTTATAGTTTAATACCTAGTTTTCAGTTTTTCAAAAATGTATTTATTTTTTTTTTTTTGAAAGGGCGGGGTCAACCTCTGTCCCATCAGAATTCCTGAAGGAAACATCTGTGTAGCTATTATTATGGCATGGCATTAGGTTACATGTGGTCTTTAAAGACAGATTATTGTAAAGGTTGTATTAGAAACATTACACTATTGAAAAAATAGCGTTATATGAACTTTATCATTAAATAAAAGATAAATAGAGCCAAGATTTAGTTGCAAACAAAATACTTGCATATGACACATCTTCATTTGTATTATAGGAAAAACAACAGTGCATATAACTTGAATAATGAAAACTCAAGTGCCCTTTCTCAAACAAGATTTCTACACCTGGTTCAGTTCATGATGGTGAACTTTTGAAACACGTTAAGATAAAAATCAGTTATTTGTTTCTATTAATTTCATTTTGCTCTTCAAATTTATCATGTTTATGCCTGTCAATATTGCCCCACACAGCTTGCACTGAGACTTGTTTTCTTTCGCATCAAATATGAAATTTATCCATATATCAGTATGTTTTTCCCTACCTAAAGCCGACTGTGGCACAGACCAGGCTTGGGCAGTATCTAATACCGTCATACCGTCCGGAGATTATATAGCCTCTCACTATAAAAGTCGGCAAAAGCCTAGCACAGACATAACAAGTTTACAGACGCACTTCAGAGACAGCACTGCATGGTTTACACACTTGAAGCCCGTTAGATCAATATTATCCAATTATATGCAACTACAATCAATACTAACTAAAGATGTTACTTCTGATTGGATCAGTTTCAAGTTGGTATATTTCTGACATTTAGTTTTGTTTTTATTCGTTGACGAAAGTGTCAGTACATTTAGTTATAGTTTTTGGCATCCTAAATTATTTTATTATCATCTTGTTTTCCTCAATTAAAAATCTTTGTTGACGAACAGTTTTCATCATAGTTTCCTTCAATGAAATTAACACTGGAGGAACAGGTGAATAACCTTTTTCTTCACTGCCAAAAGGGGCCTCAGCCTACAGAGAAGTAGGTATTACAAGTAATCAAATACCTTTACTAGGACTCATTACCTGGGGGCAGTGTTGCCAGGTCCAGCAAAAATCTGCTATGTTTGAAATCCCATAATACCGTATCTCAAAGAAATAAACAAGTGTTTTGAATGATCACATTGAAATGTTCAACATTTTGAAACCACAGTTAAACACAATGACGTCACGGAGACGGACACTCTCCTTTCCCAGGTTTGCTAACTTTGGTCAGCTGGCTGAAGTGAAATTTTCAATTCGAGACAAGTCTGCATACACTTGCATTTACTGTACATATAACAGGTTTATAACCTTGTAAATGGTCTGTAGGGTTTGCAAACTACCCCAACACTTCCGTAGCTTGTGAGAATTTGAAAGCTTGTCACACCAGATGCGTGAGGGTTGGAAACCTTGCTTTCCATGTCTGACTGTTGGTGGCTATCAATTCAGTATTAGGAGCCACTTGCATTCATAATATTAATTTCTTTTTCTCCTTACTGTCCGCTACCACGGAACATTACAAAAGCAGCCTAAAAACCCACAACCCGTGACCTTGTAGTATCTACCTGCAAGTTTATTTTCAAAATATCACAACTGGGCTGGAAAACAGTGGACCTGGCAACTCTGCCGGGGTTGAGTTCCACAAAGCAAGATTTCTCAGTTAGCTGGGTTAACTTAAGCTTGTCCAAAAGGAATAATCCTTGCCTAAATGCTAATTGGATGATCATGACTTCTAACTTAAGTTAACCCAGCTAACTAGAAAATCTTACTTTGGAAGATCTGGAAAGTAATTACTTTGTTTAATATGGATGAAACTGAACAGCTTTGGAGTGACAAAAACCTCACCCAATAACATGCAAAATAACGAACGAATCAACATGGAGACTGAATAGTTATCCCAGTAAAACAATAAATATTAACTACATTGCAAACAGATCGCAGTAAACAATTTGGATTGAACATATTTGCAGCACACCAGTGTCATAGCTCTATTTTAAACACCTAATTTTTCAATAAATGCAATCCAATTCATTTCAACATTTTATGTAAATTAATAAAATTAATTTCACTTCTGTTATTTGACAGTATCACTGCATTTGCTGCTTATTGTTCGATTATTGTTTACCATTGTATTTTATTACTCATATGGATTTTGTTTTTAGATAAAATGACAAGATAAACATATAATTTAGTTATTTTGTTTGTTTTTAGATAGAATGTTAAATATTTATTTCAGGGTTGGCTTTCTCCCTGCATGTTGCCATTTTCTTGTAGAATTTCTATGTTACAGTGTCTCAAAAGGGTCATTTTAAGCCATACACATCCAACACTCATGGACTCCTACAATTTCTAGAAGTACTGGATGGATCACCTGGAAATGTGAACATGAAGTACAATTCTTGAATGACTGGATGGATCACCTGGAAATGTGAACATGAAGTACAATTCTTGAATGACTGGATGGATCACCTAGAAATGTAAAAGTTAATGAGCGTGTTTTTACCTGAATGCTGTGAATCCTTGTTATGATATGTAGGTGTGAAAGTATACTCATTTATTCATTTATTGCACATTCAACTTAAGTGTTAATTTTGTTGGTAAAAACAAAGATGGAAAATACTCATCAACATTTTTTCTGAAAAATCAAAACAAAGCCTTAATAAATTGGCACCTTTTGATGAAAACTAAGACGAATGCTTTTAAAATGATTGTTGACGAAACTTAAACAAATCGATCCAAATATTGATAGTATCGATACCAGCATTGGTATTTGTATCAGTTCAATACTCGCATGATAGGATCGAGTTCCCGTTTCATCAAGAAGTAGACGTGTCTGTGCAAACATCGCTCCTTTCACTTATTGCATGTACACTTTATTCCGCCTCTCTCCTACTCTGCTGTGTTTTGTCGTTGCGCTTATTAGATTTGATTATTTGTAAACATCATTTGATTAAAGTCTTTTAACAATTTGTCCCGCATGGACACTAGAACTGTGATTTCCCGGGTCATTCACATGTATGTACTTTTCCCCAAGCGAGCTTGATGGGCCGAATGGCCTCCTCTCGTTTGTATAGTTCTTATGTTCTTATGTTTTCATGAAAAAAAAGTAGTTTGGAGACCAGACGGCTTGTCGGTGATTGCTCCTGGTGAAAGATCTTGCAGTGTGTGACCCCCTATCGCTGATCAGTCATGTAGTGTGTAAATCTCAGTAACTTCAAGACTCTCAATTACAAGATGACAAGTTAGTGTAGTGTGAACAGTACAGCGATCTGACAACTTTAAAAATTGTTTAGTGCCAATATAGCAAAACTAGCAGTGTAATGAAAGGGAGAAATTGTTTTGATATTGTATAATTGTTTCAGACTGAAGAATAGAAGAATCTAAGTTTTAAAACGTTCGCTGTTCTCCAGTAATAATTTTGTGCAGAGTTTGCAAATTCAGTTTATTACAGTAATAAAATTTTTTTATTTGCATAAAAACTTTGCTTAAAATCTGTTCTGGGTTTAACATGCACATGATTAATTAACAGTGGAAAGCAAAAAATTACAAAATCATTTAGTGGTCATGAAAATGTATTGAGATTTAGCATATTGATGCATTCACATCATAAATCGACACACTGCTTGCCCCTACATGAATGTACATAAGCTGCTTTTATAAGTAAAAAGTATTGGTATCGATATTAGCGATACTGACCCTGTATTTACTTAGTATCAGATCGATACCAATTTTGCAGTATCGCACACTAATGTGAAACTCTTTGCAGATCTTTATTACACATGACATGGTCCACTAACAAATAAAGAGTAAGAATGCAGTGGTGCAGTTTTAAAAACTTGCATGCACGCTTGTAATTGGATAACACTATTTGGGCACCATCCGGAAATCATCATGTGAGGCAGAATCCTGCCCCATTCCACTCCACTATGTCACCCAACGCATTTCTGATTCTGTTACGGGTTTATCTTACCTCTCTTTCGTGTCCTTGTGTGATTCACTCCAGCTGTCTCTCATTTTGCTCCCTCGTTAGTCCTTGTATAAAAGTGCTTCCCAGTCTTGGCATTAACGTCGATCCTGCTTGTAGCCTGTCCTGTTTGTAGGGTTCCATGCCCCTGGTTTTGATCCTGCATAATCCAGGATTGTCAGCTCTCATGCGTCTGGCGTGGCACTCACATGTTCTGACTCTCTTATTGCATTATAAACCTAAAATTAGCTATATCAAAATTGTTGGGGTAGTTTGCAAACCCTGTAGACTATTTACAAATAAAACTCTTACAAGGATATGTGTGTATAGACTTGTCTCAAATTGAAAGTCTCATGCCAGCCAGCTGACCAAAGTTGACAAAACTGCAGTGATCTAGTTCTTTTCTGTTTTAGTCTATTAGTTGAATAAAACCTTGTTTGTTTGGCCCATCTCCTGCTCCCACACCCTTCATCCCTTATTGCATGACAGTCTTGATATTTGATAACATTTTTGTGAGAGTTATTTATTCATTCATTCATTCATTCAATCAATCATTCATTCATTCATTCATTGTTTTATTTTATTATTAATATGAATGAGGATGTGTTAATATGCAAGTATTTTGTTTGAGATTAAATTTTGGTTTTATTTATATTTTATTTTATGATAAATAAAGTTCATATAAAGCAATTTAAGAATGGCAAAGTGCGGCATTACAGCAGTTAAATCTATGTCCTTAAAGACTATGTTCAAACCTAATGGCATGCTATAATGAAAGCTTTACAGATGTTTCCTTCAGAACTCTAGATTGGATAGAGGTACTGTAGCCTAATCTGTGTGCATGCATGTGTCCATGCATATGTAGACTATGACTAAATGTCATTTGACTGCTTGTACTGTAGACTTAGTTGACTAAATCTAAAGTTGGTTTAGTAGACTAAATATCCCGTAACTGTTGTTGACTAAAACAAAAAAAATAAGATGACTAGAGTATGACTAAAACTAAGTTGTATTTTCATCAAAGTACTAAAGACTAAAGCTAAATCAAAATATGCTGTCAAAATTAATACTGTTCCACTTATATGACAATTTGCTACTTGTATTCCTGTGTGCATGTTTAAATATTTACATTCAATTCAACCCAGGAGACCTTAGGTAGTTGACATGATTGTTTATTTGGTTACACATTTTAAATGCGTATCAGAAGAGTTC
>JAODJU010000138.1:25571128-25582540 GCA_026776725.1 Gnathonemus echidnorhynchus | reverse complement strand
ATCCAGGCCTTGTTTTCAGTTCTCCCAGGTAGTTAGTTTAATAATTATTGATTCTGATTGGTCAGAGGCTTCACACCCAGCTCACAGGTGAAGGAAGGCTGGAAAATCAGCAGAGCTCGGCCCTTGAGGACCGTGAGTTGAATAGCCCTGGCTTAGACCTTTATTTCATTCAAGGGATTCATTTGTCACATGCAAGGTATACAGTCTGACTATAACCTGCAGTGAAATGCAAAGTGGTAAACTTTGTTATAATCAGTGTGTAAAGGAAACATTATTCTAAAAAGGATGTAAGGTAAGTAGTTACTTTATCTGGCCAAAAGTAGCTGGTTAACTAACTAGGTACAGTATAGCACTTTTCAAGTGAATAGTAAAAAAATACATCGGTCTACGTAACATTAGGGCATTTAATTTTTTAAATCACCTAGCAAACAGTGGATAACTGCCATTCACAATAAATTATAATGGCCAATGAGCAATTTAATCAGGAACCTGTTAAATCCCATGAGATTTCATGTTTTACTGCCAATTCCATGTCTATGTCTGGATTCCGTGCTTCTGTCCACATTTTCGATATTGGGGAAATCACAGGATTCTATGTGTCTATATTGCACCTGCATTGAATTTCATTGAAACTGGACAAGAAACACTATAACATGAATGTGTATACACACACACATACACACACACACACACACATGCACAAACCAGCAATGATGCGAATAATGAAATTTACATGCTGCCATGGTGAATGGTTCACGTTAGAGGATATATATAGTGATGGCTTTGAGAAATTTCAGAAATTTATTCTTCATTTTAAAATCCATTGTAAATGTAATCTTAGTAATAATGCCAATTTGTCTAAATGTATCGGTAACTTGATTATATCTTTTTTTACTCTAACCAAATACAGATACTTTTTTTGTATTCTGAATACGTAAGATGGATCCACTTTTTCTGTCACTTATTCCTCATGCCTGAATATAATAGTAATTATTAGCAATGAATGATTTTTGGAAACACCTGCCGCTGTTAAACTCATCTCTTCATAATGTAATCCTAGCATACATACTAAACTATGGATTGGCCAAGAAATGCTGCGTCAGTGACCGCTTCTGTTCTAAAAGGTCACATCATGAATGCATCCTGTATATTTGGTATATGATTCATGTGACCTCACTGCGAACCTGCATACAGCTGTGATTTTCTGTGTGTCCATTATTCCGTGCGCTAACACGCTCCTGCAGAAGCACGGGCCTCACGGCACACCACGGAACTGGCTCCAGCTGCAATTTTTACGCCACATCTGGCCCTTGACACATCTGGCAAATGATGAAGTGCTAAACGACTCATAAAGGCTGATCAGCACCCACTAAATCAGGTGAGAGCCGTTTCAAAAGTAACCATAATGGCACTGAAATGAGAATGAAGCAAATTAACTTCCATTGCAGTGGAATCGAACACATGAAAACAACATCTGAGGGGCTCGTTTAAAAGAACCTGACAGCAATACATTACTGATTGTGTATTTATGTCATTTCGCAACCCTAGGAAATCACAAGAAGTAAATGTGTATTCTGTCATTGGCAAAGACCATTCTTCTCCTGCAAGTCCCATTTTTTCTTTCAGTGATGTTTTCTCAGCCCTTTTTTGCAGATGCACAACTTTTTCTTTTCCTGTTATATTCTCTTAGCTTTTGATCACATTCGAATTTAACTGCATTTACAACAAGATATTTTATTTCCCATTTGTACAAGTATGGGTAAGTAGGACTCCCAGTTCTAACATAAATAGGTAACTCTTGGAAAATGCCTGTCAAAAACACCACAGAGTAGAAGCCGATAGCTTTGCCTTTTATATCTGCTGAAGATTTTCCAGACTCTTGACAGAGACCAGGCTCTAGCAGGTAAAAAAGGACACATGGATGAAGTCTCCTGGTTCATAAAAAGCCAGCAGTGCATATGGAGCAGCAAACACAGACTCTGTTTATGGAATTCAGCCTGCATGGGTCCTGAGACCAAGTCAAACTCGAAACTTTTGCTTGAAGGCAAAAACCAGAGGACATGAGATTTTCATTTCACAGATACTTGCATATGAGACAATTGCTCATAAAGAAGCTAATTTACAGAGTCTTATGTTTATTAAATGTCTGCTTATTTACACCACTACCTGCAGGCATCACTAATGAGAGTCAGAGCAACTAGTGACTGGAACTGTAGCAGTGCCCTCAGCAAAGGATTAGCCAATATATTGAATTCATATATTTCATTGTGTTGCACATATTTTAAAATAACTATTGGGTTTATTATTTTTCTTTATAGTTTTTTCTTTTAGAATCCAAATCGCTGACAAAATCATTGCCATTCCCCAAAATATCATGTGGCAAGTTGTCAGATAGAAAACAATAATCCAATAATGATTCTTGAAATAATGATTTTTGTGCAGAAACTGGGCAAGTTCAAAACAAAGATGAAGTATAGCATGATTATTTTGCTTGATTTATTTAATTGTTTGTGATTTTTTTTATTTTTGTGTCAAGGTTTGATGGGATCCATTGAGTGGATCTATTCTCCAACCAAACAATTTTGATGACTACATACAGTCTTGAGTTGGAAGCTTATGGTTTTGTTTATGATTTTATAGTAAAAGGGGTTGGTTGCCTGGCAACTGTGCTTAATAACAGTAAAAAAAAAATGAGCGACAATAAACTGAAGGTCTGGGAGCATTTTTAAGTCAGTTATAAAAAGGAACTTGTTAACCTGCTTATAAGACTAGATTTTAGAAAACCCATTTACAGTTCTTGAATTTGCTTTTTACTTGAGGTTTTGTGGTTTCCAGTTTTTTTTTTCATTCTAACAGCCATTGAAAAACCTTCTCCTGTTTGGAGACTATAATTCTGACCACAGAATGCCCTTGGTTCACCCTCTTCCTTGTGGCTTCATCTGAACACATTTGACAGGAAAGTCTCCAGACTAATGATGTACTACACAGAATAGAGCAAACTGAATTGAAAAGCCAGACTTTATTAATCCCCGTGACATAATTCTCTTTTTGCCTACCTCATCTTGCTCTCCATGAGACACACAGACAGGTGAGAACAAGTTTGGGGGTCACAACACAGGGTCAGCCAGCATGCAGTGTCTCTGCAGCTGGGGGTAAAGGGTTTTACTCAAAGGTCTACAGACATGTGACTGTTCTGCTGAGGTCATGCTCGAACCGGCAACCTTCCATCACAAGTATAGAGTCTAGGTCCACTGAGCCACGCACTGTACCTGTGCAAATGTGCCCCTGATTGGGATGCCAGTCTGTATAAATGCATGTACAGCAACTACATAAAATACCAATACCATCAAGGCAAGGGACGCTAAACAGTACATGTGTCCGCATTGTTTGTTTGCTTGTTTATTTTATTTATAGAGCACATTTAAACAGCAGGAGTTGAACCCAAAGTGCCGTACAGATGATATACCATTACAAACAGCGCAAATGACAAAACAATGTAACAAAAGGAAGTTAAAAGAAAAAGAAATAACTGAACAAACAAAAAGACTAAAATACTTAAAAACAGTGACGATCGATAGCTAAACAACTCTCAGACTGAATTAACAGCTAAGGAATAAAAGTGTGTTTTTAGACAAGGTTTAAAAACAGGCAGTGAGGGTGCCGTTCTAACATTCAGGGTTAAGCTATTCCATAGTTTAGGACCCAGGACAGAAAAGGCCCAGTCACCTCTCTGTTTTAACCTAGACTTTCTGGCAGTCAACAAAAACAGATCAGCAGACCTGAGAGACCTAGCTGAGGTATAAGGAGTAATCAGGTCAGTAAGGCATAAAGGATTAAGTCCTCTAATAGCTTTAAAGGTGAACAGGAGAACCTTGTAGTTTATCCTAAACTGCATTTGACTTCATGAATTTTAAGTTCATGAATTTTGGTCCACACCTCTTGTTCAGTAGTAAGTTTAAATAGTAGGACGACGTCCTGAAGTGTTGGAGCCTGGGTTGCTCCTCGCTCTGCTGCAGCTGAGATGTCTCAGATGCCGGCCCCCTAGTGCCCAGGCACGCATCTGGCTTTGTTTAGCCCCTCAGCTGCCAACATTAGACAGGTGCGTCATGCCTGGCATAACCGAATCGGATACCTCTGCCTGTGTCGGTAGTCGGCAGCTATGGGGGTGATGGACCTGAAGGACCTCAGGAAGATAAACTATCTTTCATGCTATATGCTCACCTGCTTCCACAACCCTCCCTTTTGATGATTGTATAAATGCAGGCAGACATTCTCAAAGATCTTACCCAGTTCTGCTTCTTCCATACCCAATTTTTCTTCTTCCTTATTCACACATAAAGGCCAACCTGAAACACAGTGACCTCCACCTCAGTGAGGACCTCAAACCAAGCCTCAGAGTACCTAGTGTAAACATAGCTGCCTGGTGATTAATGCTACGGCTCCACAGAGAAAACAGCTGTGCTCTCCATTGTTCGTCGACGCCAACCAGTCATAGATAATGCTAAAGCAAATACTTCAATGGATCACTGCAAGTGACTCTGTTCCTGCAGTCAACACAACTGTAGCCACAAATGACCCTGGAGCAGAGGTGATGGTCACTACAGTAAAATTAGTGCAAGGGACCCAGCAGCCGCCCCTCATACAACCTGGCAGGCCCAGATACCCGCAGCAAACAGAGTCACAGCCCCTGATAACCCATATGAAGTCATCTGCACCTGGAGGAATGTTTCCAGTGTTTATTTTTGCACATCACTTTCAAATAGCATACACACACACACACGCACACACACACACACTCACACATACACTCGCTACAGTACTGTAGTAAAGTGTTATGTTATTACAGAAATTGAAGTTTAAATATTCTTCATGTTGATGTAAAGCTATGATATTATGTCTGTAAACATGTGTCAACTTAGCCATTTCAGAACCTCTCCTAAAATCTCCATGGTATTTGCAGCAACTGTCCACTACACCCATGTATTCTCTCTCTGGACTCGACCACTAGCAAACCTTGTTTGGCTAATCAATACCCATTGAGTTATTTAACAAATCCAGTTCATTAATTAATAGTTTGATAATAGTGTGTGTAAAACCCTACACTTTTGGAATGTTTTGCATGATTTCATTGCATTTATTTACTTGTATGATTTCTCTTTGTGAACTAGAAATGGAGGTTTTGTAATAATCCAAAACTACACAGAAATAATTGATGCGAATTAGCTTTAATCCCACTGATATAACCAAGAATTTCATGTGCCTTTCCACATGTTTAATGCAGCGATAGTCTAAGCCAAAGCACATTCATTTAATTGTATGAGAAATAAAATATGTTTAGAGTCATATGGTTCATAGCTGAAAACTTTCTACAGTTCCCACTGAACATTTTTATTGTTTAACCTGGAAAAAATACCAGTCCGTCACAGGGCGTATACTGTACATGCATACATCATGTCTTTGATTTGCAGGAGCAAACTTAAATAACATGGGAAGGTGACACACACCTGCTCCCAGGCAGTAACACACAGCAAGGCTGGGATATGAGTTTACACCCAAGGAGGTGTAAAGCAACAGTACTATAGACTTGGTCACCCCCATTAACAGAAGCAAAGGGATTTCTTGCAGAAAATGTTGGTTGAAACATACTGATGACTGAACATGAATAACATTCTTGAAATGAAACATGAATGAAATGTCTCTTGTTAACAATTGACATTTTACAGATAATGCTCAAGTCTCAGGTCTCTATTCAAAATGTCCAGAATGCAAATTTCTTTGTATTTTTAGGATAAATGCTGATTAATTTTATGCAAGGGAATTCCCATTTTAAATGGCTATTACAGAAGACAAACAGTTTACATCTTTTAAACATTGTCCCTAATTCTAAAAGCTCAGTTTGCCCTTCTTGATTTGTGATAATATGTTCAGGCTGAGTCATTTCCAAACTGTTCTAGTGTTTAATCAGAGGTGAGTCCCTCTTACATATTAACATTGTCGCAGAATGTCTTCCCATGTTTCCCGGTGCATGTAGTTGTGTTTACCTTTATCCATGTTGCTGTATAAGTGATATATGCCCCAGGTACTTGTAATAGTGATCCAGCACAGAGGTTCATCACAGTAAACACTCCAAAAATAGGTTGGAATAACACCAAGTAAATGTCATGATTAGGCTTAGGCAAGTTAATGATACATAGTGAATGGTATGGTTAGGCTGAGTGAATATCAGTTAGTGAATGCTATGGCTAGACCAGATGAATAGCCGCAAGTTAATGATTTGGCTAGGTTAAGATGCACTGCAGTAGTATGTTTCCATACTGCAGACCTGACTGTTTCTTACAATGGTGGATCTCTGTTGCCTTTGACCCTTTTATTGTAATATATTTTATATTTTCTTTTTATACATTTTCATTCTCTCATTAATTACATACATATTCAGTTAGATACTGTATTAAGCTATACCATCTGGCAAATTCTTTTTTTAATCCAGTGAAGTCAACCAGTGGATAAACAAACTTGTCACCAGACCCACACATTTCTTTTTCTGTACTTGTATGTTCAGTTTTTAGCTAAAGCGTAACTTCAGGAGGCTGCGTGTTTTTTCTTCCGTTTGATCTGCTTTTTGGCGTTCCAAGGGCAATGATGCTGGCCGTGCACCTTCAGAGCGTTACAGGCATAAAACGGTGGCCAAACTAATGAAGCCTTTTCTGTTTAGCCACGTGTAAATCTGTTTTTCAAAGTGGCCTCAGGGTCATGGAGGACAGATTGTCGCTGAGCAGAGCCTTTGGACGCAGGACAGATGAAAGACTTGAGGGATCTAGACAAGACTCTCTGCGATGTTTACTTATTTGATTTTCACAAACAAATTCATGTCTCCTCACACAGACACAAACAGAAACACACACACATACAAGAACATATATAAACACACCCCAAACATTCAGACATATTCCGGTTCATAACACTCAGCACTCTGTACTCGCGTAAAAGGAAATACATGTAGGATGGTGTCACTGCCACTGCAAATGCCCACTTGGCATCTCAGGGTCATTAAAAGTGGGAGGAGCAGGTCCTGCTGGCTCCTGGCTGCCCAGCTGCACCACGCTGCAGTTCACTGAGTGGACTCGACTTGGGAGGACCTGTGTGTCCCTCTCTCGCCTCATGATTTTCCACATTTTGCCAATTCTGACTCTGCTGGTGATGCACTTCCCGAGTTCCTCATATAAAGCTGGAAAACAGTGGCGACACTTTCACACCATATGGAAATTTGAAATAAAAACATTTGTTCTTTTTTCCTCTTCCCACGCAGCATTAGCTCCACATGTCGTCGGCTAGCCGTCCTTCCTAAAATACCATGCTTGTATAATACTGGACATACGCTAGGCCTGGTAAAAGAGCCTGGGGGCTGGGGAGGGGGTCAAGGCTGACCGGTCAGTGACCCTCTTCACACTCAGCCACTGTGCATCATCAGCCCCATGTCATTTCCAAAACCCCTCTGGGTTTTCTCATGCTTCACTCACTGAGTGTAAGTCACCCTTGTAGCATCTCAAGACTGTCCTCTAGTGGCCTCTTGTTTGGTGAAGCCTTTTACCGTTGCGATAAGAAGGACCCCCACCTGTTTGAACCAGCATAATGAGGCGTAGGCCTAGACTAGGCTAATAGATATGCCCTGTATGTACAAAGGAACCTGTCTGGAGATACGAGGTGCCCTTCTTCTCAGTTCCTGGTTGAACCACGACCCAGATTCATTTTGAATATGGAGACAATGAGTGTTGTGTTTATTTACAGTCTCTCTGTTTTGGATAGCTCTGTCAGCTAATGTCTCCCTTCGAATGTAATCATGCTGGGGTTTCCTTGTGGTTGCTATTGTTGTTGTTTTGGCATCTGTTTCTATATGTGCTGAAATGTTTCCATCTAAACACCAAACTCAAAATCATTCAACACTAATATAATTACAGCCTCTATCTTCTAATGTTTGGGGTTGGAAAGATAACTACATGAGTCAGGTCATTCCCTTAAAATAGTACTGAAGTATGCATGGGTTTAGTTATTGCAAACTTTAGGACTTGCCTGGCAAGCATGCTGAACATGATCATGTGATAGCGGGGTGGAAGCAAGGAACTCCGGTGAAGACGGACATGTTTTGACATCAGCACTGGGGGAAATGTACGGGAAAACCACATGAGCATTGGGTCATTGACATGGCTGCAGTATGTGTTCAGTTTGAGTGAAACAGCATGAGGAAAAAACATAGGTGAACTGAACGAATGTGCTTATGTGACCACTCCCTCCATCTGACAGCATGCATAATTCTCATCCATAGTGTTAGTTTGGAAAATGCTATGATTAGGTGTACTGCTGGTGTGAAATTTACAAAGAATGATGTGTGAATTCCTGTTCCACCTTGCAGTGGACCTGGCTTAGCCAGAAAGAGGAGGTGATTTATCAGGCTGGATATTTGAATCCAAGGGGCAGAAATGCCCGGAGTCAAGTCATCCTCTCTGTACACACAGGTGTTGCACACCTGCTCCCCAGTACACCTGTGCCAATTTATATTAACACAGGTATAAATTTCTGCCTGGAGGGCCACAGTCAATTGCGAGCAGATACAGAAACAGCCATGCATTTTTTCTTGCCAGGATGGTCCACTGTTCATGTTACAGGTGCCTTGAATTATTTGGTTAATAGTGATTATAATGATCAACCTCAGTTTCATAGAAAGTCTTTTTGGTACTTGTTGGTCAGATTTTCAGGCAACCACACAATGCATGTTCTGTAGGATCTGGTGAGTCACTTGCCCAGTTTATTATTATAATCATTATTATTTTAATTTTCCTTTGTCATAAACTCCTGTATTGAATATGCTGTGAGCTTTCATCATTGTCCTGCTGCATAATGACCTGACAAGTCTCTACATCCATCTTATTGACTGCACTGATTACCCTCCAGAAGCAGCCATACATTCCCAAGCTATAGACCTCATTCCAACATACTTCCCAGGTGAGGTCTGTGCATTTGTTCATTGGCTGATCCTATTTTCCTCCACATTTTATTTTTCCCATCACTGACACACAGCTATTTTGGTCTCCTCCTTCCAGCAGCCCTCTCAGAACTCCTGTGGCTCCACTCAGTATTTCTTTGCGCTTTCCAACCTGGCCCGTCTGTTCTCACTGCTCAAGACTGACTAACACCTTGCAGAACAGCCTCTATATTTTTCCTTGGAGGAGTTTTCTACAGAATCACTCCCCCAAGACTGCAGAGTTTATTTTTAATTTCCCTAACAGTGTTTTTTTTATTTTTTTTATAATACCCTGAGAAACGTTTTATCATCCTCAGCCAGTTCTTGACCTCTGCATTTGTATCCTGTTTCTTAAAGACATTCCAGATTCTTGTTTTGTCAAACCTAAGGGTCTCATATGTTTCTTTGATGGTCATTTGCTTTCCTCTCATCTTCTTCTTCCCTTGTCTCCATGCTTGTTTCAGTTGACTGACTTTAAGTGGAAGACTTCAACAGCTTCAAATTCCGCCCTTCACAGCTCTTTTGTGTCGACCCAGTGCAACTGGAATCACCTGAGCCATTACAAACACCTGTGAAGCTATTTGTCCCAATATGGGGAGGTTGAACATAAAATGTTATTACTGAGTAATGGCATGACCTGTATTTATAAACTCTTCTGGCCACTTATCCTGGAAAGAGTCATGGGGGGGTCTGGATCCTATCCCAGGCAGTACAGGCCACTTCAGGCTGGGATGCACCCTGAATGCATGCCGGTGCCTCACAAGGCAAAGAAATTGCATACACTGCGCCTGGGAGGTCAAACCTTATTATCTGAATAATTTTAAAAAAATATATTTACATAACTGATGGCCAAAATCCACGTTCGAATCGTTGAAGATTTATGTAGGCTATTAGAATCCTTCCATCAAGCTTTTTTGTTTTGCCAAACTGCCTTTGTCACTTAACACAGAATAAGGGACTCGCCACTAGGGCCATACAGACATTTTTTTCAGCTAGTCAGAGTGGCTGAAACTATCCAGCAAGAAACTAGTGAAATAACGTGTGAATTACAAGAAGAATGTGACGACAGAGTAATTCCAGAAAACCTGAAAAGCGCAGTCTGGAAAGTATTTAGATTTCTCAGGCAATTTTTATCTATTATTGTGGGGGGCCATCCCCACCTGCCCCCAACCCCCAGCAATTTTTACATTTAGACATAACCTAAATCGAAAGCAGCATTCGATTGCATAATGGCATTAATTTGAAGCTTTTTATGCCATTTTATGGCAACTTTTTATGTTATTGCTGGTGCTGTTTCCATCCTTTCCTAAATAAAAGTGTGTTATTATATATTGTTATGATTTTCCTCACTTGAGGCTAATATCACAGGATTCTCTTTGCAAGGCCACTTTCATACAAACCTGGGCTACTGTGCAATGATGGACTGGGCATGCAGTATAACTGTATATTATTATTTGAACTTCTTCTAATGATAAATGTGTTACATTATAAAAATTCAAAAGCCCTCCTGCACAAGCAGCCCCTGCTCTGTGTGTGGTCTTTACATCTGTTGCCTGGAGTTCCTATGTATATATCTGTTTTCTGCATTCCACAGAAATGCAGTCAGGTGAATTGGAATGACTGAACTGGCCATAGTGTGTGGGTGTGTGTGTGTGTGCATGTGTTTGCCCAGTAATGGACTAGCATCCATCCAGAGTAGCCCCAGCATTGTGCCCTATACTGCCCAGGATAACCTTCCCGTGACCCTGTACTGGATAATTGGTTGGAAGATGGATGAATGTAATGAAACCTCCATGAGCATGTCTTTCCCCGCTCTGCTGCTTCACTGAGACACAGCTTTGTGAAGCTACCCCAGGCAACCCGTCGCAGCTACCTGGACTCCGACATGAGAAAAGCAACAAACACCTTAACTCATGTGCATGCTGAGGCCAGGCTCAAACCAGCGATCTTCCAGTCACAGGCACAGAGACTTAGCCCACTGAGCCATACGCACACAACTGCTTGTCGTCGTTTTTGGATTTGTTGGATTTTTTGATGTTTCAGGGGGGTGAGATACCCAGTCAGTCTTTGATGTTTTAAATGAAAACATGCAGGACTACAATTACAAAGAAAAACTTGTATCTCAAACCAATGATGGGGCTGCTGTCATGGCATGTCCTCTCTAAATGGATTTCAGGCTAAAGTTAAAGCAATAACCCCCAATGACTGTTGTTAAAAGTGCTATATAAATAAAATTGACTTGAATCAATGCAATGTTACATAAGAACTATACAAACGAGAGGAGGCCATTTGGCCCATCAAGCTCGCTTGGGGAGAACTTAGCTCAGAGTTGTTAAAATCTTATCTAGCTCTGATTTAAAGGAACCCAAGGATTCAGCTTGCACTACGTTATCAGG
>JAODJU010000138.1:25555511-25567553 GCA_026776725.1 Gnathonemus echidnorhynchus | reverse complement strand
GGGTGGGTGGGGGGGGTGAGAAGGTTGCCCACCGTGTGTTTCAAGCTGGTGGGGAGGACAAGGCAATATGGATAGATACATCAAGAACGTGTTTGTAAGTCACTAATATGGTTCCTTGGTGTGTGAGCTATTTATCTGGGCTCTAGACAGAGCCTTAAATACCTGGGAGCTAAAGACAAAAAGCAGAAGTATGATCTGAAGCTCCTGGACGTTAGGCTGCTATTGCTGGGGTGTTTCGTGCATTTGGGTGGCAACTCTGTGCCTTTAGAATATGTAAAAACTTATGTGTAGCTAATTTGTTCAAACTTCCATTATTCCCTCAGTAGACAGTAAGGACATTTCTGGGTCCCTCTCAAAGCCATATCCTGCTGCAAATGGGTTCTGACCATTACTGCCAAGGTACCATCAACCACAACATGTACTTCACAAAATTATTTCCAGGCACATTACCGTAACACCAACCTTTAAAATTGCTTTAGAATATAATTTTTGATTTTTCCCCAAATGGGCAGTTTTTTGTTGTTTCTGGGAGGAAGTTAGCTTCCTCAACTAATGAGAACTAAAATATAAAACTGGGACATTTATCAAGAATCCTGTATTTTTTCTTACCAGTATAAACAAAAGCTAAGCATACTACTTCAAGAGTGTCCAAGACCTGCACACCTTAGCATGCCATGACTCAATACTCGTCATTCTTAACAAAGTCAGAGTAACAAATATACTTGGTTTACAATCAAGATGGTGGGGCATCCAGTTGCAGTGGCTTCTCTGGAGTAAGAGAAAACAGCAAATTCTGTGTTTTATATATGCAAAACGCATCTTTGTTGGAACATTCCAAAAGCCCACCAAGCACAACAGAGAGCTTAGCACATACAAACTATGTAACAAACTCTGTTACAGATCAGAGGACTTTGTATTTATTGCCATACAACTGATCAGCAATCCTCTATGAAGCCTTGGATTTCTGTGGGAAGGCCCTAAACCAAGGCTGCCAGTGACTTCACCGCAGTGCAAGAAGAGGCACTGGAAGCGGTGTGAGAAAAACCAGAAGCTTGGGAAATAAGCAGGTATCCATGTCAAGTTAACAGTTAACCCCAATAGACCAGCTGTTCCAGCCATCTTTCTGGCCAAAGTATGCTAGCCGGACAACAGAGTGGATTTCTCACATTACAGCTAACTGCTTGGTGGGAGATGAGGGACTTTTGTTTTCATCCTCAAGGAAACATGCTCCAGAACAACATTCCAAGCTCAGCTATACTACAGGAAGGGCTAACGTCGTTCTGGTCAGACAGAGACTTTGTTTCCATTAGTAAGACTTGCAGTCGAGGACTCTGTATCACTCTCAACTGTACAATGACTGTTTACCTTCCACCAGATGCAAACTTAAAAGCTTTCCAGTCTGTTCTGTATGAGGCAATTAGTCAACACCAAACCACTCATCACGTTTTTTTAATAGTGGCTCGAGAATTCAGCCATGCAAATCTCACAGAAGAATGCCCAAAGTTCTGCCAGCACGTGGACTTTGCAACCATGGGAGACAATTCCATGGACTTATACTAACAATCAGTCTGCATACAAAGTGACACACCACTGCATCCTCTGACCACCTCTCTGTTATGCTAACATATAGACCACTGCTCTGGCCACATCTGCACTTATATACAAAAAAACAAGGGAGTGTCTGAAAGAAAAGATCTGCATCCGCATTGCCGTAATCACAGGCACTTGAAAAAACTTCTGCATTCACAGTGCTGCATGTAAAAGGTAAATGGCGTAGCTATACGAGTGGATGTTATTGTATACATTTCTGACATTTTCATTTGCACAATTAACCAAAGCTTTTTATAATATATTTTTAGAAGTGACAAACTTTATATTTTATTTGTTTGTTGTAACTCAAGCACAATGCGTCATTTGCTCGTTTTTTTGTCTAACCTAAATTTTTTATAATTCTAGAAGTGGCAAAGTATATATTTGGAATAATTTATTTTGACTTTGATTAGTTAATAAAGTTCAGTTTTTACAAACGCTTGATTGCTGCTTAATCTCACACACAACCATGTGTTTAAAGTAAATGCTTGCATTTTATTTAGCAAAAGCAAAATAGCACAGTATTGTCAAATGCAACCACAAGCAGTTTTAGAACTGTTCTGTTCAAGCGGTGATTCCATTTAGTTGCATTAGTTACTTATAAAAAAAGAAATATGCGGTTATTTTTTTGCTTGATAGCAATGTCAAACTGGAACCACGATGGAGACTTGACACTTGACTTGGACTCTAATTTTGAGACTTGTGAACATCTCTGCTTCGAAGCTAGAAACAAGGAAGCCCTCAAAGCAGCAAGAACCAACCTGTCTCCTGGCATCAGAATGGCCAGAGGGAAGAATGCACAAGGAATCCAGAACAACAGCACCTGACACATGTGACAGAGCTTGCAAGCTCTGACCAGGGATGTCACTTGTTTACAATGCTGTTTACAGACAGTCCATAAAAATGTATTAAATTCACCCCATGCATAAATACATAAATCCATTTCAAAGCTTTTTAAAGGTAAGGTCAGTTGAAAATATGGCGTGTCAGTTAAAACAGAGTCTTTTCATTAAAATCACAAATTTAAGGTGGGCAGCCTTGGCTGTGACAGACTACAAGATTGCACCCAGGACCTCAGTGAAGCCTGATACATTAAACAACTACTATGTGTTCTTCAAGACCAACAACAACATGCTAGTGCAGAAATGCACCACTGATCCTAATGATGAAGTCCTCTATCTGTCTCCTGCTGAAGTCAGGAAAACTCTCCAAAGTGGACCCAAGCCAAGCCGCCGGGCCTGACAGCATCCCTGGTGCTCAGGGAATGTGCATATTAACTGAAACTGGCAGAAGTTCTTATGGACATCTTTAACATCTCCCTGAGCCAAGCAGTATTCACATTAGCCAATCCATACTATGCCCACACGCGTTTGACAACCAAAGTCCAGCGTTTGACTAGTGAAATAACTCCATATCATGCCTGGGCACCGTACACTTGACCATGCCCTGGCCTGCTTGTAGCGGTGGACTAGAGCACAATTAGTCAGGTGTGATATGGATGTTGTGTGATCGCTAAGCGTGCCTGGGTACAGAACATGTCAATGTGCACAAGTACACTATACATGAACCAAACTTGGAAGGAACCAATCAGGTATGCTGTACAGATCATGTTATGGATGCAATTCATTATATGGATTTTGAGAGGGCACTGCTCTGATGAAAGAAGAACAAGAAGCTTGCAAGCACGCACAACATAGGTACCCATAAAGGTTACAGTAGTTTCTTCTACTTTCTTCTGTTCATCTGCTCAATAAACATAAAAAAACTTCCCTAACTGCACATTATGCTTGATTATCTGCTTAAAACACAGCATAGCATAATAACCTGTAGGTACAGATGCAGCCTGTTTGCTATATTATCTCTAAGTGCTTTGAATGACTAGTAATGATCCATATTAAAAGCTGCCTCTCCACTTCACTAGACCCTCTCCAGTTTGCCTACCATTGCAACTGGTCAACAGAGGAGGCCATACCCAGTACCCTCCATCTAGCACTGACCCACATGAACACAAGAACAACTATGTCAGAATGCTGTTCAAAGACTTACTATTGACTCACAAAAGCTCATCAGAAAACAGGACACGATCCCAAGTCCACTGCTACTCACCTTGTTGACACGTGACTACTCTGCTGCTCACAGTTCCAACCACCTCATCAAGTTTGCAGACAACACTACGGTGGTGGGTCCAATCAGCAACAACAATGAAACTGCTTGCAGGCAAATCAGAATGGCTATCAGTACGGTGTATGGATAACAACCTAACCCTGAACATGGTGAAGATCAAAGAGATCATAAATGACTTCAGGTAGTCCCGTTGACCACTCTCCATTGACCATCAATGGCTCCACTGTAGAAGTGATGAAAGGCACCAAGTTCCTCAGAGTATCCATATCAGACAAACTCACCTGGACCAAAAACATCAGCTCCCAGATGACCTTGTCTAAGAAGAGCACATTTCCCCTCTAATTCTCACAGCTGCAGAGGAACCATAGCGAGCATCCTAATCAGCTGCATCACCTTCTGCTTTGGGAACTGCAAAGCTTCAGACCACAATACTGAGGACAGCAGAACAGAGCATAGGAACCACTCTGCCAACCCTCATAGACATCTACCACAAACACTGCAGCAATCCCTCTTTGCTTAGTACCACTGGAAAAATGTAAAATTGCAATATTTTAGAACCATGTTTTGTTTTTAAGCAATTAAGCAATCTGGCACCCACTGATAAAAAAGTAAATTTACTCAATTCATAAACAATGCGTTACATAAGGTATAGTGCTTGTAGTGCAAGAGCTTCATATCACATCTGTTGCTTAGCATGTGTGTTAAATGTCCTCCTTATGTGTGCACGGGTTTCCTTCTGCACTCCAAAATTAGGAGGTTGGCAAATTTATTTTACATGGAGTAATATCTGATTAATTGATCTTTAATAAAACTGGTAAAACAAGTACAAACAGTGTTGTTATGTTTATGGAGAAAGATGCTGGTCAACGGATACATTACTTTTTTTAACCATAGACATATAAACCATAGATATATAAATGGGCAAATGTTGATTTGATTATAGGCATTGCCCTGAGCAACAACTTCCTGTACTACACAAGAAATCAGCACCACAACAAAGGAACATTTACACTACAAAACATGAAAGATTTCCATAGCAAGCAGCACTGGGAAACACTACACTCCATTAGGAAACAACACACCGCAACGTCTAGTCATTAGCGAGAAGAAAATGTGACGCACAGGAGGAAATAATCATTACCGCTAATGGCGTTAACAGCTTCCATTCTGCGGACACGAACGCCAACTGCAATAAGAGTCCCAGTGCACGTCACGTGCTCAAGCCGGAGTAAACATTTATAATGTGGTTTACCAAAGCTTAGCCAAAATCCTGCTTCAGCTAGAATAGGAGCGACCCAGACCCCTCCAGCTATTTAAAATCCTCGACAGAGTTGCAATATTGATTACAGAGTGCAAACACAATTTGTTATAATACCTCACTCTCATAAAAGTATCACAGATGGGCTCATACTAGGGATGAGCTGAGATATGAGAAAATTAGCTTTGACTTTGGGAAATATATAGCACAGGAATCCTGGCTGTAAGAGGTGGGTATATGCAGGATAGATGGCAGTCAGAACAGATAAAACAGCAGGGCCCGGACTACGTGATTCATGAAGCCCCTTATGGGAGCAATTTGGGGTTTTGAAGAAAAGTAGCTGTCGGACCGGCACATGGATTATTTTCCATACGATATGTGATTAAGTCATTATAGTATAGTATAAAAAAAGGGTTCGACCACAGACAGATGGTTGTGTTCAACTACCTTCAGCAGTGTGGCCTCACCAGTTCTACAGAATGCATGTGTGGAAAAGGTGCATGGTAAAGTGCACCTAGACTCACAGAAGAGCGATTTCAAAGCACGCAGTCACGCACAGAACACGGAGAAGGAGCAGGAATGTGCACAAGCCAACCCACTGCATCATGCCTGCCACACGTCACACTGATCATTGCTACAGTGACATGTTACTCTCTGTAATGCTTCTCACACACTCCGACATGCCTAGACGCCACCTGTCTCCCTCACTTCCACCTCCTTTGTCTTCTTCATGGTTATGAGGTGACTGGACATATGGCTGAACTGGGTGGGCTTAGAGTTTCTGTCTGGTATGAAACAGGGGTGCAGGGGGGGCTGAACACCTCCCTTTACCTAGGTATACTTCACATGGCTTCTGAGCATGCTCAGTAGGTCCCCGTCACCTGACACCTGACCCCTCTCCGAAAACCATGCTAGGATTGTAGAGCAGGAACAAGATTTTCAAGTACTGATCGACAGCTGGGGTTGGTGGTGGGGGGAGCTAAAGAAATCCTCCTTCATGACAAAGGTAGGTTCCATATGGGGCTTGTAGAAGAGACAAGCGTATAGCGGAATGTTTATTCAATGCGATAAAACCAGCTGATCTGGGCACAAATGTCAAGAGTGATGAATTTGTGTTGATCAAAAACGCGTACAGGAATCTAAGCCCAGATAACTACTTCCATCTCACATCTGCCTCCACTGGCTAAGAAACAGAGATAAACTTTATCTTAACACACTTTTAACGGTTTTGCAAGGCAAAGCAGTAACTAGGGGCCTAGACATTGTCAAACACAACCACAGCTGTGGCTGGTCAGGATCACTACCAGGTCTCAACGTCCAGCTCAGGGGCACTATATCAAGTCACCCAATTTTTCAAGAAGTATCACCTGAAGTGCAAAATGCTGAAAGAGTGTAAGTAAACAGACAAAATTGAAATCAAAATTACTAATTAATATGGAAGCCACAAAAGCACTGTTTTGGACAAATGGAGAGAATGGAAAAGATACGGGCTGGAAGGTGAGGTAACGGTAACAGAAGGAAGCGGAATTCTGGTCGGCAAGCAGTAGGTCCACAGCAGCGAGTGGTCTTTGTGGTGTCGAAACACCATTTGTCACATGTTTGTGTTACACTTCGGATGTGGGGTTCATTCGGAGCGCCTGGCCAGCAGCTCCTGCCTCTAAGATAATGCGGTTCAAGCACATTTCACTTAGACACCAGCGGAAATGAACCCGCGGCGGCTGCTAACCGACAGCAGATCACAAAAATCAGAGTGAAGAAAGAAAAAAAAAAACAGCAAGAGGTGCCAAAAGCCAACTGGCGATGGAAGAGCTTTAATTAGCCAAGTGACCTCATCCTGGCCTGTATGCTCTCGGACGCCCCAGACACAGGCTCCGCTGTCGGCTGTTAAACTCACAGCTTCACCGCAGTACCGGATTCCTGTGGAAGTCCCCCTCTAGGCAGCTGCACTGTTTATAAACAGCGTGTTGCTACACAGTCGCAGGCCTGCGACTCGCACACTCCGTCTCCCACACGCGGAAGGAGAGGTCGCTGAGTGCCTGCCCCCCCCCCACCGGGCGAAGCAGGGCCTGAACGACTTGCACTGCTAAGACGCTGGAGCCTGCTGTCAGACTTCAGGACATCCTATGGCATAACCATGCAAAACAAAGCATATCGCCAGGCTGCATTTCAAAATACTCATACAATATGTTCTAGTCCACATATGAATGCTATATTTACATATTCACCAAATTGTCCTTTGGCATCAAATAAAATCTTTGTATATATTCAATATTGATACTCTTTGCTGTATGCGAGTTGGTCCAATTTTACATCGCTAGAGTACCAGCTGAAAGAAGATTCTAGTGTGGTCTGCAAACAAGACTAGCTTCTGCTATCACTGAAATAAAATCTTTTAGACAATTAAACGGTGAAATAAAAATAAAAACAGAAGAATCCTGATCTTCTTTGATCAATCATCAGTCCATAACCTACACAAACACAGACACACACACAAAACTGACACACTCACCCACTGACTCCCACGGGACTAAGTAGTCTCACACAGAACATAGAGAAAGACTTGAGACTCACCCCACTCTCCTGTCGTGACACCTTCTGTCACCAGGACCTAAAGTCCTTTACCTGGCCTCTACAACCCTGAGCCACAGATCTGTCACGAGCCTGATCTGGTCTCCCCTGGACCTGGTACATCTGCCGGCTGACATCAAAGCCACCACCAAGTAGATCCAGGGAAACCCAATACTTCTGATGTCTGGAAGCTGAACCTCCGCACCCAGGGACCCTGACAGACCCCATGCTTCCTGAGTCTCCCTATCCTCACTGGCTATCCTCACTGGCTATCCTCACTGGCTATCCTCACTGGGTCACTATGGCAACATTTGGGCCACAGAAGCAGCTACAAAGTAGTCCAGCAATATTGCTGCAATATACCAGCAAGCACCAGGAATGCTTTCCTCGATGCTGCCCTCACCCCGGATGGCACTGATGGAAAATCAGGGGCCTCTTCCTACCCATGAGTCACACTAATGTTGGTGATTCAGGAAAAATATACAGTTTTAATGTTTTATTGTGGGGAAATTCAGCTGGTGGGATCGGTGTGTCACAAAAGGAAAATTGCAGGACACTGTGAAGTATAATTATGTTTACAGGCCTGAGGATTCCCATTCTGTCAGTTCTTTGGCCCTTTAATGTGGAGATGGCGGGTAGTATTTTGTGATGCTATGACTTGAGCACACCTGTGTGCCCACGTTTTCTCATACCTGTGCGAACACAGGTGTGTGCTCCACCCATAGCTCGTGTGTCAAGAGGTACTGCTGGAAAAACGTTATGCAAAGCCATCGCTTACCAAAACCCCAAATCAGCAGTTTGCACTGCCACCTGGTGGGCAGCTGCATAATTACCATGCACTGAAGAAATGAGCAACAACATAGAGGCTTTTAAGAAAAACACACAGTAGACACTTTGAGCATTCAGCCATGAATGAAGCTCATAAACATTTAACAATTAATTTTGGAAAACTTGCAGAAGGGTCAGTGGGGTTGAGAAATTTCACTTAGGCATTGCAACGGTACAATTCTATACGGATGCTACACCACTTAAGATGGGGTTACTTTCCTATGAACCCATTATAAGTTGAAAATATTGTTGGATGAATATGAACATGATTACGATATATGACATGAATATTATATGAATTATACATTGTTAAACACTGTATTAGATGTTTATGCTCGCAATTTCTACAGAGACTGAAAGCATGGCTGCTTAGATGGTGCAATGATCTGGCATCAGTACAAAGTATTATACAGCATATCACAAGCCAGCAAAATGTGATGACTACTGAACGTGCAACTGCATCACATCATCGTAAAGTAAGTGGAGCCATTATAAAGCAAGGAGCATCTGTACATCCATCTTCCAGCTATTCACAGCAAGGACTGCAGGCTATTCTGGGCAACACAGGGCACAAGGCAGGGGTGCACCATAGATGAGATCCCAGTCACTGAAGGTGTGAGGTGTGATTGCTAATCACTGAGCCACTGTGTCACCATAGTTCTACTGTATACAGGCTAGTGGAATTATATTTGGCATTCACTCTGCTCTGTGTCTCCCTCTAGTCACCAGGTAGTGAAACAGGGAACGTGACTCTCTCCACAGCTATGGTGACAAAGAGGACATCTTTAAAAAGGTGTACAAACCAAGAAACATTGTTGATCAAAAATGCTGATGAAAGTGCAGTGATAAGTCAAAATCGTTTAGTAGGTGTGTTTAAATGGGGAAATCTGCAAATTGTGTTGGATTCTGGCCTTCCAGGACCGGATTTGGGGAACCTTTACATAGAAGCTCTCAGTCCCATATTGGCTGGCCCAAATGTTCTTGTCTGGAGTAACAATATTGACTGGTCAGGCTCTGTGGTGTCCAAGTGCTTCCAATCAAGCTCCCACCCACAGGAGAACCATGCTTAATAATACAAGGAAGGAAGCCTGCTTTGCCCTGAAGCACGGGACTTTACCCAAACTGCATAGGGTAAAGCTGTAATTTTTAAAAATCCCTTTGGATAAAAGTGTTAGCTAAACAAATGATGTAGCTTATAGTGCAATGATGTAATGTAATAACAGACAGTGCAGATGCTGTCTCTCTCGCTGAGGTCTAAAGCGAACACCTGCATGCAGCCATTCTCAGTGATAGTATTGTCCTACCTTACACAACATGTTGAGCACCTCTGAAGAACAGCTGATGGCATAAATCATACTATATATCGCATATAACTATACCTGTTCCATGGATCGTGTTTTAATTAACATCCATCCCACACACATATGCTCCAAAGTGTGAGCAGGCTAGCAGCAGGCTACCTGAGTGGGAGAAAAGACAGGTGAACACCAGAAAAGAGAGTAGCAGAGATTGGATCCAGCTCCATAGACTATGCACATTCCGGACCCAATATATAGACAATGTGCTACCTTTTCAGATGCATCTCTCACACACTATTATATTTGCTCTCATATTAAGCATGTAATACATGATAAATTATTATTATTATTAGCATTATTATTATTAACTATTTCTTTTTCTTCTCTTTGAACCTTGTGTGTCACGCCCACATGGGAACTTCAGCCAGGTGGTGGCACCACTCACCTCACTCACGTGTGGAGGCAAGACCCGTCTGCAGTGCACTCCAGAGGCTACTACCACCTTCATGAATGTGAAGCGTGTCTTCTGCTCCGCTCCCGTCCTCCAGCAGCCGTGTCCAGAGCTCCCCTTCGAGGTGGAGGTGGATGCCTCTGAAGTTGGAGCAGGAGCCGTCCTGGTCCAGAGACGCCCGGTAACTGCTCGTCGTCATCCATGTGCCTATTTTCCCAGAAAACTCTCTCCAGCCAGACGCAACTATGATGTGGGAGACCAGGAACTCCTGGCTATCAAACTAGCCCTAGAGGAGTGGAGGCACTCGCCACCCTTTCCAGGTCTTCACAGATCATTGCAATTTAGAGTATTTCCAGAACGCCAAGAGGCTGAACCCCCAACAGGCGTGCAGGTCCATGTTCTTTATGAGGTTCATGAAGTTACCTACTTACCCAGTAGGAAGAACATCAAGGCCGACGCTCTCTCCCCGCAGTTCGATCCCCCAGAGGCTGAGGACAAAACCACATCCATCTTGGCACCCACCTGTTTCAATGCCACTATAACCTGGTCCCTCGACGAGACCATCTGGGCGGCCAATGAATGCTGTCCTCTTCCGACTGGATGCCCCCCCGGTAGGTTGTTTGTACCCAACCCACATCGCTCCGCCGTTATGCATTTGGGGGCATACCTCGAGAAGTTCTGGACACCTGGGGGTCTCTGCTACTCTGCGATTGGTTGCCCGATGTTACTGGTGGTCAAGATGAAGGACGAAGGCGGAGAAGAACGTGGCTTCCTGTCCCGAATGCACACAACTGAAATTCTCTCATCAACCACCCGCTTCAGCCCTTACCTGTCCCGTCTCGTCCCTGGTCACACCTGGCTCTGGACTTCATCACAGATCTGCCTCTGTCCAAAGGTAACACCATCCTCCTCACAGTAGTGGATAGATTTTCTAAAATGTGCCGCCTACTTGCTCTCCTCAAGCTCCCCATAGCCTCGGGCCTGGCAGATCTTCTGGTGACGTGGGTTTTCCGCTACTACGGCATTCCCGAGGACGTGGTTTCTGATCGCGGTCCTCAGTTTACCTCCCAAGTGTTCCGAGCATTCTGTCAGAAACTAAATATCACACTCAGCCTGACGTCGGCATACCGTCCCTAGGCCAATGGGATGGCAGAACGAACAAATTCAGAAGTTTCTAAGGCATTCAGCCGTCAGAGTGGTCCACTCATCTCGTTTGGGCTGAGTACTCTCTGAACACCCGTATTAACCCAGCCACAAACCCCTCTCCTTGCCAGTGTGTCTTCGGCTATCAGTCACCCCCCTTCCCGTGGGATGCGCTGGCCAGTAACGTGCCTCAGGTTCACAGCTGGTACAAGAGTTGTAAGAAGGTCTGGCATCAAGCCCAGCTCACCGTTTCTTGTCAAGTACAACGACAGAAGATCCACGCAGCCAGACACCTACATTCAGCTCCCACTTTGGTTTTGGTGTTTGCATTGTAATTAAAAAAAAGAAGCGCTAAAAACCAGCATGCATGCCCATGAGCTATCAACGTGCCCCTAAAACCAGCATGCATGCCCATGAGCTATCAACGTGCCCCTAAAACCAGCATGTATGCCCATGAGCTATCAACGTACCCCTAAAACCAGCATGTATGCCCATGAGCTATCAACGTACCCCTAAAACCAGCATTCACTCCCCCACACACATCAGCACATATTACCAATTGTTGTCCACTACTGTTTTTCTTTCTGTTTTTCTATTTTTTATAATAATAAAAATAAATAAATAAGTGAGGGAAGGATGAAGTGGGAGATCGACAGGCGGATCGGTGTGGCGTCAGCAGTGATGCGGGCGCTGCATCGGTCTGTTGTGGTGAAGAAGGAGCTGAGCCAAAAGGCAAAGCTCTCGATTTACCAGTCGATCTACGTTCCTACCCTCACCTATGG
>JAODJU010000138.1:25527498-25542884 GCA_026776725.1 Gnathonemus echidnorhynchus | reverse complement strand
TGTTGGCTTCCTAGCCAGTAGTTCTGTGGTGAAATGACATGTATGTTGCCTTCCTTTCCTTCAATGGATGTAGAAAAACATTAGCATAGTATATACATACAGAGGAGTCGGGGAGTCGGAAGATTTAGAAACTGAGGAGTCGGAGTCGGAGCATTTATCTACCGACTCCACAGCCCTGGACAAAAGGGTGCTTGGGTCAGGATCATTAAGTGCAATATGAACACATGCCAGCGGGGGAGTAAGGAGGTGAGGCAATCATGCTCAGACACAGTACAAGGCAACCAGGTCAAGTACGAGTACAACCTAAGACAAGGGACAGGTGTGGGACAATTACAATGAGGGCAGATCCTACACTGGAAATCTTAGAAGATCCACCATCTTATTGATTAGCTCATAAAACTGTTTACCCGCACTGACACCAATTGGCCAGACATTTTTCAGTCGCGCCAGCCTCCTCAGTTCTATATGGCTTTTTCCAAATGCAAAGGAAATTATCACAAGGAAGATAAATAATCGTAAGCCTTATACAGTTGAGAAATTGTTTCTGTTTGAATTTTTGAATGATAGTTTCACAAGCATTCCTCCCACAATCACCTTTGCCCTGTATCCCTCTGCTCTGTGTATGACCCTAAACTTTTCTCAGAGGTGCAACTAGAGATTTTGGGCCTCATGACCGCATATCATAATGGGCCCCCAGCCCAGACCAAACAGATTATGTTCCAAAATTTTAGAGCACCTGTCACTCAGCACATTTCACATAAAAATGTATAACATACACTATAATATCAGGGCTGTCAGCTAACATTTTTTATTAACAACATTAATGGTAATATGTACAGTATTGTGCAAAAGTCTTAGGCAGTCCAAAGAAATGTTTAAAACTGTTTATCTGGGTAGTAAATGTACTTTGGCTTAGAACAAAAAACACAGTTTATCATTAGAACATGTGCAAATTAAGAGTAACACAATAAGAACTAGTAATGATTTCTTCTGTGTTCTAAAAAGTTACTGATATCTAGTTGGATGGCTAGATGAACACCACTTCAGTTCCCAAACCTCTCCTCAGGGGCACCTCAGCCATTCCATGAGTTTGTTAAATTTCACCAACAGCTCAATTAAATAATTAAATAAATTGGTTTAAAAAGTCAGTGACAGATTGACTGGCTGTATGAGGTGTGCTAGTGGCCAAGTCAAAAAATACATGGCTGCACTGGACGGTCACTGCAAATACTGGGGTGATTTTAGCAGAGGTTCTGAAATGGCTAAGCTGACACACTTTGACAGGAATAATATCATAGTTTTACACCAGCTTCGAGGATAATTTAAGCATCATTTTCTTTGCCTGCCTAAGACTTTTGCATAGTACTGTATGTGCCTGGTGCATCTGAAGGAATAAATCCACTGACGATTCATCAAGTCCGGTCACTTTTTTGTCATTTAATACATGTCAAATGAAATTGCATTTCTGTGGAGCAGAATACAGTTAGAACAAGGAACAATGAGAACAAATGCTGAACAAGGTGAGAATAAGTATAGAATAAAGAAAAAATAAGATAATTTAAAAAACAAAAGTATTGAAAGTAGAATAAAAAGCAGTGCACGATACACAACAACAGCTACAACATAGGTCAAATAATAAGTGAACAGTGCAAGAAAACAGACTGCAAGTAATACAAACAGAAAGTGTAGTGCAAATGAGAATTTATCTGGGTTTATGGGGTAGTTGGGAGTTGAGAAGTCTGAGGGACTAAGTTCCTCATTTAACTGCATGACATTCTCTTTGTCAATAGATGGCACCCATGTGCACTGAATAAATTGTTGAGTAGGGAACAAATCGTCAATACAATGGCCAAAAAAGGTGGAAATACTAGAGAGCCTCCCTTACCCATCACTACCTGCAAAAGCAAATAATTAAACTGACACCTACAGGGTGATGAATAACTCAGGGTTTTTATCAATCATGTCGATGAGCCATGTCAGTCATTTCTTTTTTGATTTGAAGCAATTATGTTGAGCTAGCATAATATAGTAAGATAAGATACTTTGGCAGTGTGTTATCTTATTTGGCAGTTAACTCAACATCATAGGGTTGATCAAAGTTAATTTACTAGGTTTGGTCTAAATTCCTGAATTCATGATAGAACTGGTCTAACTTACAAAAATAATTATTGGCTTTAGCTACTTTCATGAAGGTTACGCATCTGATTTGTTTATGATAATTTAAAGAAAACATGTCGGAGTGGAATTATATTATATTTAACTAAAAACTTAAATTGAAATTACAGCCTGCTTGGTGTAAAGCAGGGCTATTCAACTCACAGTCCTCAAGGGCCGAGCCCTGCTGATTTTCCAGCCTTCCTTCACCTGTGAGCCAGGTGTGAAGCCTCTGACCAATCAGAATCAGTAATTATTGAATTAACTACAAGGGAGAACTGAAAACAAGGCCTGGATTTGGAATCGAGGGCCTGAATTGAATAACCCTGGTGTAAAGGGTCTAAACACTAAAAACAGGAATGTTTCCTAAAACAAGCTGATATTTTCCTTTTTCTTTTGGTAGCTGCTAACATGTACATTTGTCTCAGGTTATAAGATAGGCCACTTCCCCCCTCAGGACTAGATGATGTGATATGAAGTCATAAGCTAGTGTTTTTTTCCCACATTTTCTCCCTGTCAGTCCATCTAGTTTTTGTGGACTGTCTGGGGATCCCCGATGACCAGGTTGGGAAGGCCTACCTTCACATAGTAAAGAAAAATAGCAGTGTCTCCTTAGGCCACCAGAGGGTGTCCTGATTTTTGTAATAATACTGACTTTTGTGTGGCAGCAATGAAGTGAGGCAGACAGCACATAAAGTACAGCTAGGCTGATCTTCCAGTGACTGTGCAGTGTATGTACTACTGGAGCAAGAGTTAACCAGCACCTTTCAAACACAGCAAGAACCCACTAAGACAACTATTCAAATCAACAAATGCAGTACTTTTGACATTGTTCACATGTATTTTTTTCACAACCAGCTATATGGTACAACATTGAGTATTATAAAAATAAGTTGATATATATGATAATATAACCATCAGATAGTATATACACTGTGTCTGTGATCAGAAGGTTGCTGGTTCAAATCCCAGACCTTGAATTGCATCAGGGACTGTCTGACTGGCTCTCTTAAAAATATACATATCACTTTGGATAAATACATCTGTGAAATAAAAAAAAAATCTAAACAGGTATAATCTCATGGCAAAAATGCAGAACTGCAGACAGTTTTCATTGCTATACAGCTTGGGGTAAATCGCTTTTTTTTTTCTTCATTTTTATTGGATTTTTTTGTATTCACCTCTCACAATGCCCTCTCATGGTTTATGTGGCTTTATGAGTTTTTCAGCGGAAGCTCTAAATGATTTGCATTTTACCAAAGAGCCTCACTTTGAATGGTGACCTAATAATATATATGAAAAAACATATGAAAGAAAAGGCAGGCCTGGGATTCATCAGTAGGAACAAACAGTCCAGTTGTCTGATAGGAGCCCGCAGTGCATGCGGAAGTATTAGGCATAGGTGCTTTTGTCATAATGTCAGCACATAGCTTGGGTCCCCAGATGTCAAGGTGACAGTAAATGGCTGCCACAGAGTCATATTTACTGTTCGCTGCCGAAAACAGCACATGCTAAATTTCTTATCATTAGAGGTGATAAACGCGAGCGCAGTAAAAGCCCCACAGCAGGCCATAAAATAAGCTTTCTGTCAGCTATACAAAGTCCACAGCAATCAGTGTGTCCTTCTGTTACAGTAGGTTACACATTGACCGTCTCTTATTCTAAAAAGTCACAAAGCTTTATTTCCTTCTCTGGTCCATTTTTGCAAATGCTGTGCACAGGACTGCATAAAAGTACATTTTACAAAATGGTACAAAATACAAACTAGAAAACACAAAAATACGTAGATGTGTAGTAAATATTATAGATGTCTCTTTCCTTGAAAGTGTGAGAGAAAAATTGAACAGAGGGCATATTTTTAACTAGCTTTTAGATAAACTGCTTTTGGAATGCATTTTTATATTGTTGCAAGAAGGCTTGGGTGACAGATAGCTGACAACCATGACCTAGGCCAAAAAGAGAATTGATGTTTGAGCTAAGTGTTGTATTCATGTTTTGGAACATAGTACTTGTTAGAATTCACAAGAAATGCAAGCTAGGGGACAAAGGCATGAGTGTCAAGTGCACCTAACAGAAATGGCAGGAACATCACAAAGACAGACGTTGCCCTCACATGCCCCAGGCCTGCAGCATGCAGATTATATGAAGTATATACATGTTTGCAAGAAGCATATGTGAGGCAAAGTGCACACCCTAACCCTAACCAGTTTGAATTGGTTTTGAGGAAGGGGCGCAAACTGTGTGTGTGTACTACTATAGAATTTATGTTGACCAGAAGGTTCTTTGAGCATTGAGATATCATCGAAGTGGTTGCTTCTTAGGCTCAGCAATAAAATGTCATACTCTAAAGTACTGACTAAGTGTCATGAATTTCTACCACAAAATATATTATCCAGATGAATTTTAATTAAAGGTATGATCTCCAAGTTATCCAATCAAGTATGTATCTGGAAAGGTTCAACATCCAAAAAACATTCAGCCAATGGATGCCAGCCCAGTGGTCAGAAAAGGCTCTGTGGTGACAGAAGTGACAGGAGGTGAATTGTGCAGATGATCTGTTGGTCCAGTACAACACTGGTTACAAAGGAGCCTTACTTTCAATCTTAAATTACTTTTATAAAACATTCTCCTAAATGTAGTTGCCCAGAAAAGTATCCATATAAGGATTAGAAGAGGAACATCAGCAGAATTTCTGTGGGATGAATTGAGGCCTTAGAAGGTAAGATGGCGCTACCTGTATATTGAGGGACGTTAGGATGCTAAGCATGGAAGGTGTCCTTATTTAACACACACTGTTTATTCCAGGCACGGACAGTTTCCAACAGAAGTTAATCTGTTATAGGATCATGAACTGTGGCTCACATCAGTTCTGAACTTTACACCTTAACTTATTTGTTACTGTGGAACTTTTTTAAAGCACCCATTGGCTATTTAATCTTGAATGAGGAAGTTCTGAACAACTGTGGTTTATGCTTTTACCGTACACAAAATACAAACCAAATTTATCATAGGCAGAAGGAAATAGTTTGAACCTGTTTTTATGCTGCCCATTTGAGAAACAAAGTCCGCTTCCTGGTCTTGAAACCATCTGTTGTGTGACTTGTGGTCCCGTCAAAGGAGGAAGTGCAGAGAGAAGCTTGGGCAATCTGACACCTTGTTTCTGCTTCAGCAGGGTCTTCAGTTTACTTCTGCATTTATGGATATATCTAACACATTTAGCCAAAGTCAGTTCCGGTAGAAGTAAAAGGTTATAATTCATGCATGACCCATCCAAACAACCACTGAACTGTTAATGCAACACTCTACATGTTGAGCTAAAGCAACATTTCCTCAGGCAGGAAATGGCAAAGCTGATTTCAAGCCTAGAGTCTGGTTGTGAATGTAAGCAAATGCTGATAGCAGCTGGGAAATTAAATAAAGTTCAAAATTGTTTCGTGTATGAATGTTTCTGTGTAAATGTTTAAGGAACACTGTGCTTGTGTTTCATGCTGTAAATAAGTGGGATATAATTTAGTATATTACCGCTGACCATTTAGTTTGATAAGCTATCAGGGTAGGTTGTTCCCTACCTTAGGATGTGGATTATAAGAATTCCTGATTCTCACACTTCAACCATTATGTTATTCAGCTTGCTCTTCCTCAGTATCATAGGTGACTGCTGGGTTTGCGTCATTCCACTTTTCAAAGGCAAATCACCAGGCATCAAACCGTTATTAGCAAAGGCAAAGTCAATAAAGCCTATTTACTGTAAGAACAGTGTGTGCACTATTATGACACTGGATGACTCTGAGAAGCTTTAAATGTGAATATTTAATAAAGTCCAGTTTCCACTGATGTTGGACAAAGCAATTCACGCTTGGGAGAACGTAGTTCCTCAGGGTATACTGAGCTATAGCTCCAAATTGCATCTTCATGATGGGTCTCCTGGTGAGCATCAGTATGGTAGCATACAGCTCAGACCTCTATCCTGTTCTGGGGCATCCCCAGATGTTACCAAACCAGTGGGACATGCCCAGATGATCCAAAGGAGTGGCATCTCTCAGGATCTCTGAGCTCATCCAGACTCCTAGCTGGCAGTACTGCCATTTTGGCTGCTTGCACTCATGACCATAAGTGAGAACAGGGACAGGTACTCCCAGGCCTCATCCGAAAACTGCAGGCAGTGAGAACAGGGACAGGTACTCCCAGGCCTCATCCAAAAACTGCAGACATTGATCCAGTCTTCCTTCTCACTCTTTCACTAAAGGCTGACTTTCCTATCTCACTTGAAAGAAAGAATGCACTCTTTCCAAGAGATCACCACAATCTGGGATTGGGAGGCCCTGATTCTCATCCCCGCCACGTGGGACTGAACTGCTGAAGTGCGGAGTCAGATGAGGCCAAAAGAACAACATTATCTACAAGAAGTTACCTTTAACCTTCCATACCAGGCCCATTTTACTATAGCTGAACCTTGATACCCTGTTCATGAAAATTGCAGTTTGGAATATATGCCCAAGGATGTGAACAGCTCTTACTGCATTCATACCAAGCAAATGGTGGAGGGGAAAAAAACAAGCCAAGGCATCAGGCTGCAGTTTGTACTACCATTCCTTTATTAATTGTTTCATCTGTAATGTGAAAGCTGTAAACTAGCATTTGGTTTCATTCATACATTCTGGATATTACAAAGACTAACAAACATAACTTAAGCAGTATTGCAACAAATTTAAATCAGTAAAAAATATTACATTGGCAAAATATTTTGCAATCAAACTGATTTTCTGAATAGACTCGTGAGTGTCCAGTTGGGAAATCATATATTATCTCTCAGGAAATATAAAACTTAACCTTAGGACTGATGTAATTTTCTCAGGTTTGGCAAAAAGTCAAATTGGGAAATGAGATTAACTTAATACAGAATGAGAAAAACATAAAAACGACAAGTGCTTCCTAAGCTGATGGTTGAGAACAGGAACTGATTAAACTGTTAGCATGTGCTGTTTTAGATTCCATCCCAAAGGTGGCTGTTGATAGAGGTAGAAGAGGTAGTACTTCCTCTAATTCTGAGAATAAATGATGAAATAACCAACTTTAAAATAGCTCATAACTAAAATTTTATTACAATTTAAAAATGCATTTTCTCTCTTTGGAAAAATTCCAAATACTATAAAATGTACAACTGCAAAATGTATATTCTTACCTCCTCAATGTTTTTAGCCACCAGCCACCATTTATTCATACAAATAGGAAAAATCATCCTGGTTTATGTGAAAAAAAAAACATAATAATAATAATAATAATAATAAAGTTAATAAAGAACGGTGCAAGCAATGAAATTCAATGATCTTAAAGAGGGCACCAGGGTTAAAGCCTTTGATGACAAGCATATTGTTGCAAAACAGCAGACAAGATAGCAAGACACATCTGATCTTATTGAACTCTACAATGAAAATTTAACGATTGGTCTTGACGTCTGAGTAGATGGTAGTGGCAGACTCTTTCACTGGTGAAGCTCGAGGTATCTGATTGGCCTGGGGACTTTGGTGACCCTGCTGGACTGCACCTCCATTGGGTTTCACATGATTGACCTCAGCATAGGTCATCTCCTGGGGAAGCACAGGGGAGTCACTTCCGTATCAACAGGTGCTGAGGATTACTTGTCAGTCAGTATAATTTGTCCATATAACAGTTCATAATTATGTATTTCCCCAACAGTAGGTTATTAATGCAGAAACCAAGTTTAGCGTTTGTTTTCTATACTTATGACCTTTTACACACATTATTAGTTCTGTCCTATAAATGAAAATAACAGAAACAAATGAAGCAATAAAAATAAATCAAATTAATGTAATATAGTGTCTGAAAAGAAACTGACTAATACAGTGATAAACTATGTAATAAAACCAAATAAAATCCAAGGGGCCCTATTATGCTTTTCTGGTCAATCCTTTAGTGCAGGGGTATTCAACTAAAATTTAAAGAAGTCCAGTTAGAGAAATTTTCTTGAAGCATAGGTCCGGAAGATCATAATGTACATTTTTTGTTTCACCTGAGATTTATATAACAAATAACATATTACTTTATACAGTAATTAAAAAGCGGAAACTTCAACAAACATGAAATCACCAATAAACTACGTCTATTTATCCAACATATTATATAATACATACTGTGTCTGAAAACTTTTCAGCTGTAGGATTTCAGGACAGAGCAGCCACTCTGTCAGGAACATTACGGCTTTTTGGTTGCGGGTGTTAGCTTTGCTGCTGTTTTTAAGCAGCTACTCTGTTAGGAACATTACGGCTTTTTGGTTGCAGGTGTCAGATTCGCTGCTGCTATTAACACTAATGGCACATTAGCGCAAACAAAGGGCTGCATACGCCGAACTACGTCTTGCTTGGCGGTCAAAGGCGTTTGATGTTCATTAGCGTGGGAAACGATGGTTCTAGTGCTAAACCACTTCCGAAAAGACTACAAAAGCTGCACTGGTTAAAATAGAAGTGCCCCATCAGGGTTTAAATAATAACTTTCAGTTTTGGCTATCGGTCTGGGTCCGTATGGGACAGCTTCTGGGTCTGGACCCAGACCGTGGTCTGCCTGTTAGTGACCTTTGCTTTAGTGTGTCATATAGACTTATGTGCATGTAAACAGTCTGCAAAGTCTTAAGGGCCAAAATAAACACCAAATGGAGTAACTCTCACCACAGAAACCATTCTTCTCCAATCTGCCCAATGCTCTGTTGATTCAATAACTGAGTTCCAAACTTCCTCTGGTATTAACCTCAGCACAAAAGTTGTGCATCAGGAGCTGCATGCAATGGGCTTCCATGGCCAGCAGCTGCATGCAAGCCTCACATCACCAAGTGCAATGCTAAGCATTGGATGGAGTGGTAAAGCACACCACCACTGGGCACTGGAGCAGGGAAAACATGTTCTCTAGAATGACGAATCAGGCTTCTCCGTCTGGCAGTTTGATGGACGAGTTTGGATTTGGCAGATAAAAGGAGAATGTAACCTGCCTGACTGCATTGTGCAAACTATAAAGTTTTGTGCAGGGATAATCATATGGGGTTGTTTTTCAGGGGTTGTGCTAGGCTCCTTAGTTCCACCGAAGGGAACCAAGACATTTGGTGTAACAAGGCATACCAACACATTTTGGACAATTCTATGCTTCTAACTTTGTAGGAAAAGTTTGGGGATGGCCCTTTTCTGTTCCAGCATGACTTTGCCCCAGTGCACAAAGCAAGGTCCATAAATACATGTTTGGGTGAGTTTGGTGTGGAAGATCTTGACTGGCCCGTGCAGAGCCCTGACATCAACCCCATCGAACACTTTTGGGATGAACTAGAATGGAGATTGAACCAGGCCTTTATGTCCAGCATTAATTCCCACAGGCACACTCCAAAATCCTGAGGATAGTCTTCCCAGAGTAGCAGTGACTAGCAGTTGGTTTGAAATAATACACTGCAGCCTATGCTGTAGCCTGTAACGTTGTTTGGACTATGCAAGAGTGACGGTTGCTATAGCTGCAAAAGGGTGACCAACTCCATAGTGATGCCTACAGATTTAGAATGGGCTGTCATAAAAGTTCCTGTAGCCATATATAAGATGTATGTTCATTTATACATATAATGGCCAGGTGTCCCAATACTTTTGTCCATATATTGAATTTCAAAATGGAGCTACTTAATGGAGACATGAGACACAAGAAGTTAGCATAATTTACAAGATGGATCCCCTCTCTAAAAATCCTTATTGGTTTAACACTGTCAGTAAAACTGGATCATAAATAATAAATGTGATCCAAGTTACATTTTTCAGGCAGGTGCAGTGCCATTTATCCTAGCACAGGATGCAATGTCATGAGGTTGGTTGGCTTGGAATTCATATATTAGGTGACAGTAACTTGCAGCCACTTTTTGTAAAACAAAGTCTGTAATATTATACCACCTAAAACTAAAGCTTTCCAGTCTCTGTGTAATCTAGCATCAAAAATGTTTGCTTCAAACTAGAAATTTCACCAACGTTATATTGTTTTATTAGCCCAGGGACATGACCCCACTAAACTGGTGGTATCACGAGCTTGCTAACTAACTAGCGAGCCTCCTAGCTTCCAAACTGATCAAACTGCTTTTGTCAGGCAGATAGCAACTGCAAATATTAACATCAACTTAAATTAGTGACTTTGCTAAAGTTGATTCTTCCAGGTATATTAAAATTATGGAATTTATAGCTCAGATTTAATAATCCCTCAACCATTTTCCCCATATTGGCACTAACACTGCAGTTTATCAAATAGTATAAACATAGATGAAATGTTTTTAAATCTTTCAGCTTTAGTGCAAGTAACCCACAACCATCACTATAAGAAGACTATGTTCATTCCCTAAATTTTTCTGTGTTTTCAATTGTTTTACTCTGCAACCAATGAAATACAATGGAGGCAAAGTTGATATGTTAGATAATAATATCATACGAGTCTGTTCTCAAACTAACTTGACAGAGAATCATGATATGTTACGATAATGAGTTTGTGAGAATGACCCATATTGTGTTTAAGAATGAACCATATCCTACTTCAACTTTTTCCCCTCTTTATTCAGTTCTGTAACCAAGCAAACAGGCCCAACCAATAGATATGGTGTAAATGTTAGTTTTATTAGTAGCATGGACTGAAAGTTTAGAATGCATTGCTTATAAAATTATAATAATGCAATGATTTGCATAGCCCAAACAACCTTACAGGTCACAGCTGCAGTGTATTATGTCAAACCAACTGCTAGTCACTACCACTAAAAACCCACACATCTGCCCCATTAAGCATAGAATGGTGACCAAGTGCATGTAGTGTATGTATAAAGTATATGTATAAAAATACGCGATGAATCAGAATTCAAAACAGAGTTTCACGATCCATCTGGAAATATGCAATGCATTCAGTGTTGGTCAGCTTAAGTACATCGAGATAAAGGTGTCTCTATCTGTCTCACTTTCACAGGAATGCAAGTACATGCACTGTGGCTTAGGACTTACTCATTTTAACTGGAATGATTTTTTTAATTGACGAGTCGTTTAGCCTAGTTGATTTGCATGCTAGGCAAATGTCACTTGAATCCCGCCTAATGGTAATATCCTACTTAGTCCTACTTTGTATATATTTCTATATACTGTTATATAAAATCATTATATAATTATATAAATTAATCACATGCATTTTGTACTGTAACATTTGTTTCTAAATGTATAATACATGTCAGAAAGTTTTGTATTGTTATGCGTTTGACTTGTATTGTTATGCGTTTGACAAAATTGCATTTGGCTGTATAGAGGCAGATAATTTAATAAAGCCATCCAGAGCATGTAGTGAAAAATTCACTAGCGTCAGTGGCAGAATGTGCTTAAGGGTCATCTACATGTGATGTCCATATTTTGGTGTTTCTCCATCCAAAGCACATAAATCACCTAAGTGCACTTAAACCCCAGACTTAAGCAGGCAGCAGAATATGCTTAAGCCTGAAAAGCACGGAGCTACATGCCTTTTTGACTTAAGTCCATGGGAGAATCAACCCCAGAGTGAAGACATATGTACATTATGAGAAAATAATGTGCTTTTGGAACATTGAAGCATGTAAATCTATTCTAGTAGATCCCAAAAATAAAGGTAACCCTTCCATTTACAGTCCCCTAATTATTAAGTCATTTCCTGGTAAATATATGGTAAAGTATAGTTTATTACTGGTAAGTAGGTAAATACAGAGAAACTACAGCTGAGATACTAAGAAAAATCTCCACTATTACTCTGTAACTCAACTAAGTACTGTACAGTTGTGGTCAGTTTAGATTATCAATAACTCAGATATAAACAAATCGCTTACCGTTTGCTGTTTGGCAGAATTCTGACTTGCAGCTTAAATAAAAATAAGAAATGGTATACAGTAAATATAACAGTGATGTAACATACATTTAAAAACCAAAACACTTTACTGATTCCAGGGGCAAATTCTTGGGTTCAAGCAGGGAGGCATTTAAAGTGCAGACTAACAAACATGTAGTACAGGTACAGTGCAGAATGGTACACAGAGGGCAAATAAATTAAAAAAAGCAGACAATATACAAAAAAAAAATCTGGAAGACTGTGTGGTTTTAAAATTTGTTTTCACTATGTTGATTTCATGTACCATGCCACACGCAATACTCAACATGTGATGTGAAAGCACAACAACAAGGTATTTCAGTTGATGACTTCATAGCACCAAAGAGGTTATATAACCACGCAAGTTATTATATACTCAGTGACAAAAAAAGTTAAGCACCCAGAAGTAATGTTCCAATTCAGATGTAATTTGGTATACATGCAGACCAGCGATGGGTATGTAAATGATTCGATTTGCAAGGATCTGGCATGTCTAGTCACCAGACACAGAGGATGCCTTGTAGATGCATTAGACAGCATTACCAGCACTTGACAGGGTCACATTGTGGGTTTGCATGAGGCCGGCTGGTTGTATCGTGCATTTACCCTGCATGTGGGGCATGCAGATGTCACAGTTACCCGATGTTAGAACCAATGGCCATGTGAGGGCACCCACACACGTTGTGAAGGTTCCGGTCGCCCAAGACAGACCACAGCAAGGGATGATTGTCATATTGTGCGGCAGGCATTACAGAACCCCATGACATCTGCGCCTGCCATCCGGACACAGGTATTGGACTCTCTACAACACCCTATGCAAGCCCGCACTGTGTCTCAACGACTGGCATCAGCAGGACTATGGGTTCACTGTCCCATGCGTAGGCTGCTGTTAACACCAGCACAGAGACGGCTGCATTTGGAGTGGTGCTGTAACCGGGAGGCATGGACTGATGACGAGTGGCGTTTTACTATGTTCAGCAATGAATCTCGGTTCTGCATTACCATGGATGACCGTAGTGTGCATGTATGACGGTGCCGAGGGAAGGGGACCAATCTGCCAATATTGTGGCGTTACTCCTGACATAATGGTGTGGGGAGCCATTGGGTATGACTTTAGGTCATCTCTGGTAGTGATTTGGGGGACCTCGATGGCACAGCACTACGTCAGTGACATCCTGCGTCTGCATGTCTTATTCATCCTGAGACAGCACCCTGGTACAGTCTTTCAACAAGACAACGTCCGTCCACACATGGTACGTGTGTCTATGGACTGAATGCGTCATGTTGAGGTCCTCCCGTGGCCAGCCAGGTCCCCCGATCTTTCCCCAATCTAACATGTGAGGGATCAGCTCAGACGTCAACTCAGACCCAGTGCCAATCTGCAGGATCTTGAGGGCCAGTTACAACAGCTGTGGGCCGACTTGCCGCAGGAGGGGATACGTCGGCTGTACGACTCCCTTCCACACCGTATTGCCACATGTATCCAGCCCTGGGGGGGGGGGAGGGGGGGGGATTCCACACCCTGCTGACATGGGACCAGCAGTGTGCCCATACTACCAACTCTGTTGTCCGTTTGATCTGATATTGTAATCATTGTGATACAGTCACATGACCTTTCACCATATACAGATTCATTACATTTCCACCACTCCATCTGGGTGCTTTATTTTTTTTGTTACTGAGTATATATCCATCCCTTCTTTGTCTGCAGCTTATCTGGGTCCAAGTCACTGGGGCAGCAGTCTGAGCGGAGTTATAAATACTATGAAGAAAAGCTAAACTATCTGTTGACTTATAGAGTACAACCTCAGCTCTAATAAATTACAATCAACTGTGGTTGAAAAGCACAGTCATAAGTTAAGTAATAAAATCCACACACAAAGGACATCAAATGCCAAAGTTCTACAGAACTGTTTGCTATGCTGCAGAAAACACAGTGTTCATTCATATTAGCCTTGTAATGGAATGGAAACAGGAAGACTTGACCCCACACGGGCCATTCCCCCAACAGGGTTATGACCTCTGGTACTATCAGGAGTATCCATAAATACTTTGGTCACACAAAGGCTCAGATTATCACATTAACTACGCCAGGCCACCACTTTAACCTTTAAGCCCCCTTATTAGAAAACGCAGTCTGGCCAGAAATAGTGTTTTTTCCCCACACACACATCGGCATGCACTCCAAGGCAAGGGGGATATTACACTCATTTCACCATCAGCAGTAACTTGCAGAACAAGCAGCTGGACTGGGAGATGCCCAGTTAATAAATTAAACCCGTCGGCATATAAACACAGATGTACTGTACTTACAATTGCTGGCACTTGACTGTGGGCTTGTCCCAGACCTTGGGAAAAATAAAGCAGAAAGTCTTAAGCTTTCACCATTTAAAACACAAATTCTGTATGACTTGAGTCCCATCTCTGTTCTGTGTGTGTGGAGTTTGCATGTGCTCCCCTAATCGTGTGAGTTTCATTCTACAGCCCAAAGACTGCAGTTAGACTAATGGGCCTCTGGAAATTGCCGGTAGTATGCATATCCCCTGTGAGGGACTGACATACTGCCTAGAGCACAGGTATCAAACTGCAGTCCTGGAGGGCCGGAGCCCTGCATGTTTTTGTGTTTCCCCTCATTTAACACACCTGATTCAACTCCTTCTGCTATTTACCACACAACTCTTGAGCTGAATCATTTGTGGTGGAACAGGGAAAGAATTAAGCTACACAGGGCTGCGGACCCTCCAGGGCTGCAGTTTGACACCCCTGGCCTAGAGTGTATGCTGCCTGACATTAGCTCCTGATGAACATAGATGGTTAGAAGATCAATCAACTAGTAGATAAGAGGATTTCAAGGATGCATCCTACTCCTTTTCACCTCAGAATATTATCTAGAGGTATTACCATAGTTAATGTAAAGCTACTGTAAATGATCATAGGGTCTCTACAAAGTTTATATACCACTCAACCCCATATAAAAGCCATTGCTAATAAGTGAAAGTAGGACCATCTGGCTTTCAAATCACACTGCAAGTTGATTACCCTCCGTGATATTCAGTTGTAATGAAATCAAACAGAGTTGCATTGAAAGAAGAAGGGCTGGAAATTAAGCTGACCCACTTGCCTGAGGTAAATAATATAGGGGAAGAGCAAGTACTGAACACTAGCCAGCTGCATAGTAAGTAAGTAAACTAACAGACAATCAAATACACAAAACCATCAGACATTTTTTACTGATCTTGCCTAGATGACGAGTAGCAAAAATTCAAGTTCCACCCCAGGAAAGAAGCTCTAATGACATTGTTAATGATATATATTGACAGCTTGGTGTATGAGGAGGA
>JAODJU010000138.1:25364954-25377124 GCA_026776725.1 Gnathonemus echidnorhynchus | reverse complement strand
TGAATAGTTATGAATACTGAGTACTGTTACCATACTTTTTTTCATAATATTTATTTATAGGTGCTGGACAATTTGTGCGTGCATTTTCTTTTTAATGTAATGTTAATGCATTTTATACATTCTTTTGTATGCCATTTTAAAATAATGGAAACTCCTTGTTGTAGCTGAGCATGCACCTGACGTCAGTGGCTGAGCGTGCAGATGGCTGAGAGTGTACCTTCTGAGCGGCTGCAGCTGGACCCTTTTGAAATTCAGGGGCAGAGTAACTTTCTTCAGTCATTCACAGCATCATGTGTCCATCCGAGTCTCAGACATGATGATGAATGACACCGGGAACTACACCTGTCAGTACAGCACCTTCCCCAGTGGCAACTTTAAAGCGACCACCACAGTCACTGTAACAGGTAAGAACAGAGATGTTATACTGAATGGTTTGCATGCTTTACTAACTGATGCAGAAACACACAGTGGTAAAATTAGCTCTCAATAAAATTTTAAAAAATCACATTTTCTATGAAAATTATGCAGAGAACAGATGTACCCTTAAGAAAAACAGTGTAAATCCACATGTTATATATGACTTAAGCATATCTTGCCCTTAATATTTGTTTGTAGCATGTCAGTGTTATATACTACATTGTCACTGTATTTCAGTATGTTTTACTGTGAGTTCTGTTGAGTTCTGCTGAGTTCTGTTGAGACGGTCTCACACTCCACAGAGCCCCCCCATGGAGCTTCCCTTTGGATTGTGGGAACTGTCATGGCTGCCCTGCTGTTCACAGTCACACTAGCTGCCTCTGTGTATGTCACCCTATAAGTGTACGCACGCTTCATTATGGGATAATCTGAAGCCCAGTGGTGTCATTGTACACAGATGTTAATCCTGAATTAGTTGTTAACTGTAAAACCAGGTTAGTCATGTAGAGTTCTGGTCAGAATTATTGGCATCCCTCAACTACAAGTACAGAGTGTAGATTATCTTCAGAAATAAATGCTAATGAACCATTTTTGAATAATCAGAATATTTAATAAAATGTCCAAAGTTATTAAACAACTAAAAAGCTGTCATATAGCAAAATAAAAAATATAGACATAAACTGTACACAGGACATGATTATTGGCACCTTTATATGATTATAAATTATTTCCTCAAATAAACTAGGAAACAAGACCCACCTGTGTTTAATCTTATAAAGGTCATGTTCACATGACCTGAATTAAGCAACGAATGATAGTTTTACTACATAAAAAGGGGCTGATTGCTTCCAGATCCTTCTTCACCATGGCAATGACAATAGAGCTGTCTGAAAGCATCAGTTACTACCATTATCATAAAACAACATTTCCAAAGTTACAAGGCAATCACCAAAGAACTTGAAATCCTTGTTTCCACACTTTGTAACGTTATCAAGAAGTTTCCCAGTCATAAAAGTGTTAAGATGCTTTCAGGAGGTGGTGCTAAGAAGAAACAGTGAGCCTGTGAATGTTGGTGCCGATTATGGAAAAAACACAACGCAGGACATCTAAAGAGCTTCAGGCTGACCTGGAGCAACTGCAGTGGTGGTTTCTGTCTGTACCATACACCACACACTAACCCAAGTAGGACTCCATAGGTGAAGGCAATGGGGGAAACTGTTATTGAAAGAATGACCCAAAAAGGCAAGACTTACGTTTGCAAAAACTAAGCTACAATCTTTCTATGGACAGATGAAACCAAAGTAGAGCTCTTTGTAAATGTAGTGCGGGAGTTTGTTTATAGGCAAAGGGATAAAGCCCATAAGGAATAGAACACCCTACCTACAGTATAGTATGATGTGGGTTCAGTCATGTTATGGGGCTGCTCTGTTGCCTCTGGTACAGAAGGCATTGAATGTACCAAAGAAATGATGAAATCAGATGATTACTATGATATTTTAGAAGGAAATGTGTTATCTAGTATCCAAAAACTAGGTTTGGGTAAAAGTCTTGGGTCTTTCAGCAGGACAATGACTTAAAGCACATGTCAAACAGTAAAAGAGAATGCTGAAAACGGAAAAGATGCTGTTTTAAACTGATTATCGACATTCTGTATTTACAGTTGAGGGGTATAATCTTGACCAGGGGTCTCATTTATAACCGTTGCATACGCACAAAACGGTACGTAAAAGATGCCTACGCCTCTTTCTACGCAAATGTTGCAATCTATAGAAATAAACTTGACGGCAGAATGTGCGCATATGTACGCCAACTCTGACCCACGCGTGCGAACATTTTGGAGAAAAAAATACGGCTTGGGGTGAAGAGGGTGAGCAATAACCTGAGTGGCATCAGTACATAAATAATAATTCCTTGTGCTAGTGAGTCATACACCTTACATTTAATTTCACTTATTCAGTCACATATTTATAATAGTGAATAAATATATAAGTAAAACATATAATCTGACTCAAATCTTAACTTAATCTACACTTTTAATCTATGCGCTGCAGCTGATGAAATGTAAATGGATAGGTGGTGGTCATTAATATCACGATCATTTGGAAACGGTGTGAAACAGTCTCATTGCTGAAAACACACAAATACCGCAATCACATTTGTGCGCAACATAACATAATGGAGGCGCTGGCATTGTTAGAAGATTACGCCAATGGCAGAATTAGAAGAGAACAGGTGTTCTGGGACCATGAAGATTTTTTGGCCCATGATGATGACTGGCTCATAAGCCGATTTAGATTACCTAGATGTGTGCTTTTGGTGCTGTGTGCTGAACTGGGTCCAATGTTAGAGAGACCAACCTGACGGAACCGCGCAATCCCAGTACAAATACAGGTACTGACGACCCTGGGGTTCCTTGCAACTGGCTGTTACCAGCAGGAATTAGCTGACAGGTACATGTTATAATTAACAATAAAATTGTGAATTTGTTCTAAAGCTTGTTTAGGAAATACAAATATAATCTATCGATACATCCATCCATCCGTTTTCCAAACCGCTTATCCTTGTGTTTAATTGTATTCTAGGTCTGGGATATTACAACCATCACTAAGCTCAATAATACCTGTCATTTTGGATGGGATTATTAAAATGACTAGTAGATACATTAAGTTCCCTTACACTGTGGGAGAACAGGCCAACATCAACAGGCAATTTGCAGCAATGTCCAGTTTCCCAAATGTAATCGGCGCAATTGATTGCACTCACATTGCAATGAGGGCTCCATATGAAAATGTATTTATTTACATGAACAGAAAACATGTGCATTCTATAAATGTGCAAGTTATTTGTGACGCTGATGGTCCTGACAAACCTGGTTGCATGATGACCTGGTTCAACACATGACTCGTTTATCCTGGAACACAGCAGTGTAGGGAGCAGACTGCAGGCTGGCACTGTGCGCGATGACTGGCTTCTTGGTAAGGTGATAAAAACATTGTGTCATTTATAACTCATTGTTCATGCATTGAATCTTTCTGTTATGAAATGCAGGTGACAGCGGCTACCCTCTCAAGCGCTGGCTCCTCACCTCCCTTTCAAACCCCCAGAGCGCACAGGAAAATCGCTATAACGATTTTAACTAATTATCTCGAAATAACGAGATAACTAATTCGAAATTTCGACTTAGATTATATATATTTTTTCCACGGTGGCGGAAACGGGCTTCCATACCCACAAGCACATCTATCTCGGTTTCAGAAAAATTTCTCTTCTTACTTTTCCCCTCGGTTGCCATGATGCCACGAGTTTTTCAGGTTTACATTGCATGCTTAAATATGCATGAGGTGTTTTGCATTGACCATGTATGGTTGAACGTGGGCGTGTACAGGGCGGAATATGCGGCAAATCCACGTGCGTACAATTCCAGGTAGTGTGCGATTTATAAAGTGTATATTGCTATGAGGTGTGCGTGCGCACGTTTTTATAAATCTGACTTTTTCTTTGCGTACATCATTTTCATCTTTTGAGTGCACGTACACTTTTAGTATGAGCTCTACACAAAGTTTTATAAATGAGACCCCAGGACTGTACATCCTGGGGCAAAGTCCAGCAAGCCCCCTTAGTTCACCTGTCACTTGTTCCCAAATCTTATGTAAGAGCTTCCTTTTCTCTTGCAGTGTGAACAAACACAGGCCCTCCAGTCCTCAGTTGCAGCTCCTCCATAACCCAATGGGTTTCAAAAATACCTCTCCCCTTATCTACCTTTGATTGTTTTTTTTCTCAAAACTGGTTTGTCAACACAATCTCCACCTCAGTCTCAACACAAAGTCCCCATTTCCTACTCTCCTCCCCACGTCATGTGGTCCTGTCTGCATGTCCCACTTGGAACGATTCTTGCAAGATGATTATGAAACACACAAGATGAAATGCCATCTGTAAAACACAAAAAAAAAAATCAACAAAAAACAAAACAAATATATCCTTCGATCTATATAAATATGATCATGTATTTTAGTAAGAAATTCACATTCATACAGTAAACATGGTTGCTGTGGCAATGATTAGGTGTCACAAGAACACAGAGGTGATTAAAACATTGGATATATGCTACTACTATGCTGACTTTACCATTTCATTTTTCCACAGTGCCTGGAAAACGACCAGCGCAAGAAGCCGTAAGTCGCAGCTTCTTGTGTTGTAGCCACAAATCCACTTCTCTAAAAATAAATCAGGAAACGTGGCTTATCAGTCTGTTTAACTGATTCCGTTTCAGGCCGAGATCAGACCACCAATGATCAAGATAAGGTACGTATCTAGGTTGTAGCATCTTGAATTAAGGTGGGTGAAAATATAACAGAAAACTTTCAAAACCCAAAAACACAGGGAAATTCCTTTAGATTCATAATCATCTGTAAAAATCTGTATCTCGGATGTTTTGAACCACTATGATTATGTTTCATTCATTTTAACTAAAATATATTTTCATCCCACACGTGCCTGTATTCTGCTTGCACATGATGTGACAGAACTAAAGAGAAGAAAGGGAAGTGCCCTGAGCACAGATACAGGATGAGAGCCTGAGAGTTAGTATGCCAAGACATAGTTATTTTAACTTATATTAGTCAACTACTGACAAAAATGACACTAGGAGCATATTTAAAGAGGCAGTTCACCCCAAAATCAATAAACACAATGTTGGTCTTCTTGCTAATATTATGGGACTGAATGGCATTCTTTCTGTGGTGACTAAAGCACCAAAAAAGGTAAGCTGACAATACTGAGCTATTACTACTATTAACTAGTATAGTATTGTTGCTATTTGTTAGTGTTGGTAACTGATGCTAACTAATACTGCTAACTAGGATTACTAGCTAATCTGTTTCAGAAAGGACACTTTGAGCTACTTCAGATTTTACAAATTGCTTTAAAACTGAAAGGCTCCTGTGCTTGGCAAAATAGTTCAATTCTTCTTGTGCTATGACTGTTTCCTTGACTGAATGACTCATCCAGCTGTTTCAAATTAACATTAGTGGCACATGCACTGACCAATCAGCACACAGCAAAAACTCACTCTGTGCTTAAGTGAAATCCAGGTCCTTTTGATTGAAACGGTAGTTTACAAATCCTGTCCTAGCTCAAAGTGTCCTTGCTGACATGGAATAGATAGAATGCCATTCAGTCCCATTATTTTTACAAGAAGACATTCTATAGCCGATATCTCCACAACTAAGCAACTCTCACCGCAACAATCTAGATGGATAAATAGCCCTACAGCATAGCATGTGTTTTTTTTTTTTTTGGGTGAACTGCCCCTTTAATAGACTTGTATGTTTCTGTCAAATGTTAGCTAGCATGCCATGTTTCTAGTAGTGATGGCCAAAATGAAGCTTCATGAACCATTTGCTGTATCTTCTGACCCCAATACATGGTGCTCTTGGTTTGCTTTGCAGCTTGCTTTGCCCTTTTTTGAACAGTAAGTACCATCTAGTGGGATCAGAAAATACAGCAAATGGTTCATGAAACTTCATTTGGCCATCAGTAGTTTTCAGTGGATTGTGGTCACTATCCATTATTCCAGTCTGCAAGCAAGATGCTGCATGTGTACCCCAGTTGCCATCCCATCAATCCATTATCATCTGCTTTTCCGGGGTTTGGGTTGCAGGGGTAGCAACTTTAGGAGAGATACCCAGACCTCCCTCTCCCCAGCCACCTCTACCAAATCTTTGGGGGGGATGCCGAGGCTCAATCTCATCTACCCTCAATTGTGAATGAGACCCCGGGATACTTGAACTCCTCCACTTGGAGCAGTACCTCCTCCCTGACCTGAAGAGGGCAATCCACCTGTTTCCGGCTGAGAACCATGGTCTTGGACGTGGAGGTACTAATCCTCATCCCCACCGCTTTGCACTCGGCTGTGAACCACCCCAGAACACGCTGGAGGTCCCCAGCAGATGAAGCCAACAGGGCGATGTCATCTGCAAAAAGCAGCGACACAATCCTGAGGCCACCAAACTGGACACCCTGAACACCCTGGCTGTGCCTAGAAATCCTGTCCATAAATATTATGAACATGACTGATGACAATGGGCAGCCCTGGCGGAGCCCAACCCGCACTGGGAACACGTCCAACTTATTACCGGCAATGCGGACCAAGCTTCTGCTCCGTTCATACAGGGACTGAATCACCCACAGTAATAGGCCCTGAACCCCATGCTCCCGAAGCACCCCCCACAGAGCACCTCGGGGAACCTGTTCGTAAGCCTTTTCCAAGTCTAAAAAACACATGTAGACTAGATAGGCAAACTACCAGGCTCCCTCCAGTACCATCGCAATGGTATAAAGTGTTCCACGGCCAGGATGAAAAACGCATTGTTCCTCCTGAATCTGAGATTCTACTATCGATCTCACCCTCCTCTCCAATACCCCGGAATAGACTTTCCCAGGAAGGCTGAGAAGTGTGATCCCCTATAGTTGGAACACACCCTCCGGTCTCCTTTCTTAAATAAGGGGTCTACCAGTCTGCCAATCCAGAGGCATTGTCCCTAACCTCCACACGCTGTTGAGAAGGCGTGTCACCCATGACAGCCCCACAACATCCAGAACCATTAGGTACTCTGGGCGAATCTCATCCACCCCCGGGGCCCAGCCACCATGTAGCTTTTTAACCACCCTGGCCACCTCAGCCCCAGTAATGGGCAAGTCCACTCCAGCCCCCTCGGGCTCCGTGACCTCAGATGTCTCAAAGGCAGTGCGTGTAGATGTATCTGAGACAGGGTTCAGGATGTCCTCAAAGTATTCCTTCCACCTCTGGGTGATGTCTCCAGGTGAGGTCAACAGCACCCCTTCCCCATTATAAATAGTAGGAACCAGGAGCTGCTTCCCCTTCCTGATATTCCAGATGGTTTGGCAGCACCTTTTTGAGACTGACCAAAAGTCACTTTCCATGGCCTCACCAAACTCCTCCCACGCCCGGGTTTTTGCTTCCGCAACCACCCGAGCTGCATTTCGCCTAGTTTGCCGGTACCCGTCAGCTGCCTCCAGAGACCCCCGGGCTAATAATTCCCGGTAGGCCTCCTTCTTCAGCTTGACACAATGGAGGTCTGGAACAGTGTCCATTCAGACTCAATGTCCCCAACCTCCCCCGGTATGCAGTTGGAGTTCTGCCGGAGGTGCGAGTTAAAGATCCGGCGAACAGGAGCCTCTGCCAGACATTCCCAGCAGACCCTCACTATGTGCTTGGGCCTACCAGGTCTGACCGGCTTCCTCCCCCGCCACCTGAGCTAACTCACCACCAGGTGGTGATCAGTTAACAGCTCTGCCCCTCTCTTCACCTGATTGTTCAAGACAGAAGGCCGCAGATCAGATGATATGATTATGAAATCTATGTCCACTTATGGACACCCTTAAGCTCAAACATGGTGTTCGTTATGGACTAACCATGCATTGTACAGAAGTCCAATAACAGAACACCACTTGGGTTCAGATCAGGGAGTCCGTTCCTCCCAATCACCCCCCTCCAGGTCACACTGTCGTTGCCCACGTGAGCGTTGAAGTAACCCCACCCCAGCCCAGCATCACTCTCCCACCGCAACTCCATAAGAAAAGAGCATCCAGCCCCTCCCCAGGAGATTGGTTCCAGAACCCACGCTATGTGATGAGGTGAGCCTGACTATATCTAGCCGATACCTCTCAATCTCATGCACAAACTCAGGCTCCTTCCCCACCAGAGAGGTGACATTCCATGTTCCGAAAGCTAGTTTTGTCAGCTGGGGATTGGTCCAGGGCCTCCCATAGCCGCCACCCGAACCACAATGCACTGAACCCCTGACATTCCCCTTGCGGGTGGTGGGCCCTCCTGGGGACGGTCCTGCATACCACTTTCGGGCTGAGCCCAGCGGGGCCCCACAGGCCAAGGCCTGGCCACCGTGTGCTCGCCAATGGGCCCCTCCAGCAGGCCTGGCTCCAGGGTGGGGTCCCAGTGACCCTAGTCCGGTCGAGGGAAACAAGACCTTGCTATAATTCTCTCTCATCAGGGTTTTTTTTTGGATTGCTCTTCATCTGGCCCCTCACCTAGGACCTTCTTGCCTTGGGAGACCCTACCAGAGGCTATTTCCACCAACAACATAGCCCCCAGGGTCACTGAGGCACGCAAACTCCTCCACCCTAATAAGGTGGCAATCCAAGGAGGAGCACCCCAGTGCTTTATGGTCATTTATGGATGTTTTTCTGAACATTTCTGATTAGCAATAAATGATTTTTTCCCCCAAGGATTTAAATGACACAGAAATAAGTTTATTCAGGAAAGCAAGTGGCATGAAGGTACCCCAGTCCAAATCAGATGTTGAGTATGGAGATTACACGTTACATTACATGTAACATTGGTTCATTAAGTAAAGTGTTTTATTAACTGCCAGATGTTGCTGCTGTTCGCTTGTGTCCCTATTGCTGATAGACAGGGTCAGCAAGCTACATGTTTCCTGGTTCGGCTTGTGTGTGGTATAATAACACCAGTGAATAAATGCTGTGCAGAACAGACTGCTGTGTGCTCTGTTGCCTATTTGCAGCCTTGTGTCACATTCTCAGCTACATACATACACACGATCAGCTCATTTGCATACTGCAAACCAGTGGTCTGGCAGTGAAAGACACCCACACTCCAAGCTGCATGTTCATATAGCAGTTACAGCATTCATTGTTCTCATAATAATCTCTAAGTAATTCACTGGAATTATTCTAAGACATACCCAGCAGCTGAGCAGAGGGTCACACATCTTCAGGGATGGGGGATTGAATCCTGCCCCCATCTGTGTGTGTTTGGGCAAATGTTCTTTCTGTCTGCCTTTCTGTAGGATACTTTTATTTCCTCCCACTGTCCAAAAACCTGCCTCCTAATTGTCCATTGCATTGCCTGTGTTGGACTGGCATTCCTTACAGGGTGTCTCCTACATTGTGCTCCACTCATCTGGAAGGAATACCCAGCAAATGGAGAAAGCAAAACCACAAACAACTCTGGGTAAAAAAAAAAAAAACGATTACCATAGTAAAATATACACAGCCTCAGAGAGTCAGAATACTTTTCCCTTTTTTATTCGAAACGCATTTGTTTATAGGTTTAACATCAGGGGATCACTATGAAGAGGACGTAACATCCACCCCAAAAGCCGCTTTCCCACCACACCTCCCAGTCCCCTCCCACTGACCCCTGTGCCTGAATAGGAATAATAATTATAACAACAATATAATCATAATAATATTTGTCATTGTCCTTTTAATCCATTTAGCACTAGTATAGAAATATGAAAAATAACGAAGGAAAAAAAATGTAAATGAAAAATATATGATTTCTGTTTTTGTTGTTTTTTTCCACCAGCGGTGACCTGTGTTGCTCCCTTCACTTCTCAGTAAGTCGCAGGTGAGGAAAGTGTGAACTGCAGCTTTTCGTCTCCTTCCCCACAACCTCAAAGCAGATCTGAGACAGTGACCTGCCTCCACCCTCTGTGTGCATTTACACCACTGCGCATAGATTTTATTAATTCTTATTAGTCAGGATAACAGTTTCCCAATTCCTCGGGTGGCGATGAAATAGGGATGTTTCATTTGAGGAAACCCAGACCCAGACTTCAGCACTCGGAGGGTGAATCAGACAATGGCCAGGCTCATACTGTGGTCTTAAACCTGCACACCCACGCACACAGTAAGCTAAACTCATCCCACAGCCCCCAGCTTCCAGTCCTGCTGCTCTCACGTCCAGCCATCCTTCTTAGCCGGGCCCCTACAATGACCCAGCTCGTCTCTGCAGAAATAGGTTTCAGTGTGGTACAGGCAGTGTGGGGCTCGTGGAGTTCAACAGACCAACTGCCATGGACTCCACACACTCCCGCTGCCTCCGGACCAAGCCAGATTAACAGTGATCAGAGAAAGCAGGAGGGAAAAAAAGAAATAATCAATAAAAAACAAAAAAAAATATTTTCCAGTCTAATGCTGAGAGGTCCCTCCTGCCTCCTCTTTTTTGTTTGTCACTTTACTCGAGTCCCTTGGGTATATGGAGCTGCTCCTGGTGTGGGCGGAGTCTGCTGCTCCGTGGGCAGAGCTAAGCCTCAGCAGCTGAATGGGTAAGAGAGGGCAGGAGTCTAATGCTGCGTTCCATTTGCCCTCGGAACTCGGATTCCGAGTTTTGAAGCCGGAAGTGACGACATGCGCGCTCCTGTTTCTCGGAGATCCGAGAAATATCTCGGATAACGCAGAGGATCCAAGAGTTCAGAATCCAAGATGGCTGCGCCCTTTATCAAGAGAAAGGGAAAGTCATAGTTTTATCCTGTTTAAGCACTACTTCTCATTTGTAGCTCATTAAATCGGTCGCACACACTATACCGTCCAACTTATCTGTGGACATGTTGCTACGGAGTTTTATACGTGAAGCACCGCGCGTAATGTGTTATCAAGTGATATTGCTAACAATGGCTACCAATTAACCGTGCTAGAATTGGATTTCATGATTAGTTGTTTTATTAGTCGGATTTAAGGTAGTTCAGGCTAATTGTAAGTGAACAAAGATAAAGGCCATTTAAACTGAGGTACCTTAAATCCGAGTTGTCCGACTAAGCAAAACATCCTGCTTTTTCATATGGGTCAATGGTATTGCTATTCTGTGGCAAATGGAACGTATCCGACTCGGTTTTCCCGAGTTTTTAGCGGATGTGACGTAATATCAGAATCCGGAAATCAGATCTCGAGGCAAATGGAATGCAGCATTAAATCTCAAGCACAGCTCACGGCGCGTCCTACTGAAGGGGAGCCATCGTCCAGTGAGCCTGCCAGCATTGCAATCTGGGCGGCCCTGTTTTGATGCAGGTTACAGGTCTGAATGTTACAAACTCTAACTCCTCTTCATGCATTTTCACCCCCAACTCCAACTGGGGGGGGGTATATGACGAGCATGTATCAAATGTGCCGAGGGTCATTTGCGGCAAAAATAAACAACTGCAAAAAATAAGGATGAAATGCAGATGGTCTGTAGTGCCCAGCACTCGTGGGGGGAGCCTGGGAAGGGGGGCAGAGGATGAGGGGATCCGGGAGGAACTGGCCCTCAGGTTCTGGATCCGGTGGCACTCCTGACAGATGGAGGTGTGCGTGCAGGAGCGTGTGGGTGCCGCTGGCACCGGCGAGGGAGTCGTGTTTGCTCCCAATGGGTCCTCCAGCAGGCTCTGTGGCCCCGGGCCCATGTCTGAGGGCCCGCCCCTGCCCCCTGTACCACCTGTCAGGGGCCCCAAGCCGCTGTACAGCTTGCCATTGCTGAGGCGCATCTCCCTTACCAACCGGAGGGGCCGCGGAGCCCCCAATAAAAGGCACTTGGGGTGGCAGGGGCCTCCCAGGTTGGTCAGGGGACGGCTTCTCCATGAAAGGGAGTTCTTCTTACAGAAAATGGCATTCTGAAATTCCATCAGCATCTCCCAGCACACAGAAATCTGGGGGGGCTACAGGGTGGGCAGAAAGGGAGGAGAACAGGTCACGTTCCAGAAGAGCAGGAACACAGCAGAGCTTCAAAAGCAACGTCACAAAAAAAACATCAAAGGAAAGGTCAAGCAAAAGGGCAAGAATATATATCACAGGGGCAGAGAGGGGTCAGTGCCAGACAGACAGCCAAACAGAGCCCTCCCAAGACAAAACACAAAACAGACGACACCCCCATGGGATAAATATTAGAAGAAAACAATGGACAACACAGACAGTACAATGTGTTCCTTAAACAGAATAGT
>JAODJU010000138.1:25323138-25343111 GCA_026776725.1 Gnathonemus echidnorhynchus | reverse complement strand
GTTACCCTGGTGTGAGAATAAACCCCGCTTTCCCCGATCTCCGTCTCCTCGCCTCTGCTTCCCCGTGCGCCGTGACAGTATGTGTGTGTGTCTATGTCTACTGGGTATGAATCTACACGCATTTCACACCAGCCACAGATTTCCCAGGTGACATATTGTCAAATCCACCACCCTCAGGATAAAATTATCAGTTTACTCCAGCTGTCAACCAAGTACCCAAATCAATACTAAAAGTACTAAAAGAGGAAACAGGTGGGAAACCGGCCATATAGCATTTGTGGGGGAGTTAGGGGGCGGGGTAAAGACAAGAAAAAAGAAGACGGGAAGGTCGAGGCTAAAGCAAGGACAACACATCCATCCGTCTTGCATAGCCACGTATGCAGTACAAGATCTCAGTGAGGCAGGAGCCTGTGCCAGGTAGGACAGGGCACAGGGTGGGGAATACCCAGGATGGGGGGGTTAGAGTACAGCAGGGCAAGCACACTCACACACACTTACACACGAACGGGGCAAAGGATCAAGCCCACAACTGTGGAAGCATGAGGCCACAAGCCTGACCACTGAGCCACTGTGCCGCCCTTCAAGGACAGCACAACACAAACAGGAAAGAAGACTGCGGAACAATTAGACTACAGCAAGCCTCATACAAAGGACCTATAAAGAGAAACGGATCAAAAGTGCGGAATGAAGTTGAAAGCGGAGATATAAACATACAGAAAGAGTGGGAGTAGGAGTGAGATGAGGCTCGGAGATGTGGAGTGTGGGAGAGAGATGGAGCGAGGGAGTGGGAAGTGAAGAGTTCTATATTTAATTGCCGCTTCAGGAATAGAGTGACTGTCCACGATAATAGCTTAACATGCCAACGTTAAATCAACATATCAGCAACGCAGATGCACAGCCCATGTGTTAAATGCACATATGACCATCATATCTGTGCAGCACAAGATATGGACATATGGACAGACAATGGACAGCCACACATCTAAACACTGGTACAGTGTCTCGGATGCCAGGCCAATGGATGTGGGACTCCCATCCTGACACAACTAATGCCACAGGCCAAATAAAAGACGCAACTGACACATGACCTTAAGCTCAAGACACATCCAAAATCGTGTCCATCATGTCCCATCATGGTACTCTGGGGACTCCCATAGGCCACCTGCCCCAAAGGATGTGACACAAGAGATTTCTTCCCATAATTTAATTTCTGTTAAATCTCTGACAAAGGCTGACCTACACCCACCACTGAGCTGAATGCCTTTGTTGGGTCCCCCATTAAATCTTTGTCTCTGTCGACCACCAGCAACAGTTTTCCATCTCACCAGTGACTCTTGAGGGTCCCCTAAAAATATTGAGCATGGCATTAAATTTCCTTTTATTATGGGGTCTGTTATGACTTATTGGGTGTCCTGGACCTCTCTCATTTCAAGCCATATCTGGAGGCCTGATCCTGCTCACACCATGGGCTTGATGGAGGACCAGGAAGGTTCTCATTCTCCTGTGCTTCACAGAAGATAGAGTACCTCTGCAGCACCACTGGCCGCTCGCTCTGCCTTGATCATGTGAAATGACCACAAAGGCACCTTTCACCCTGCTTAGCACCTATGGCTGCCATTTTGAGGGCCTGGATTTAATTGCTGGTCATTTCTTCTGGGGGGGGGGGCAGTTAGATGTTCAGACCGAGACAACTGGTGGAGGAGTTTAGCTAGGAGTGGAATCATTAATGACCACAGTGGATAAGACGCTCAGTTTGACCTCACATCAAAGATGGAGTCGAGCTGTAATCATCTGATATAATTGCGCCATAGCCAGCACAAAGACATTGACAACATGTTACATATTTTATCTGTAGAGTGCTGCAGGACATGATCTATTCATCCATATTTGGCAATAAAGGGTACCAGTGCCCTACTTCCCCTGTTATGCCCTAATTATTTCCATATTATTAAGCGACTAAACAACATGCTTGATATGGTGAGAGTGTAAGGCCATCGTTTATGCTGGAGACACCACCGGCTTGCAGACACTGGCAGGGCGAGTCGCACCGGATGAAGAGGCAGGTTTCACGCTAACGGAGCGGCGAGGTGCAGAGACACCTGCAAAAACACAGGAGCTTTAACTGTCCACCGGCAGGTCAAGCACAGACACTCGATCCGGAGGAACGGGAGCGTGGGTCGCACAGGGCAGCCATGCCGAGCGTGGGCATGTAACAGCAGAGGGAGGAGAACCACAGCCTAGCCGAAAACACCCTGCAGACGGGCATTAGCATAGACGGCACCTGGCCAGTGCCCTCGCGCTGTGGTGTTAGCAGCAGGAACGCCCAAGGGACGTAGAACCGGCATGTTCCTTATGGCTCGGAGAGCTCCGCCGTGCCCTTTCCAATTCACACCTTAATATCCTTCCTGACCGCATCCAGGTTGGAGATGGAGGTCTGTGGTAATTTCCAGGCTCGGGCCCAGGAAGCTCTCAGGGGCAATAAGCAGGCCAAGCATGTGAAACGGCACTTTAGCCATCAAAATCCCTGCAAAGCAAAAGCGAGAATGGATGCAAAAATGGACCCCGGATTTTTCGGCTCATAAGTGCACTCTGCAGCGATTAGATGAAAAGACAAACAAAGGACCTGTTGAAGCGTCACCCGGGCTATTTCGGTAGTAATTGACCGTGAAAAATGGGTTCGCTGCAAGGTGTTGCGTAACGCCACTGCGACATTAGTAGGGTGCACATACACACCAATGCATGCGCTGTATACAGGTAACAGCTCATAAAAGCATTGCATAATAGACCAAAATGGCCCCAGGAGTCGGTTAACACATCAGAAATGAGCTGCTACCATTTTTGGATCAGCCTCTCAGGGAGGAGACAGGCCTGTATCCGCTCCCTTCTAAACACGCTTTAATAGAGTGCACGAAGTGGCCGTATCGGACTTTACGGCGGCAAAAAAGAGGCAGATTTACTGCTTTCGCCTTTCGGAAAAGCTGAGACTGATTGACGAATGCGTGGCGGCAGCAGCGGTAGGATAGGAGCAGTGCATCTTAAAAGTCGTCACCCTGCCCCATATATTTGCTGGGTTTACAACGTGAGATTTAATCGTGTAAACGAAAAGGGAGCCAAATGCAGGACCCGAGCGGTAAATTTCACACACTTGTGCTGTTTCATCTCTGACCCCCCCCTCCCGGGCCATGCCAACAGATGTCTATTTTAAGTGGAATCCGTGATGCGGGGCCCCCTAATGACCGTGATTATGATCTCCTCGCCGATCGGCTGCCTGTCCGCTTCAGCACATCTGCGAAAGCCGGCGATTTGGCCGCAATTAAGGCGACCCGACAATTCGCAGCCACTCACCATTAAAGGCGAAATAGTGGGATTAAAATAAAAGCAAAGCTGCGAGTTCGACATCACTGTCGACTTCAATGGACCTTACCACATCCATTTGAAAATGTCCGTACTTGTCAAACACCCATTACACTCCAAAGCTGCCACATTTTCCTCCAAAAAGCAAAATGTCCACCCTAGGTGTAGCCACTGTGGGTGTAGAATCCTTCTAGAGAACGGAAAAACCTGTAAGGCACCATTGGCGACAGAAAAACAGAGAATAAAAAATGAGAGATTACACTAATGTTATCAAAAGAAGAGTAGAACAGAGATAGGAGTTTAGGGAGAGACTAAGGGAAAGGTCAGCACTGTAAGACTCCTACAACCATAAATAAAACTGCCTTGGGGTGTGTGGGGGGGGGGCAGCGAAAGGAGCCACATGGCAGGAGTAGCTCCTGTACTTAACGCATACGGCCGAGATTGAGATGGAAAGAGCTCCTGCATGCATGCTGGTCTCTCCTGCTTCATGCAGAGAGACAATGGCTGCGAGTCGCTTTATCTGCAGGCACAGGCCGTATCCCACCACCCTGTTTTTAATTACTCAAGGTTGCCCCAGCAGCTTAATCGGCTCTCTGAAAGGTAACTTAACAATTACTGCAATTACAAAGCCGCGTCATGAATATGCAAGTGTGTCCCAATAAACTACCTTCTGACACAAGGGTTAATATCATAAAGAGCCCTTTTGTTTTAAAATCCTGTTCTGAGCCGCTTTCTCTTTTCAGGCGGTTTAACATCCAAATTAAGTTTTAATGAAGTGTTGGGGCGAACGCGACGGGATGCATGGCACGTGGGGGCAGCGTTGCATTTTTCTCTTTTTCCTTGTGACGCTGTGGCTGAGGCTCATGCGAAATGTCTCTAATTAGGCGTCAGCGTAAGACACCATTAACAATCCTCACATGCCGTCATGGCAGCAGCACACATGTAGCTCCGCCCCCCCTGACTGCCGACTCCGGGTCGCCCGTCACGTTGCCCGTGGGGCCTACATAAGGCTGGCTATGACCGTGCCTGTTCACAGGAAATAGTCAAAAGGTCCCCTCACACACAAAACAAAAGGAGGAGGGAGGGGGGAATTAGTGTGGAGTGCTTTCATTTCAAAGGCCAATGTCTGAGCTCCTGCAGCAGGGAGGATCACAATTCCTGTCAGAGAAAACATCCTGAGTTCGATTCAGCTCAATCGCAAGGCCGATTCTGGCATGACGACCCCTGGAGAGATGCCAGGGGAAGACTGCCGGACAATAAAATCGTCTGCACTGGGCGAGAGTGGCTCCTCTCCTGTCAGCATCCACGGTATTGATGGGGACAGCAACAAGTGACAGGGAAACAGGAGAGCTAATTGCGATAATCAAAGCATACAAGGGTTAATTGAAGGCCCTGCTGATGGGGCCGCACTCCCGACAGCTTCTCCATTTCCCCAGAGCTCAGCTGTCGACTGCATGTTAAACAGCGAACGTCGCTGGATCGCCCCCTCCACCCCCCCCCCCAGCCATCCTTCAGGGTTCGGACCCTGCCTTATGGCACCTGGAATCGACCTCTCGCCAAATCTGCCCCTCGCCCCGTCGGTCGCTTCCTGTCCTCGCCTCTGGCTCTAACGCTGCTGCCCGCCACCAGCTGGAAAAAACACATGATCACTGGGCCCTCTTCCTGAGCAGGGACTGTTGACAGGACTCAGTGTACAGAGCTTCCTTAGGGGTTTGTTTCAATTCAGACCTCATTCTCGTATGTGTCCCTAGCTCTGAATTAGGACTAACAGCTCCATTGTAGCTGAGGAGCATCCTAAGGAACGCTGGAAGAGCACCAATGCGTCCAAGATCCTTCGCTCAGATAAAGATGTGATTTATTTGTTTGTCTCTTCGTTAATTTGGACATCAGACTCTTGCGATTTTTTAACATTAACATCTCAACACCATAATGGATGCTAGGAAGAATCGACAGTGGAGATTAAACTACAAGTTTAAACGGCACAAAATGGATTTAAAACCAGCACAAACATGCCACTACCACCACCAAGAAAAAAAGAAAACAATCCAGTAGCAACGTGCCTTATCACTGCACAGCTTAGCTTTACATACCTGAGGGCTTGTAATTGGGCCGTGAAGCCCATGTGACCTGTAGCCGACGCTGCTGCGAATGCTAAATCGCTTTTTGATAAAATGGGCCATCGAAAACGCAAGGTACTCCTTCACTGCCAACTGCTGCCTCTGAGGATTTGATATCCCATCCGCAATGTGGTCCACGTCCCTCATCGATGGCATGGAGTTCGTTAGTTCCTTATGCCCCCCGGGGCAGCGGTCCTGCACTGCTGAGACCTATTGTCCTTTACCTCTGTAGCCATTCGTGGAATTATCTTCCCTTTGATATTATGAAATTGCATTAGAGTTCCAGCAGGCACACAAAAGAAAAAGGGCTGGCTTTGATTGCACAGTCTCTGCCTTTCGATACGCCCCAGTTTTAGCACTTAAACCAGCAGTTAAGTCACCAAACTTGAGACCAGACTGTTGGTTAGAAATACCGGGAGTGGGGGGGGGCTTTGGTAGCCCTGGGGTGTTTGCTTAGCAAACACAGCAGTGATGGGCAGGTAGCTTCAAGAATGACTGTCACACTTTGCAATTATAGGAGATGAAAGCAGTGAAAAACATTTAAGTAAATTAGAAAAACACACACACACACACACACAAAGACAGATCCTTGCGTTTCATATAGAATGAGCCTGAAATGAGCCTGGAGCGCACCTCATGGCACTGAAATGGAAAGGGCAAATTCAGAGAACCTTGGCCTATGCCATGGAGGAACACACAGGACCCAGAGGAACCCCATACGTACTGAGCCCAAGGCCAGGATACAAACCAACAGCCCTGCGCGCATGAGGCTACAAGGCTAACTACTGATCCACAAGATCGAGATACACAAAGCAAAACGAACCAAAGCCGTGCTGAGAAAAGCGACACCATCATTCCTCCAAAGAAGGTAGCTTTGTGCTAACACAAACCCAGCTCAGATAATCCAGATTCTACTCATTCATGCTACTAAAAGTCATTTTCATTACCACTGATTATATTAACTGTAAATATTTAATGTCAAATCGTTTTCATTCACAGTAATTATTTGTTCAGCCCCAGTACAACAATGATGTTTTCACTGTGGCGTGAGCTGAAATCTGATCATATGTTTGTCGCCATGCAGAAATGGAGTCACCCATTTCAGGTACCGCCGAGGCCTCCGGGGTCATGAAGGGCAGATTGACGTTTCGCCCTCCTCCTAATCACACGTCCGGCTGGGATCTTGGTCCAGAGCTGCGTGGGCTTAGAGTCCATTCACAGCCGTGTGTAGCTGCTGATGTGTTCCCAGCATTCTCTGGCATCCAAGCCCACATTCTGCTACACGCCACCGGGCTTAATCCCCTTTTTGCACCCCCCTTCCTAAAGGACATTAATATTGGACGACTAGCTGGTACATGCACTGCTAAGGTGGCAAGGCTGATGGACCCAGAAAGGAGGAGGAGAGATGGAGCTGATCAAAGTGTCTAAACGTTTCTAAATTTCAACACAAACCAAGGCATCATTTCTATATAGTTTTACATTTCCACCTATTTATTTAGCAGTCGCTTTCATCCAAGGTGATGTACAGCAGGCTCAGCCAGTCTCTGGAACAATTGGGGTTAAGGGCCTTGCTCAAGGGCCCAGTGATGAAACAGCAAGCGACCAGGGATTTTACATAAACTAGGAAAATCAGCAGGAACCAGGTACTCTGGTGGACTCGTTATAGCAAACTGGCTCATATAGCATCATAATGGCTATTTTAGAGGGATCTCCTTCTGGATAAAGGTGGTACCAAGGTAGTAGTTCAGCCATAAGCTCTGAGCTTCCTGAGATCACTCCCAGGATCCAGCCCCCAGGATCACTTATGTTCGTTTATATGGATATCCTTTCTTTTTAGTCTGCTGTGATTAGCATTGATGCAAAATTATGTTTTCTGTCACTCTGAGATTGGTTTAAAAGTGGATAAAATCTGTAACCGAAGAGAAATGTGCATAGGCGCTAATCCGTTTTCTCACGTGCAATGAGACATAAATATATTTAATGAAATGTAAAGGGGGATTAAAGGAGAAGGGGGGAAATGGTAGGTGACAGTCCAAATAGGCTTATACTCCAAAACAGGGTTAATGCCACAAGGGAAGTTTTCCATAAACTCCTGACTTACTCATGCATTCATGTTGCTACACTACAGCGTTGCAATTTACCGGTTTCCACTTCCATAACTCCTCACAAGAGGAAGGGAAATGGTGTTTCGGAAGCTGTCGAGAAAGAGGAAGGAAAACGGAGGCAGGTGAAGAGGGGAAGTGATGGGAGAAAGAGATAGCGACAAGACAAATGTGGCGGAGAGGACAGAGAAACAGCGGATGGGAGAGGTGGAAAAAAAAAAACGTGAAGAAAAACCTTGAACGGAGAACATTTCCGACATTGGAGTAACTAGGAGAGAGCAGAGAGATGGAGAGGAGATTCCGACACCCTGATATGGAAGGAGGGGTGAGATTAGATATGGGAAAGATTTGGAAACAGGAGTGATCAAACGGGCGAGAGAGAGTAACAGAAAACAGAGAGTAAGGCAGTCTCACAGGAAGCCAGACTCCTCAATTTCAGCAGTACGGTTCTACACGGTTATATAAAACAAAATCCACGCATAGCAGGTGGAACCAAAAAGCATAACTGGTGTCAAAGTACAGTAGAGTGAAAAACACCAGGCAGAGCGTACTGGGGGAATTAAATGATTCATATAGTGTTAGATTTGATGGAGATAAACAGGCATGGAGAAATTATAACTACAGATGTTTAATAACTCATTAAATAAGGTCTGTTAGATTACTGTCATTCAGACGAGTCATTTCATTATTAATTCAAAACTAATTAAAATAACAAGCACGGTGCATATTTGAGATATGCTTCTAGATCTGAAGCTCAGGAAAAGAAGAGTTACAGGTATCAGCTAACTCCATTTTACAAGAGCCATTACTGCAGTTTGAGCTTCAGATTAATAGTTGGATTAATAATAATTGAAATAATAGTTTTATATTCAATTTAATATTTGAGGTAAACACCCACAACAGCATTTGCTCCCTATTTCAGATCTAACGTAATTGTATGTCCGTTGGCAGACGCTTGGGTTTTAGCGGCTGCTTCTGAACACCATTAAATTAATGGACAGACTGAGTCACCGAGGACTTAACACGGTGAGTCACCGAGGACTTAACACGGTGCGTTCATGTAGCGTCACTTCTCGACTAGCGTAGATTCGGTGTCTCGCTGAGCACGGCCCTTTAAAGGGTCCTTTTCACGGCCGGATGCCCGTGCTCTCCGCCATGTCGCCGGCCGTCTGGGCCGCTCCGAACGCGGCTCAGAGCTGAGTGCTGCGTGTTATGATTCGCCTGATTTGCTCCGGAGCAAGCATCCCTCATGTTTATTGATGCCGTGCCAATCAGCGCCGCTTCAAAGGGCAGTGCGGCCGGAGCCTTCCTAAGGTACCCCTCCAGCTGCAGCTGGGCCCCCGCCACCTTCTCCACCCAGCATCTCCACCAGGTGTGCTTTCATCTGAGCGGGCACAATACCCCAGCCGCATCCCTTTTGCTTGGAGACAGCAGATCGACAACCCCGCCCTCTTCCCCCAGTGAAGAAGATGCCACGTTCCCATGGGAACCGGCTATGGCCCCTACAGGCGGGATTTGACCAGCCCCTCCCCCCCAGCCTTGTGAAGGCCAGTACAGCGACACCACGGCCAGTTCCTACATCTGGATTCAACCCAGAGGATACAGGAGGATCACTGGAGATGGTTTTGCTGCTAGAACGTGAGAAACCCACTCAAGACCCAGGCAAATAACTAAGATGGCATCTGGCTACTAACCGTCTTTTCTTCCTCCACCGTCTCAGCAAGCTTGACCCCTTTTCTTCAGCCCAGCCAGTTACAGTCAGTGGAACACAATGTAGTGTTGATCCTTAACATTTGGAACCAGACTTTGGCCCCAAATGAATGAGTCCCTACCCTATCACATTCTGCACCTCTCCTTGGAGCCTTCCTGAGATGAACATGGAACGAGGGTTCGTCAGCTGAACCGAGTCAAATTCAAGGAACCTATGACCAGTCCTGGTGTGATATCACTTGGAGTGCAAACGTCCTCCATCTCCCAAGCGGACGCTCAAGCCAGCAACCTTAGGAAATTTTAAGGCTCCTTCATAACATTCCCATTCAGTTGCTGTTTTTCTTTTTCCCTACAGAAAACATGGAGACTCTGAAGCACGGAGCAGCACTCAAGCATGTCCTCCCAGAGAGACAGTTACTGGGCACTCTCGCTTACACGGGTGCTCAGCCCCCATTGACACGGCCTGGCGGGGCTCACATCGCATCGCTCTGCTAGGTGCATGACCTAGAGGGTCACATCATTCAGCCAGAACATGAGAGCACACTAACGCGCAGTGACCATCCGCACCATAAGGTGTACCAAGGCCAGGCATCATAATGCTCACCGTGTCCTTCCCCTGCCTGTGTAATCCGCAAGCTAACACAATCCACAGCACAATAGGTGGTGATCTAGAAGGTCTCTGCACACTGCCTGGGTACTATTATCATCTGTTTGCTTAGTAGACACCTCTCTCCAGAGAAACTTATACAGTGCGCAATTTTAAACTATGTACCAGTCAATATTAGCTTCAGCAATTTTGGTTAAAATTGAAGAGGAAGACAGCAGTGTCCCTCTCAGGATTTCAAGCCTAGATACCCTCATATCAAAACCCACATCCTCCACGAGCGCCATCCCATAATAACCTCTCAGCTTCTCAGCAGCTCCTTTTGAAATCAATACCCATACCGTACACTCAGCATACACCACAGAGCGGGCTACACTGAAGGAGCAATACTGGCGTATTGTGTACTCCCTTGTACAGACTACCATTTCAATAGTGTATACAAAGGGACAGACTGCCATCTCAATGCTGTATAAAAAGGTTACGGCTACTGTCTCAGTATTGTATACAAAGGGACAGACTACTGTCTCAGTAGTGCATACAAAGGGACAGACTACTGTCTCAGTAGTGTATACAAAGGACAGGCTACCATCTCAATAGTGTATACAAAGGGACAGACTGCCATCTCAATGCTGTATAAATAGGTTACGGCTACTGTCTCAGTATTGTATACAAAGGGACAGACTACTGTCTCAGTAGTGTATACAAAGGACAGGCTACCATCTCAATAGTGTATACAACAGGACAGACTACCATCTTAGTAGTGTATAAAAAGGTTACAACTATTGTCTCAATATTGTATACAAAGGGACAGACTACTGTCTCAGTAGTGTATACAAAAGTACACACTACCATCTCAGTAGTGTATAAAAAGCTTCAGACTACCATCTCAATATTGTATACAAAGATACAGAATACACTCAAAACAGTCTATACAGAGGAACAGACTCATTTCAGAACAGAGTATATAAGTTTACATACTGTCTTCATAACAGTCTATACAAATACAGCCTACACTTATAACAGTCGATATAGAGGAACAGACCACTTTCAAAACACCATATATAAGCTTGTAGACTACCCTCACAATAAGCTATACAAAAGTATGGACTACATTCATAGCAGCCTAAACAGAAAAACAGACTAACCTCACAATAGTGCATACAGAGATACAGAATACACTCATAATATGTACAACACACAGAACAGTATTTACATATATACGGCTTACCCTTACAATAGTGTACAGAGGTACTTGCTATACCCACAATGTTGTTTACAAAAGTATAGACAAGAGTATTAAACCCAGAATAGGCACAGGTACAAACACAAAGGCACAGGCTTCACTCAAAATAGATTTGTTGTGATTACACGATGCATTTAGACATCCTGCTTATGTATTGTTGCTAATTTTAAGGTCAAGGTCATCAGTCCTCATCTTTTGTTCCCCATTGCTAGAAGCATGTTTCGAAAAGCTACTCAGAAGCTCTTCATTTCCAGTTATCCATTAGCCTTTCTTCAAAACATCCTTGCGTCGTCTCAGATCTTCCTGTGCCGGAAAATCACCTCTGCGCTCTGATAATTCCCGCTTCCTTAGCTGGCGCTTTCGTCCACTGAGACTGTGTCCGCGGCACTTTCAGTCACATCGCTCAAAGACTCTGCACCGGATTCCCCTCCTGAGATTTAAATGTGGCGCATTCTGGGCACAAGCCCATTTGTTAAAAAACATCGGCATGCGTTTTGATCTTATTCATTAGCTTCTTGTTCCAGAATAAACCCCATATGGTGTTGGATATTCATCTTTAAATAATATTCACCAATTCGTCTCAAGCACCATACTCTCAATCTATGGAGTATCCATCCGCTGTCCATCGCTGCTTATCCCGTATGGGGCAGCTGAGAGTGAAGGTTATCCCCTTAGGTTGGTGACACCCTGGATGCAATGTCAGTCCATCATAGGGCACATACTGTCACCAACCTGCTTAAGGCAAAAAACACACATAGCCAATTTGCTTGGACAAACTGCACTGTCACAGTCCCAAGAAATGACAGCGTTGTGGCCATGATATTGTCGAGGTGTGGCCTTTGTACACGGTGCGTGGAAGGCCCAGAGGGTGAGCACCAGAGGGTGAGCAGCAGCTGCACTCAATAATGGCTTCCGAACGGCGTCTGTTGGACTCACCAGCAAGAATAAACCAGCCCAGCTCTGCAAGCGGGGCGGCGTCTTGATCAAAGACTTTCATTTGCTTATTTAAGTCGCAGATGGTGCATGAGTTAGAAATATAAACCATGTCCATCCTCATTATAAAACCAATGCAGATTAAGCTTCTTTAGTAGGACAAATTGTCCACCGTGACACCAATATATAGAGAAAGCGACTGATTTATTCGCAACTGAACACCAATGAACTAAAATCACCATCCTACATCATCCATGACCACTTTGGTCATATTTCTGTAGATGACAATTTCATTCTGTGATTGCAGATGCAACTTAGTTTGTGGGTCAGGTGATCTTTGAATAGCAGTGATTGGCTGCAGAATACCATACAACAAGAAGGTGCACTTCCTCGCGTCATTCTGCATTCATCACATTAACCACAAATGATTCAATGAAATATCAGCCATAAAGATTGTGGCCCAGACTTGCCAACAATGCCTTGAAAGTCCATGCGCTTCATCCAGACCTTTTATTTGAGTTCCACCATGTACGGGCCAAACGGATCCTCATTAGGAGCCTGTGGATGTATTCTGGCTCTGAACATATTTTCCAGCCTCAGGTTTCATTAATTAATCACCTTTATTACATCTGCAGTCATTACTCTGAAGCGTGGAGCGTAATGTCCTACAGCAGGTCCCCTTATCCCTGCAAGCCAGAGTCTCTTCAATATATGCAGTTTCCTTAATTTCATTCGAGAACAAGGAATCTATCCCATCATCCACCCTGTTTTTCAGGTATATATGCAGCATTGTTGGTGGGTAAAACACTGAAGGGGGCTCCCTTCCACATTCCGATTTAGAGCTAGGCTCCACAGCGAAGCATGCTGGGGTTTCCAAGCTGAGCTAATTTTTGTTTTTTTTAATTAACCGCGGAAGAATGCAACACCATTCACCAGGAGCTACAAGTGCATGCTCTGGTCACGATTTATTCCACAGCTGTTACAAGTATTGATGGATCAAGCAAATCACTCTGTGCTTCATTTAACATCACAGTTAAAAAAAAATCTCCCAGTGAGGGATATTATTAGCCTGTATCTCAAAGTAAGGACCACACCTCAATACAATGCTCAAACATTAAAATACCATAACGTGTAATTTACCAACAAAATGGAAAATAGCATTAGATTTGACCTACAGCACATCTTTAGCACAGACCAAACATAATAAATCAGCCCAGACAGATAAATGAAGCCTGTGCCTTCATTGGCTTTCATATAACAATGAAAAGTGTCGTCATGGTACTTTGGCAATAATCGCATTATTAGTAACCTTAATTCGTGGGCCAGCACAAACAGATAAGACTTTGCCAGTAAACCCATCAGAGATATTTTGCTGTGCATTAACCCCAAAGAATTTCTCCCAGAGACTAGCAGCAGTTGCTTGTGTAATGGCGTTAGGCACAGCTCAATGGTCTGCTTAAAGACACTATCTTGATTGAATTTGTTTTTATAGCAGATGAGGGAGTTTCCTGTAATAGTCTTTTTATCTCAGTTCTCTGTCATTAAAGAACATCATGACACCATATATTAATGCATTTTCGATGCACAAAATCATATGTACGGCTGTAGATCTAGGTTTCTAGGTGTCTGGAGGTAAATGATTTCAGGAGGGGCCTTAATTAAGAACAATTATGCTTCATTAACGTCATGGGGAAAAGCATTCAACTTTCAAGAGCACGACGAGCGAAAGCCTGACGATGTCAGAATTGAACAGGCTACGGAAACTGCAGATAAAAATCACGGACGGCGGCATTCACAAACAGCCACGTACCCCAGACAACCCGATTGCTTGTACACAAATATTCGTCGTGGCAACATACATCGGCATTATGACATCATGCGGACGTCCACACATTCATACAAACTCACGTACACACTTCAAAGTATAAACCCCAGCCCACAATACTGTTGTAGCGTTCCTGCTGTAATTTGCATGCACACACACACACACACACACACACACATCCCTCTCTCTATCTCTCTCTCTCTCTCTCTCTCTATATATATATATATATATATATATATATATATATATATATACACATACACAAAACATAGATATATATATATTACATAGATAAAGCGACAAAGAAAGAGACACACAAATATGAAATTGAACAATCTGACAATGAGGGCAGGGGACTCAATAATTTAAGAGCAATGTAAAGGGACCAGAGTGGCGGTGGAGACGCATGATAAGACACACTCACTCACGCAGACACACGGATACACGAAAGAGGCATACTCACAGAATGAATCAGACGATACTAGATGCCGTTTTCCATAAGTCAGTGTGGTATCCAGTCAACGCAGCCCTGGCAGACATGTGAACAGGATCCAGGGGGACACAATATCCAAGCTGGGGGAGCAGATGTGGGAGTGCAGTTTGAATGTAGACAGCAGGGGTGGACAAGGATTCCAAAAGATTTTAATTTTATTTATTTATTAAGAGTGGGGGTTGCTGATGGTTCACTTTAGAAATGGCAGATTCCTGGGTTTGACCTCTGATTGAACAATATTCCTTTGTTTAAAAAAGTGTGAGGGAAAGAAGGTCTGCAGCTGGGGAACAATAAAAGGAGAGAAGCAGAGGAAGAGTGCGAGGAACGCTGGCTCTCTCTTTCACAGAGGAACAGCAGGGACAGAGTGACAGAGCACCTCACAGACTGCAACAGGGGAAAAAAAAAAACGCGGTTTTGAGGCAAAAAAGGCCCTTCTCTCGCCTCCCCTCACACTGCCCCTGTCCCCGTCTCTCTCTTTGTGGCAGTCGCAGGCCTCTCTCGCTTATTCAAAGCCGGCATTCAATCACAATCTTGTGTCGAGATGAAGAAAGGGAGGAAAACATACACACACAGAACAAAATCAAAAACAGATGAAGGTGTCTATTCCCACCTGTTCTCTCTTTTTCTCAGTCTCGCTCCTCCCGCCCCCCCGGACCGCACACTTCCAGAAGCAGTCGCGTTGCGTATCTGTACCTGAGCAACACACCAGAGGATGCATCCGAATCCTCTTAATCAGCCCTGATTGCAGCAACGACCCAGGCGTCCATCAGCATGCGCCCGTCGTTAGAGCCGATTACAGCTTTCCTGTGCTCACTGCCTGGAACGACAATGACGGCTGATCTCACAAGTGTGGCTCATCCTAGGAATGGCATCAGGCAGGCATCTCGATTTGACTCTAACTGCCCCCCCACTGGAATGCTGCCCTTTGCCCGGTCCATCACAATAACATTCCACCTGTAATTCTGAAGGCACAAAACAAGAACCTATGGCCTTTAGGTATAATCTTGCTTTTCGACCTCCTTCTCCACCTGTGCTGTCAGGTGTCTCCTCCCTCCCCCATTTACGCGCCACTGCTCATTATCCAGCAACGTCCCTGTTCCTCCCCCAGTTCCACTTTATCAGAGAAATGTAACAGATAAAGAATGTTGCATCAAGATTTACTCCACTCTGGATGGTTAAGGGTTAAAAAAATCTACAGTTTATATGTTATCTCTGATCAAAATCAAAAAGCCAGAGATTTCGGGGAGGCTCCAGTTTCTCGGTGGCGCTTATAATCAAATTCCCAAAATTATTAGATCATAACATGGAAAAACTCCAAAGGTCTTTATGAAGACTGCAGATGAAAGACTCAGCTATTCCCCATAAATCCATTCCGACATTCTTAGGCTGGGTATCTCTGGTGTTGTGTCTCCTTCACGTCAGGTCCATCACTAGACACAAAGGAGAAAAGGGGGCCTTGGGTCACTTGAGCTAGGGATTCCAATCCAAGAGGCAGAAGGTAACGTGACCCAAACCCTCAACTGTGCACATCCAGTCCTTTCTGGCACCAATGGGTTCTTCAGATTCTAGAAGTGGACCAAAACCTAAATTCAAGTTAATTTTTCAATAAGGCAGATGAATTTGCATCAGACCAGGTCAAATTCTGGCCCTTTGTGAGTAGCCAACTAGTCCAACTTCGACTTGATCCAAAACCAGCATGAATTCTTCAGTTCTCATCTGGCAGGTGTCGAATGAAATACGGCGATCTTGGTGGATGCTGCTGGCTAGCATGTGGCAGCTAGGACCCATGGTGGGAAGCGTGGCCCCTGGAAGAGGTCCTGCAGTGGAGAGGCCGCACATGGGGGCATGGACCCTGTGGGAACAGAGAAAACAGGAGGCACTGGAATAAATGCACAAGACTGTGGAATCTGTGTCATCGCCACTGATTTAGTCATTTTCCTCAGGTCTCTCTCTTTGTCTGGTACACCGTCTCCCCTTAACCCAAACCGATGCTACATTGCATATTGAGGAACGCAAGCAGGGATTAGATTAGTGTCCTTACCTGCACTGCTCACCCTCAAATTGAGGCTGAAGGTGATCTAAAGCTGAACTCCTTGAGCGAGCACTTGGGATTGCTGAAATGCCATTGTAAGCACTCATGGCTTATCGGCCTCTTTTGGGCACAAATTCTCAGCAAAAGTGGTGCGTCAAAGCAGAAGAAGCAGATTTGCCAGGAAGTGAGTGGGTCAGGACACGTGAGGGTGCTGTAGGGGGTCAGCGCGGAGTTCTTCTTTGATCCTCTACATGTATCAATTGAGATTTTTCCTAGATGATGGGAAACTCGCTATCTCTCATATTGTTTTTCTATCGTCAGTCTATAAAGATACCACTAAGGAATAACAATTAATAATGTGCATCCGATCCTCACTCAGCTACACAACTCAAAACCGATCAAGGCCAAAAGAGGCAGAACCCAATGTATAGCCGATAATCACTGACATACACACACAGACACACACACACACATCGAGAGGACTCCCAAAAATTTTCCAGAAGCTTAATTTCTAATGAAATGTGGCAAGGACTGACAGACGGAGGTAGAGAAAAGAGGGGGAGGGGAATGATGAGGACGGTGACAGGGATCCAATTAACGGGGGGAACAAAATCTCAAGCACTTATATGTAGGTTGCTAATCAATACATCAAAACTGATTGACATTGGTCATGGGGCTCCCTGGGGGGGAGGGTGGGTGAGACAGAGACAGGGCGAGAGGAAAATGGCTGATGCGTGAATGAAATTAAGAAAAGACTGAAAAACACTGCCGATGCATCTGATGGTGGAGGAATGACAAAGAATGGGGGGGGGGGGGGGGGGGGGGGGGGGTGGGCGAGCGATAAAGAGAGTGGGGCACTCACCCAGCTCAGTTCCTGCTCCACGGGCAAACACAATTCCGGCACTGTGATTTCATCCCGAGCAGGAGCAGACAGGGATTCGGAGAAACGGTCGGTGGAATACCAATGGGAGAGCTGTTGGAGCCCCCCCCCACAACAGGGAAAAGGTGCTACGGGGGGGAAAAGACACAGTCAAGTCTGTGACCAGTGCTTCCTGTGAAATCCCTCGTGCGGCATAGAGTGAATACCCCCCCTCCCCCCCTGCACACACTCAGCATCACCCCCCACCTTCCAAAAAAATCAAGGGAATCATCACAAAAGCACAGAAGAGCACGAACAGCCTGACTGATGCACACGCACACTCACAGCGGAACAGAGTTGCAATGACACCCCAGGACAGAAATTCGCAGGCCGTTCCCTGATGATGGAGAAAACCCTTGATTGACACTTGTTCCCCCCTCCTCGCTATATTCCTCACTGAAGAGAATTCAGTGATGGAGAGAATAAAATAAATGTCCTTTTATGTTCATTCATCCCCCTCCTTTTCGCCTGCATGTTGCCTGTAATTCCACAGTGCTCGACTGCAAGCTGCATTCACACTCTCTCTCTCTCTCTCTCTCTCTCTCTCTCTCCTTCCTCAGTTGTATCCCTGTTTCTTTCCCAGCTCTCTCCAGCCCAATCAGGAGTGCCTCCCTCTCCCTCTCTCTCTCTCTGCTCCCTCCTACTCTACCCCCTTATCCAACACCCACTCCCTTGCTCTTCCTCCCCCTCTACCGGCACTCTCCATCTCTCTCTCACTCCTCCTCATCTCAGGTGTCCTAAGTGACAAATATCAAGTTCCTGCCTCCGTATCAGATGAACGTGCCTGTCTGGGTCTGTTTTCAGAAATCACAAAGCAGCCGTGACACGGGCACGCGTGCACAGTGACAGCCCTGCCAGCCGGCACATGACCGCCCAGCGCTCAGTGACAGCAGCGGGATGATGTCCGCCGCTTCACAGGCAGTTGCGCGGCTTTCTGCGCGACGGTGACATCCTGGCATTGCTAACCTCAGTCATGTTCAGAAGAAAATTCACGAGACATTACAGTCACATGGATGGACACTACGAAGCACAACATTTCGACCAATAATCGGCGCCAGTTACCACTGGGACGCAACCTCGTTTAAAAAAAAAAAAAACAACTTTCCCAGAAAGCCATGCTCTTCGTAGGCAAAGGCTTGCATTAATGAGGCGGCTTGTCTGTTCGGTGCGTGGCAATAATACAGCCAGCGCAGCGCGGGAGACGGCGGCACGGAGACAGAACCCCACGGCTGTGGAAAACCGCAGGAGCGGCTTGTCTTTCGGATTATGCCACTTTTCCTGTCTGATCCCTCTTTCCCATGTGGTGAGCAGGCGGGGGGGGGGGCGCACATTTCTATCGGCCTGCGGTGTCTTGCCTGCTCGCTGCCTGTTGCGGGCTGGTGACGGGGTTTACACTTTTGTCCGAGGGGCTGTACAAACACACACACACACACACACACACACACAGACCTGTACTCATACCTTTTTGGGGAAGTCCATTCATTTCTATGGGCAAATCCCTAATCCCAACACGAGGACCTTAACCCCTACCCAGCCCTAGCCTTTACCATAAGTAACCAGACAACATACAAGGCTTTGGCATTTTTAGTTTATTTATTGCAGTCACAGATTTTAATATTGGATTTCCCTTTGTGGGGACTGACACAATGGTCCCCACAATGTCAAAATAAGTTGTAATGAACCACACACACACACACACACACACTCACTCAGTGTCTTTCAGCAGCAGCCCGTCTGATTCCCTATTCTGTCTCCCTGCATTGTGTCCCCACCCTCTTCGCCGACTCATGCGCTCGACCACTGTCATCCTCTGTGTGGCGATACCGCGCCCCAGAGCCTCACACATGTGGCCAGGCTGGGACCCAGGCGCCACTGACCAGCACGGGCCCAGGACACGCCGGCTCCGTCAGTGGCTCTGATTGGCTCTGGCCGGAAAGCATGTGACCAAACGGCTTCATTTTGCCTGTAACATTTACACTTCACCGGTTCTCTTTAACCCTGTGATTGCGTTGTCGTATCATCCGATGAAGGATATACAGAGAGGATACAGGGAGGGGGGAGACAGACAAGGAGAGAGAGAGAGAGAGAGAGAGAGAGGGAGAATTGACATTCAGGCCGAGTGCTGCGCCTTGCCTGTGGAATAATGATTAGCTGTTCAGTATTCGAGTCGCGTAGTCTCTACTATCAATGAGAGAGAGGGATGGGGGGGTGGGGGAGGGAGCTCAGAGAGAGAGGGAGCGAGGGAGAGAGGGAGAGATGAATACAGGGAGAAACAAGGTGACCAAAAAAAAAGGGCTAGAGGAGGAATAAGGAGATGAACGGTGAGGGCAGAGCGGTGGCATGAGCGGCATGGGGGCACACGCATGCACTCACACACGCATGCACTCACACACGCGCCGCGTCACACGCAGGCTCAGTGGCCCCTGCGCTCATGTGCACGTGAACACGCTTCGCACTCGTCTGCCGGCTGCAGATACCAGTGGCCTCAACATACAGATATATAGATTGGAGACCCTAAAATATACAGATAGGCACAGAATGAGTAGGGGGGGGAGGACTTTGTCAAAGTCACAACAGGTACGACCACCTCAGCAGGCAGGAAATAGAGGCTGGGGGCGTGTTGGTGGGGGGGGGGGGGGGG
>JAODJU010000138.1:25290559-25308134 GCA_026776725.1 Gnathonemus echidnorhynchus | reverse complement strand
AATCAAATTGCAACTTTTGAAAATTTTGATTAGCAAAACTGCTAATCAAGTTGAAAATCTTATTTGGAACCCTGCACGTGGCTACTCACATGGGTCAGCTACTACCAGCAGCACGAGTACTCACTGTCAGTGCCAGCAGCTCAGATAAATTGCTCACTTACTTGCATTTATTGGAGAACAAATTATACCCATTATATTCATTTTTTGAAGCACAGTTTTTAAATACTTCTGATTTTAATAAAATGGAAAAATGGAAAGAGAGTGGACTTTTAAAAAAGAAATTGTTGAAATACTGAATTTCATTTCCTTTGAAAAAATTTGGATCCCCATTATTAATTTTAAATAATTCATCCATCCATCTTCCAACCCCTTTTCCTGAGCAGGGTCATGGGGGCCTGGAGCCCATCCCAGGCAGCACATGACATAAGGTTGGTGTAGACCCTAGATGGAATGCCACTATATCAGACGCATTCACTACGGGCAATTTAGAGATGCCAATCAGGAAGGCGGGATTCAAACAGCCAACCATGGAGGTGCAAGGCAACGGTACTACCCACTGAGCCACTGTGCCACACTGAATTTGGAATTACTCCAACTTAATTATGAGAGCAGAAAGCAGGTTATATAAAGAGAGAGCGAGCGCGTGTATGCTGTTTGTCAATATCTACTGGGGGTGAACAATGACAGTCACTCTTGACCGTTTTCTGCATTTCCCTTGGCTGCGATTGGTTCCTGGGGGAAAGGGCCATTCAAAATGGCTGAGACACCCACCACGTTCGGCTGCTGTCCGAAAGCTCAGCCTGTCAGCCTACAAATGGAGGGCCAGGCTGGCCCAGCACACGTCTGCATCCTTCCCCACCCCACACAATCCCGGGAAACCGAGACAATCCGCTAATTGCTATACACGAGCCACTAAGCATGCATTATGGTGATCGCTAAGTACTAAAGCCAATGCGAGCCTGTAAATTTCCCAGAATCATCTATTCGAATAAACACGTTCATTAAAATACTTTTAGACGGGCGCTGACAGCGATCACTACAGTAATGCAATCATTTCAAAATCAATGGTGTCTTAATTAAATAAAATACAAGCTGGATACGCACAATAAATCCCCCCAGATGGACTAAGCTCTGCTCATGCCCGCTTCCTGGCGAAGATGGGCCCTCACCTGTGCCTCTGAAGCTGCGAGCGCGTCTGGAAGCTGGACGAGCAGTCGGGGCAGGCGTGGGGACGCTGGATGCTGCCGTCCGGCTGGCTGTGGGCAGCCAGGTGCCGCTTGAGCGTGCTGGAATGCAAGAAGGACTTGCCGCAGACATGGCAGCAGTGGGGCCTGGTGCCCAGGTGGGTGCGGCTGTGCCGCATCAGGTTGCTGGGGCAGGAGAAGGCCTTCCCGCACACCTCGCAGCTAAACAGCTTCTTGCCCGTGTGGCTGAAGACATGGGCGCGGAGCAGGCAGCGGCGCGTGAACGTCAGCTCGCAGTAGGGGCAGGCGTGGGGCAGCGGCGTGCGCGACCAGTCCCGGTACAGCTCAGGAGGCGTGGCCAGGCCGCCCGGCGATGGCTCTGACGGCGGCTCGGCTCTCGGTGGCTGGCTGGAGCTCCCAGTGGCGTCGCTGGTCCTGTCCGCCTCCTCTGCCCCATCCTCTGCAGAGACCGTGGACAGCATTGGCTTTTAGAATCACGGGGACGCCGAGCATGACGCAGGTGCACATGAAACTCCACAAGGCCTCACCTCTTCGCCTCTTCTGCAGCCGCACCCCGTCACAAAGCACTACGGAAGCCCCTCTGGATGGGTTCTGGTGGGTGCCCGTCCCCGGGGCCCCCGCAGTGTTCTTGGCGATGCCACGGTGCTGCCTTCGGTGATACAGGAAGAGGGTGGTGTTGGTGAAGCCCTCGCCGCACTCGGGGCAGCGGTGCAGCACCTCCCCCAGGGCGTGCTGCGTCTTGCGGTGCTGCACCAGCTCCGGCTCCGTGCTGACGGCCAAGCCGCAGGTCACGCAGAGGAAGCTGGGGCTCACTGTCGTGGCCGGACCACTCGCATCTGGACTGAGATGTTCCATATCGGCCTTGGCAGTCAGCGAGGCGCTCGGTTCTGAAACCTTTCGGGCTTCCGCTGTCTCCAGCGTGGCATCCTGACACCCACCTCCCCTATCTGGTAGAGAATCAGCAGAACCAGAACCCCCTGTTGCATTTATGCTCCACTGCCCAGCCCCCTCCTGCCCCTGTTCAGTCTCTACCTGCCCCTGTCCAGCCTCCTGTTCAGCCCACTCCTGCCCCTCCCCAATTATCTCCGGCCCCTGTCCAGTCTCCACCTGCCCCTGTCCAGTCTCCACCTGCCCCTGTCCAGTCTCCACCTGCCCCTGTCCAGTCTCCACCTGCCCCTGTCCAGCCTCCTGTTCAGCTCCCTCCTGCCCCAGGACCTCCCCAGCTCCCTCCTGCCCTTGTTCAGCAACCCCCTGCCCCAGTCCCACTCCAGCGCTCTCTTGCCCCAGCTCAGCTCCCTCCTGCCCCAGTTCCACCCCAACTCCCTCCTGCCCTTGGTCAGCTCCCTCCTGCCCCAGTTCCCGCCCAGCGCCCTCCTGACCCTCCTCCTCATGCTCCCTCTTTCGATGCTGCCTACGGTGGTAGAGGAATAGGGTGGTGTTAAGGAAACTCTCGCCACATACACTGCAGCGGTGAAGCGCCCCCTCCAGGCCATGATGTGTTTTACGGTGGGCCACCAGCTCTGGAACCAGCCTGAAGCCACACCCACAGTCCACACATAGCAGGCTCTGATTGGCCACTGCGATCGCACTGGCTTTTCCTCTCCTGCTTCCTCGCTTCTTTGAGGTCGAGTTGCTGGTCTCACCGCCGTCCTGAGCATTCTGTGCATCAGTCGACTTCATCTCCAAAACAGACCAGCTGACATCGGGCCCAGTCTGCGCCTCGACCTGTTCCACCTCCTCCTGTTCCAGGTCCATCGGGCCCAGATTCCCCGGCTCGCCCACCTGCAGATAAGAGTGATCCCGGCTGACTGCAGTTTCCCCGCCTCGGAGCTCTGTATACGATTCCACTGCAGCCTCCACCTGGGCCTCTTCTCCTGGCTCATCTGCCCCCGGCTCCCCCACCCCATGCCATCCCTCAGTGTGCTGCCCAGGGGCCACCGCAGCCCCTTGGCACTCGTCCAGCTTGCGGTGCTGCTGCCACAGGAGGAGCGAGTCAAACAGACAGCCACAGTCACCGCACTGGTACCGGATCTGCACGTCAGACCCCAGGACACATTCCGTTTTCGGAACAGGATTTTGCTCTTGCGGGTCGGAGGAGTCCCTAGGTTGGTCTTGTCCTTCAGGACCGCAGGGGTTCACCAGGGTACAGCTGGCTGGCTCCTTTGCAAGGTTCTGTCCATATGGGATACAGGAGATAAGGGAGAGGTAGAGCACAAACAGCCATCGCTTTCCCACACTGAACAACTGACAACACTTAAGACAAAAAAAGGGCATAAATCACCCCAGAGCCAGTTCTTAATACGAATTTAACGTTACTCTGGGTGAAACTGGGACTGAGAGAACGGAATAAAATAATAAATAAATGAGAGAGTTCCAGAGACTTGTTAATCTCGTTCACAGCAGGGACATGCAGCACAGGGAGCAGAGTGCGACTCTCACAAATGCAGTACCAGGTCTGTACCGGGTCGGGCTCAGATTCTACACCGCAGACGGAGCTGTTTGCTAAACTCGCTCATGGCTTGTCATTACCATTAATGCTGAAATCATTATTATTTAAGGACTTTCATAGTAACGGTTAAACATTTCTGAATTTCCATATTATGACCGAAACTAAATATGTATGCTCTTTAAATCGTAATCTGAATGGTTTTATGAATTATTAGCCTGATTTAAATGACAATGAAAATGACTGAATCTCTGTTTAGCTACTACTATGCTACTAGATTTGACTGCGTTAAATATACGCAAAATTCAACAGTCCTTGAGAAAGCAACGTGAAAACACTACAAATTCTACATATTACTAGCTGTTCAAATCCATAAAATTAGTAAGTTAGTGGTAATATTATTCCCACTCACAAATCTAGCTAGCATAGCAAAGAGCGCATGACACATCCCAACTGAATGGATTGCAGGCTGCAAAGTAATGTGATGTGATGTGAGAAAGAGCGGAAACACAGGGGACCATGGACTGGTGGACAGGCTCACAGGGAGGGAAGATGCTGGGTGGGTCAACATTGGTCTGCTTTGAGAGTCATGCCACTGACATGACTCAGGGAGCCCATTTCAGAATTACCCTAATGGACGGCAATAAAATATGAAACAGGAAATAAAGGAATTCAGCCACGACACACCAGCACAAATCGAATGTCTCACAGTACCACGGTTCCGTTTATCGACGTTTGTGTTTTTGAATTGTCTTACAGATTCTCCGCGGTTTCTTAATGCCGCCATACAACACCCCGAGGACCAGTCTCTAGTGAATCAGAGAACATGCTGCATAATCGATACGTGAAGCGCCTTAACCATTGGCTCAAAGGACAAGTAAGAGCTTCCAGATGTCTAGTCAGTCATAATTAGAGTTTGAAATACAGCTGAAATTTAAATTCAGAGTAAATGCCTCTTCAATTCCTACTTTATGTAAACAGTTCATTTAAATGCAAACTCTTCTTGAACATCACATGGAAATTATGAGAATTAAGTTATGATATATGATAATTTGGTCAATGGTATGCAAATGGAGATAATTAAACAGCTGACGGGACGAGGGCCAAAACGTGCACGTGACCCAGGATTTTACGGCGCGTCGAGACGTGGCAGTGGGGTTTCCCTGTCAGGAAGCCAACGAGCAATCCATCAGGGTGGGAGTGATACATCACCCTGGAGCTCGGACACCCCCGCCAAGCCCCCACCTGACCCACGCCGCAACTCATGTAGCAGTCTGCCTGTCAATCACAGCTCTGCACCGCGCTCCTCCTCCCTGCTAAGGATCCAAAGCCGCGATCCAGCTGAGGTAGGGACACCGGCAGCTAAGTCCAGGAGTACCGTGGCATCCAAGCCTGTGCCGGCTGACCACTTGACACTGGTGCAATGTTCCGCCTTGTTAGCTCGGACCCCTCAGCCACCTCACGGTCCCGTTTCCGCTCACCTCGTCCTGCAGCCCTGACATCCCCGTCTCTGCCGCCTCTGGATTGCAGGTCAGTTGGTGAGCCAGCACAGCCTCCAGGGAGTCGAACTCCTGGTAGCAGGGGAAGCACATGTACACAGAGGCCTCGTCCATCCCTGGCAGGAAGGAGAGCAAACATATCTGAGGGTAAACCGGCTGCCAGACCCTGACATTTTGAAAAAGGCGGCCTGATTTCCCTCCGATGCTCCTCTGCCCCTTTGAAACATAAAAAGGCCAACATTTTGGCCGGCATTAGCTGAATTCCTAGCTGACCTCCACATCTACTGCCAGTGCCCTCATATCAAAGAAGATTCTTAAATACACACATTTAGGTCAGGACAGCACAGCACACATTAAAGAAAATAATTAAAAAGGAGAACATTTCATCTGCCATATTCAATGCTTACAGTCACGAGGCAATCATGTGCCGACCCTTCCCGGCAACCGAATCCGCCCCTCTCAGGGCGTGTATGTCTCATTCAGCCGGGGAGCGCCGGCCACGCAGCAGGCGGAACACCGCAGCGCGTCATGTCTGCCCTGGGGGTGTGAAAAAGCGCCTCTCCCCGTCTCCCTCCCCGAGCAGTAAGTATCCGCCAAGCGACTGCGAGAGACGCTGGATGCTGTGCTAACAGATGGTCAGTTACAAAGTGTTGGCTGAAAAATCTGTTTTAATATGCTGGCACTTTAAGTTAAGTCTAACGCTAAGCTCCATGGCAACACCACCCATTGGATTAAGAAACAAGAAAAGTCATTTTTAAACATTAAATGTCAAAGTTCACGTTCACATTTTGATTGGTGATGTGACTATATCATACACTGTAGCCATCAGATCTCTCATACTGTACTACAGGCTTATTTATACTCCTGCATAGAATTGATGCTTTCAGGTACAACATATCCATGTATCCGTGTACCATACGTGGCTATGCTGTACCTGACAGCGTAGATTCTATGTAGAAGTAAAAATTAGACTTAAAGGTAATTTACTTGCCTAATACTATCACCTCTTTCAACCACACTGAATATATATTTTTTAAATAAATCAGATCTAAGTATGTATGGCTCCTCTACACCATGACCCTGCACTGGATAAGCAGCTATGAATGTCTCCTGCATCAAATAGAGACACGCTTTCATGACTGATTTTTTATTTTTTTTAATAATATATCAGTCACGTCACAATGCGATCTTGAGCTAGGGGTTCTGGTAGAGAAAACCTTTTTGAAATGCACACCGGGCAGAACAGGGCAGCTTTACATAACGTAGTCTGATGAATCACAGACACCCTTCAACAGATCAGCCATAAATAGCCACCGCTGCAGCGCACGAACGGACTTTGTCTTTCAGCTGGTTCACTGGAAGGTGAAAACAAAACGGTGACTTAACCGCCTCCTCGTTTGCACACTGAAATACACTAAATTCCCAGGCATTACAGAGACTGTGACACGGCTGACTTTGGTCCCTTTTTTAATCTGTTAATCTCACAGATTATTACAAATCAGGTGCTCCAGTCACCCCATATTTCCTGCATTGTTTAGACAGGCAGGGAGAATGGGTGGGACCATTTTGCTCCAGGGACAGACCCACCCACCCCCCATGACAGCTGGTCTCAGCCCTGGTTGTGCCAAGTCATAATGTGGGCAGATTCTACAGCTGTCTCTAAGCAGCCAATGGCCCCAGTAATGAGAGAGAGAAGGCTAAGATTATTCAATTTGCATAATAATTATTTCAATCAGTAAGGTGGCACGGCGGTTATCAGTATCGCCTCACACTTCCAGGGTTGTGAGTTTGATTCCCGCCACTGTGCGAGCGAGTTTTCATGCTCTTCCTGTCTCTGGGAGACTGCACCCTGTGATAGACCAGCATCCCATCCAGAGTGTCCTCTGATTCATGCCCTGTGCTTTCCAGGACCGTGACCCTGAATAAGCGGGTCTGGAAGACGGATGGATGCACTATCTGCCTCACTTTGGGGAGAAAAAGCATCGGCTAAATAAAAAGACAAACGTATTTCAAATAAGCAAATGAGTGAGCAGATAAACCAGCAGACGCAGCAGCCTAGGACTGAGGACAGGGCCTGACAACTCCAATTCTCATAAACCGCAGATGCAGAGATTTTATTGCATTTTAAATTGCACTGGATTATACTGCAAACAGCCAGTAAAGTACTGCAAAGAAATAATATGTAAAACACAAAAGCAAATTGTCCTGCAGACATTGGGAGTCTGAAGTCACTGTAAATGCCCCCCCGTAGATTTTTTAAAAAGCTGAATCAATACTAGTGAACTTTGAAACTGGATCAGAGACACCCGAGGGAAGGTTAGGAGATTAAAGTCAATAAAGTGGAATATACCCTAAGCAGGTAGAGAGCATAAACTTTGCCACGTGTAAGAGAGTGTACTTGATTGTAACTCAGGGGTATGCTAATTGAAAACGATCTGAAACATCCTTCAATCAATTAATCACCTGCAAGATAAAAATGTAGAGTCATTTACTACTAGACATAATTTCACTAGTTAGTTTCTGCAGCTCATATGTGACTGCTGTGAAAATGGGTGCCTTCTGTATACAAAAACTATATTAATAAAAATTAGAAATGAAGGTTTAATGTTGTTAGAATGGCTTCACTTTGTTGAAAAGAAAATGAAAATTCTCGGCTACATAGATGTAGAGCACTGCAATGTTTTTTTCTTGACATGCTGACCACAATAAGGAAATTGTACTTAATGTAATGGTCAGCTGAATTTGGAAACCAGATTAAAACAGCTTTGTAGCCTATTTCTGAAGGATGCATGCAGCACAGGAGTGACTAGCAATATGGGAAGAGGCTAACGATGCGTGTACAGATGAATACGACACTTCTTCAGACCTACAGGAAGCATGGGGTTCGTCATCGGGATAAAAAAAAATCTCCTTGAGCAATGGAGTGTGATCTCCATTGCCAGTCAAAAACATATTTCTAATTTATGATGATGATGCATATTTATCTTAGGCGTGGCTTCATTCGCAGTCAGTCTGCAACTCATTAATGAATACGCTTTATGATAAAAATTTCTACTTCAAATAAATGTACAACCGCCGCTTTATATCGAATATACAAAATCATACGTCATGAAGCAAATATGAAGTTGTACTAGATTAGCGCCTGTTTTGATGAAAAATTTTGCTGGGTAACGGCTTAAACGGCTAGGAAACTGAAACCTAAACTTTCGACTTCATGCTACCAGATAGCTTAGATAACGTCTCTAGTTACTTGCCTAAGCATTTTATATGGGCTGATAAACTGATTTGAAGTTACCAAATTAAGTAGTTTAGTTTGCATGACAGTTTCGAGGCTGGCTGACGGATGGGACTAGTGGTTTATAGGAGCTAAGCCGGAGGACTGGGTTCAGGACAGCATCTGAGCGCCGCAGCAGCTACATGAGGAAAAGGGTGCCGTGATAGGCGGCTGGCAGTCCTCACACTCTTCCTCGGTGGTGTTATGGCGGCCCAGTAACAAACAAACCAAATGGGTGCCTCCTCTCCTTCGGCGGGGTAGCGACGCATCTGAGCCAGCTCTAGAAATAAGCGTGAATACTCCCCTCTAAATTCAAACTTCGAGCGACAAGTAAAAGCTTTTTTTGTCCGCGCACATTCAATTTGGAAATTTATTTACTCACCTAAAACTGCAGATATCCCAGTCCACAGAAAAAAATTTGCAAGAACTTCCTCGCCCTCCAGTAACGATGCAGCTCATTGGGTTGGCCAAAGTTTAGCAAGCACCAATGAAAAGAAGGGAGGTTGCGTCATAATAATACGTAGACTGCGAGTCCGCCATTACTAACTGCAGCAAACGTGGTTCTTAGTTTTGATTCAAGATTATGTTGCAGATTGTGACTTATTAACTAGTCATTGTGTTAACGCTACCATAATATTTGACATGAAACGTATTAAAGCACAATGAATATTTCACAGGTAAATATGTATTAATTTCAACCTCCCACATTAGTCTCTAAGCTAGTCATTATATATAAAGAATTGGGAACAAAAATAACGTTACAGCCTTCAATGATATAACTTCGAATAAACCAGAAAATATATAACATGCTTATGATATATTCTGTGTTCTCCAGATAGAAGCTGATTTACTGAAATACATTAAACATTCGTAGAACAATATCTTGTCAGATGAATGAGATAATAAGAATATGGTATGAAGCTCAGAAAGAAAATGGAAACTTGCCAAGCACTTCTGCTCCGTAATTTTGTTTCCTGATCCTAAAACACGGCTGGTACACTGGCTTTAAAAAACAGACTCAGACTTGTTTTTTCATTACTAACCTAATAATGGATCTCTGACATTCACTTAAACTTAATGGCTTATATTTTTACTTCTAATAATTTGTAGTCTAGACCAATTGCCCCTTTTTATGTTATAGTAATGAGATCAAATTAAATTCCTTTCAACCAGAATATAGCTCTATAAAAATTGAATGTTGTTATCTTTCTGAACGAACCACACTCCACAATTTTTATTATTTTTTGGTAAATAAAGTCTAAATTTTTAATTTCAGAAGGCAAATAATAAGATTTCAATGAGGTAATCCAGATTTTTAGAACAAGAACAGAAGGGGAATTGATATATTCATGGCAAAAATAAAGTCAATATCATTTACAGGACTAAACTGAAAGTACAGCCTTACCTGATGAGGTGTATTACAGGAAACTGCCCCATGGGTAATTGTTTTGCAGCTTAACGCCATGCACATTTATTTTAGGGTTTGCTTAAACACAAGTGTATTTGTTGGTTAATAAAATGCAAGCAGCTCATAGTGAGAAGGTGGAAAGTTCTGTACCCTGCATTTAGCTGATTCAGTGTATTCAGTTCAGTTGGGAGACTATGCACACATCATTAATTTTGTTGTTCTTCCACATTGTTAGCACATAGCAGCTAAGCCTTGGATTGAGTTGCAGCTCAAGGATTCGTAAAAAGGTTATAAACCAGTTTAGAGGGCCCATGAGTGTTACATACACGTACATACATGCTTCATATAATTTTCAGGTAATTGTCTATACATTTTAAAGGTATTATGGGTCATTTATCAGTTTAAAAAGTATTAAAACATACATTTTCTTCTATGATAGTGATACAGTAATTATTCTTGCTTTGGTGCATATTTGTACAATGAAGGATATTAGCTGGAAAAGCATCGATGTTCCTGCAATGCAGTAAATTCACACCAGCGCACACTCAAGAAGGTACTGTGAATGGATCAAATATAAAAGCAGACCCAGACTGAAACAGAGCCATTCAGCTATATGTCAGCTATTCATTTTTAGCAACTTACGCACTTAGAGTCAGAGGACAAAGGCTGTCCCAGGTAGTAAGGGAGTAAATGGGAGAAGACCCTGCTCACATGGCACATGCAGTTTGGTTGCTGCTTCTTTTGAACCATAAGCCTTTGAACCCAACCCAGGGAGACAAAGTCATGCAAGCAAGCAAATAAACAATTAAAACTACCTATTTTGGCCATACATCAACCAATTGTTTCATCAATTTACTATTCTTGGTTGAAAAACAAGTAATAAACATTGCTCACATGTAACCCTTCTGTGGAAAACCACAGCAACAGCATCAGAGTAATAATGGAAACATCAGTTCTGCCCCATCAGACGTGAAACAACAACAGCTTGACTCCCATAATGGTCCTGTAGTGCAAATGAACATAATAAGCTACTACAATGAATTAAACTGCTCAAGTTCATTTAAGACTCTTGATATTTTGAGTACTTTTTCAGAATGAAGGGTGAAATATTTGGTTTTACTTCACAATGGATTTATTTCTGTTGTTTTTCTTTGTAATTCTTTCACATTTAATCTACATCACTGTCTTTTGCAATTTTCACCTGAAAGGTTAATTTCATTGCATTATGTTAGGTAGTACCAGGTACTGTCTTAAAGATCAAAATGAAAAGTACACACACCTTGAAAAGAGTATTGGACCTTCTCTATCTGAAACATTTCACTATCTAATATCATGAGTCTTTTCCATTCCAACTTGTCTAAGCAAAATTTATGCACTATGGAAATAATCAACATTAGTCATATCGCAGTGTCAACACGCACCTGATGTATTGCTGATTGTCTTCTGTGAATTGATGAGTTCATTTTTTTCTTTATATCCTCCAAGCCCGCCACCTTTATCTTGTTAACACAGTGAAAATTCAGGCGCTCTTTGCAATATCCCTCCAACTGATATACCCCCACCCTCCACTCACTGCATCACTGCACACATGAAAACACACGAAACAGTGTCCATGACGCACACACCAGTCCTCTTCAAAAGGAAAATGTCTACAGATGGACATAGCACACAAAACATAAGCAAAAACCTCGCCTGCCCTGGATTATACACAGAGCAGTCACTGGAGACATGTGACTGTGTAGGTAATTGTTGGTAGCATTGGGTAATGTTCAGGATAATGATTTTGAACAGGGTTTGAGATGTACTGTACCTTATATACCCTTGCAATTCTTGAATCTTATTTGTTTAGTTATTTATTGTTATTCTTGTTGGCATATATATACTGGTACTATAATATGACGGAAGCCTGACGCTAAGAATTTCACAGAAATATGTTCACATGACAATAAGACTTTATAATCATTCCCCTTTAGCTGAATGTCAAACATTCCTGGGAGAAATGAATAGATGTTACATGGCTATAGCTTAGAGAGGTCAGGTTTGCCTGGATATTGAATATCACAATTTGAGAAACAGAACAGTTCAGAAATAACAAAAGTAAGGACACTGTGCTGAGGACCCTGGTGAATGTGAATGCCCTAATTGTGCGAATTAACCTTCATATGATCAAACAAGCTCTGCTCCTGACGGAAAATGTGCTTTTTTGTGTTTGACGTTTTGAAAAGCCTCAGTCAGCTGTGAATTGCAAGTGACTCTGTGTTAAACTTTGAGACAGCTCTCCACAGAGGTGGAGGGTTTAGATGTCAGCAGAGACCCTGGCAGCAGCCAGCTGCGATCCATAATCCAGGATTTTATTGCTAAAATAAGTGTTATTTGGTGTAGATACCTACCTCAGTAAGTATGATGGATGGCATGTGAAATGGCTGAATTTGGAAGGAATTCTCCTTTTCACCCTGTATTATGTATCTCCCAAAGTGACTTTCAGTTTAATATGCCTCCCCTGTTCTCATCTGGCACATGTCCTGCTCAGTGGCTCACCTTCATCCGACCGCCTCTGCTGTGCAGCGCTCCAGAGGGCCGGAAGCCTCCCTAATCGATGACGAGAGGCAAAGCAGGCGCAAGAGCACCGGAGAGGACCCCAGGGTGATCGAGAAGGGGGTCAGTCAGCGAACAGAGGTGCCCCCCACCTCCCTGGCAGCAAAGCCTCAGGACTCCACCGCGTCGTTCACATCATGGAGTAAGAGGGTGTTACAGGGTCACAGCCCGTGTTGTAAACTTCACCGCCACACTTTTTCCACCGCAGTTCACATGGTCATGTGATTCCTCTTTGTTGACGTGCTCAAACATTCAGAGTCAGCGTCTGACCACTCAGTTATCTCTCTTAAAGGTGCCTTGAATATAATATGCAGTTCTAATGCAACTGTATACTGATGCAGATGTCCGCAGGCATGTCTACCTTTATCTAATTGATTTTATTCAAACGGTTGTCCACATAAAAATTTGCAAGGTTTTGAGAGCTGTTTAAAGGAAGCATGGGGGGCGATAGATAAAGGGGAGAAAGGACAAGAAGAGGGGGAGGATAAGAGAGCTGGCTGGGAAGCACTGGAGAGGGAGAGGACAGCAACTTCACAGAATAAGAGTGGGAAAAAACTGCAGTGACCAGTAGCAAGAAAAAAATGGAGAGTTGGCAGGATACACTCCCAGTATGAATATCACAGGTGAAGAACCTGATAGAGAACAAATGCCATCTAAGCAGAGCATCTCTAAATGAAATGGTATTTATATGAAAGTCATGATGTCGGCACTACAGCCTGGCTTGTGTTTTAAATACACACACACACACACACTGGAAGTGTTAGAAGCTTCACATGCTGCAAGTTGGCTTTGAAAAGCAAATTTACTGCTTTTCACCATGTAGATCAGAACCCAGCTGTACGCCTATGGGCGCAGTGGGGACATGGATACCCTGGCACTTTCAGGGGCCCTTGAATACATAATAAGAAAAAGATTATATAATGTGGGGGCAGCAGGGGGCCCAAGATGACATTTTATCAGGGGGTCCAGAGATTCTAACTACGCCTCTGCTTATGCCCCTATTTCCCCCAGTTCCTTCCTCACACAGTCACTCACACTGTGTTACACCTACAGATTTAGCGTGACAAAGCAGTTCCCCGAGCCTGTGGAGGATGCTTGTTGCACCTGGACTCCGTTGCCCTTTCTCGGATGGCGCCGCTATGTGTGTGCAAACTGCAAGTCCATGCAACAAATGGCTAATGTGTAATATTTCAGCGGAACAGCTGAATATGTGCAAGAGTCAGGCTTTCGTCATGCTTCTGTTAAGCACAGCTTTGAACACCTGTTCATTATGTTGTCACAGATCTGTCTACTCCAGTGAAGGCCAGGATAGCCCGTTATATAAATCTATAGCACCCAGGGGAATATTCTTTATTTAAGCTTCGTACCCTTAAGCAAAAACAGGTGTTAAAACCAAAATGGGTTCCAAAAAATGAAGGGATCCATGCAGAGACCTAAAGATCTACATGCTGTATAATAAGATATTATCTGTTTACAGGGAAGGTCTATCTGGACGCAGTACAATAGATTACTGCACATTCTAGAATCTTGTGTTCAGAAGAACTGGATTCGCCTTTTTTCACTCATCAGGATAATATTAGTCAGTGGCATTGTGCCAGTCAATTTAGGTACGCACATGCCTACCCATGAAACGTATAAGTTAATTATTCAGTCAACCAATAACATGTTTACATTGACTGTGAATAACACGTCGTTAAACTTACAGCTAACTTGCAGTCTGGGTAATCTGGCCAATAATCAAGCTTCCTCCTTCAGATCACATCTCTTAATCCCCTCCCCCCTCCCTCATCATTCCTGTCTTTGACGGATGACTTTACAGAGCATCAACAAATTGTCAGGCTGTGACATTCACGACTTACATCTCAGCAGCGGTAAACAAGGTTAGCTATCTTTAGCTGTTTATAATTGCTAGCCAAGTCAATGTGCTACTGCAAGTAAAAGAAGGCAACTAAATTGTTTCTGTGTTGTTGCCCCACAGACATGTGCTGCATTAGTCGAAAACTGTCAAAATATATCGCGCACATGTCTGCTTGGGTAGCTAATTGATATGTAAGCATAGACATACTGTGAAGCTGCGTTATGAACTTACATTAATGTTAGTTAGCTAACGTTAGTCAGCAAGGAGAATGGCAGACCAAATGAGTTTGTAATACTCATATGTATGTAATAGCTACATAAAATTTCAAGAACATTAATATCTGCATTTATGTATTTTTTGTCTTGTGTGTGGGTGTGAAATGGTGCCTACCCACAAATTTAGTTTGCATAACGCCCCTGATATTAGTATAATAACTGCCACTGACGTTGCAGTCAAACTTTGTAACAGGCCCTTGATGTTGCCCATTAACTGTTATAGCCCACAATGGGTAATGAGGGGCTATCGTCCACCCAGATGCCCTGGAGGAAGGTGAGGTCATAACCAGAGGTGTCCAGGAAGGAACATCTGAAGAAAGGTCCTCAGGACTGTACAGAGGGCCATCATCAGCACAATGAAAGTTCAGTTTCTCCTGGGAGGTGAAGCAGCAGTCCACCATGTTCCTCCTCATCTCTCCTGCCATCCTGGGTCCCAAAGCACCTGCAAAACTGTTCAGGACAGCATTACTGCAGACTGGGGGCAGAGTCAGCCTCTGCTTCTTGCCAGCTTAACGTCCTTTGACCGACTGATACGGTTCCCGTTCATTCCTCTGCTCTCAGCATTGGCTTGAGTTTGAGGTCACCTCTGTCTGCATTTACAGTGGGGTCCCCAGACTGGGACAAGGGTATCCCATTGATCTGCTATTTCAAGCTTGGCCTGAAACACACGATGGAAAGCCAGAGATGCACAAATGAGACTGAAATGGAACAAGGAACCAAAGAAGGGACAAAACAGGAAAGAGAGCCTGAAAAGAGATGTTTAATTTCTCTATTGCTAAGATTCTCCTGAACTTTGTTCAACATTTATTGCAAGTTGTTCTGTAAATGTGTTTTTTATGGGAGGGATCTACTATCAGGGAAAACCAGGAGCGCGGTAGGGGCATGGATACTCTGGCAGATTCAGGGAGCCCTGCACTTTACAGGGGCCACACAATACATAAAATTGTGAAATTATATAATGGAAGAAGGGGGCTGGGGGACACCAGGTGACATTTTATCAGGAGGATCTAGAATATCTACCTACATGACTGGGAGAAAACCACATAAACATGGGAAGCACAAGCAAAGTCCACACACACACACACACACACACACAATCATGTAATCATATCTTTATGGGGACCGCTCATTCATTTCTGTGGGGAAAATGCTAATGCTAACTATGACAAGCTTAACCCCCACCCAGCCCTAACCATAACCATAAGTAACCAAGCAAAATACAAGACTTCTGGCATTTTTAGTGTTTTCATTTCAGTCACCGATTTTTATATAATAGGAAACTAGTCCACATAAGGTAAAAACACACACACACACACACGGCAAACATGGGATTCAGACCCCCAGCCCTGGCCATCTGAGGCTGCAAGCACTAATTGCTGGGTAACAAGACTTAAATATTTCAAACACCTGAAACAATTACTTGAAGAATAAAATCAATGAGTGAAATTGTGGCCGTTCTCTGAATTCCTAAACTCCTTGTTTCCATTCTCACTGGAATGGGTGAGCTAAGCAAGATTCTCAAGCCGTCAAATGGACCAGGACTTCGACTGAACCAGGAATGTCTACGCAGAACTTAAGTTCAGGTGGCATAGGCCAGGAGTCCAGAGGCCCCAGGGAAGTGATGAAGCAGAAAAACACAGACGTGTCGTTTCATAAGGGGAAGAACTCCAGACGGAAAAGAAAAAAACATTTTTCACTTTTATTGTATGCGTTGCTTTTTTTTTGTCGAAAAGGCGTGAAAACACAACACATTCATGATACTCTTCCTTTCACGGTTTCTTCCGATAACACAGAGGTGCTATATTGTTAAAGCAAAATTCAGCATAAAATGCAAATTTTAGATTAATAACGAACAATATATCTGGTCAGCTTTATGTCCTTCTAACCCTGATTTGATTTGGTCTACAGCAGAAAGCTCCCTCTGTTATTTTAACACTCTATTTAGTATAACAGAAATCAATGCAATGCTCTCTGCACTGTTTGCTGGCAATTTTGCAGTTGAACACACAATTCAAGGCTAGAGGGGCAGTCAGACCTGGTGTGGAGCAGCTGAGCTCTCAGCTCCCTAGCGCCCCCTTCCTTTGAGCTCATGTTAGGCAGGTTGCTTGGAGACCTTGCTGCAGAGCTGAGCGGAGCAAGCCCTGGGGCTGTTCAGGGACCTTCAGAGGCTCAGTGCAGCTGGATCATACATAACTGTGTTTCGGAAGTTCTACTAGCAATTTACTTTAACTTCTGTCTAATCAAATAAAAACACAAAGGCACTTATTTTGATGTTTGCTTTCATTATTTTTGTAGCTGAAGATGCCACAAATGTTTGCATGACAAGGACTTAAACACAATATATCCATGCTGAATAGCATGTGTTATACTGATGTATCTGTATTGTACATATATATATATATGTATGTATGTATGTATGTATGTATGTATGTATGTATAATACATAGCAGGTTTCTGGTTACAGCCAATCTGTGTTACCTGGAGGTGGACTGCAGGCTGGGGGGCAGCTGGCCTGAGCTGGGGCCGCTGCAGCTCCAGTTTTCCAGGTGCTGCTTCCATTGCTGCAGGGAGGTGATGGAAATACCGCAGCACTCACCTACGTGAGACCCAGTGGCTTCTGGGGAGGGCAGGGGGGTGGTGCTTCAGGCCTCTGCTCTGCTGGCGAGGCCCCTCACGTACTAGAAGTTCGACGTGAGAGACACTGGCGGACTTAGGTATGGGCAACATGGGCTTTCTACTGCCTATTTTGCACGTTACGTCAATGATATCATATCATCGTGCGGATCAATTAACCTTAAGAACATAAGAAATTAACAAACGAGAGGAGGCAATTCGGCCCATAAAGCTTGTTTGAGGATAACTTAACTAATAGCTCAGAGTTGTTAAAATCTTATCTAGCTCTGACTTAAAGGAACCCAGTGTTTTAGCTTGCACTGCGCTAGCAGGAAGACTATTCCATACTCTAACTACACGCTGTGTAAAGAAGTGTTTTCTCAAATTCATTTTAAAATGTTC
>JAODJU010000138.1:25260901-25272499 GCA_026776725.1 Gnathonemus echidnorhynchus | reverse complement strand
AACATAACATGGAATATTAATGCAAAGAACTAGCCAACCAGCAACATAGATTATATGGCACTGGGCTGCCGCAGCTCGTCAAAAAAAGCATGGGCGCAGGCCTCCAGAGGGGACAGCCGTGTCACCGGCGTGTACTCCAGCAGGCGGGAGCACAGCGCTATAGCCTCTGGAGGGGTTCGCGGCTTGAACACCTGGGGGGGCGGGACAGGGTAAGCGCACACTCACCAAAAACAGAGCGGGACAGCAGATACGGCGACCTACGGAACAGCCCACCTTCGTCCAGGGGTGAGCTTTGATCTGTGGAAACTTGAACTCCGTGTAGTTGGGGTTCATTTCTCGGATCTGTTCCCTTGTCGGGGTCCCCAAAACCTGAGGAGGAGAGTCATGGTGGTTGCCAGAGCTTAGGCTTGTAAATCAGTGTTACAAACCCAACACAATGCAATGCATTTAGGCTACCAAACAAAGCGTTTAACCCACTTAAAGACCAGATGTGCCACCAGGAAGCCCAACTCTACCGATCTCTCAGGCCAAGTCACACCGTCCCTGGCTCACCTTGATGATTTCCACCAGCTGGTCCACTCCGCTGTCCCCGGGGAAGATGGGCTGTCCCAGCAGCAGCTCAGCCAGCACGCACCCAGCGGACCAGATGTCGATGTTGGACGTGTAGTCGGTGGCCCCGAAGATGAGCTCGGGGGCCCGATAGTACCGCGAGCAGATGTAGGAGACATTGGGCTCCCCACGGACAAGCTGCTTTGCACTAGGGGGAGGGGGGGCAGACAAAACAAACTCATTTTGTTTTGAAACAATCCTAGCTGCCGGAAAAACTCAGACTTCGAACAAGTCACCGTCAACACTTGGTGCAGTCATCACAGTCGGCAAATGACTACGCAGCGCGAGAAGCCACGGATGACCAATTGATGCAGTCTTCGATTATTAACCATCGTCAGGACTAATTGACATCTCCTAAATGGGAGGACTCACCTGCCGAAATCACACAGCTTGAGGATGGCAGTCTCGGGGTCCACCAACAGGTTCTGTGGCTTGATGTCTCTGTGACAGACCCCCTGGGAATGGATATAGGCCAGGCTGCGGAATAGCTGGTACATGTAGACCTACAAGGGAGACAGGACAGCCTTAGGCACACAGATGGCAGCCCCAGACCACACAGGCACTGAAGGGGCACACTTCATGTGGGGGGGGGGGGGATTCATTTCTATGCCACAGAGGAGTGAGAGGAAGGCGATGGAGCACGGAGACACAAGCCCGTGGGCCGTGCAAGGACTCATTTACCACAAAACAGTAGAGCCTGGACACAGAACAGGCCTAAGGGATGGAAAGCTGTCAGAATAGGAACAGGGGGTGGACATGCTGGAAGTACAATCTCAAGAGCTCAGTCACCTGGGAACTGCTGGGACAGGATATACATGCCGGCAAGTGAGGCATCAACGGGAGAACATCCATGTCTGCAGCTACATGAGTCTCTATAAGATTACCACTGTAAAAGGCTACATGAACTCCACCTAGACACCATTATAGAGAACAGCTGCCCCCAGGGCTGGATTATGACAACAGGCCGCAGCCCGTTGGATTACAGCACGGCGTGATGCCAGAGGGGCGTTTTCCCAAATGCACAGACGAGCGTCACCCTCTCACTGACGCCGCATCACCTCAGCATCAACTGCGCGCAGGAAAACCATGCGGGCCTGCAGGCTTCACTTCAGCTTCCGTTTCCTGGAACACGGCCCCTCACAGACGGCTGTGACCGGGGGTGGGGGAGTTGGGGGACTGGAGGGTCAGTGATTTTGCAGTCACGCGACAGGTGGCTAAAGACCCGACGTTTGCCTGCAAAATGACTGATTCACCATCTTGGCCACTGGCCAGAGTAACACAAAGGATTAAGCAGGACTCACCAGCACAGGAGGATCTATCACTCGATCACCAGGAATTGCTGGGATGCTATCTACCAGCCACTGGCTACCCAGAGTTCGGCAATGAACAGTTCTTAGGGAAGTTGCATATGTCTCAGGCTAAGCACAGATCCCTGTGGAGGAACCCAGAAGGTACCGCTCCCTGCAGCATGATAAGCTATCACCCAGCAAAACACCAAAACATCCACTTTTTAAACCCCAGATCACAGCCGGCAGCCCAAAGACATTATAAAACACGAATAATGCCGGATTAAGGATTTAACAGATCTGTTGGAACCAGAGAGCAATCGATTAACAAGTACTAATGAACCACCAACCGATTTAGACCTGCAACCACGGCCAGGGCAGCCTTAGGAGATCAGGGAGATGGACCGTCAAACAGCAGGGTGACAGACACTGCAAGGGCAGCTTTGAGCACTGCACAGCCAGTGAACAGGCTTTGATAAACTGGCTTTCATAGTGACCTCCAGTATTTATGGCATCCTTGATAAAAATAACCAAAAGAAGGCTTTGGGAAAAAAATGCTTGCTGTTCATTAGCGTGATATGTTCAAATAGATAATTCTAAGCTCTCATTGAGGTAAACTTACTCACAGAAAAGAAACAAAAATCACAGCACTAAGTCTTCTCTTTAGATGGCAGATGAGAACACATTTCAAGGGATTTGAGACCATTCTGTCACAGGAAATCTCAAGATACTTAGAGTCAGACCCTGGACCTTACTTTTAGGGTTCCTCTTCAGCTTGCACCACAAGTTCAGTGGTTTAGGTCATAGGGCAGCGCTGAGAAATCTTGATTCTGTGGTCTGTGAAGTGTTTTTTTTTTTTTTTAGATGTGGAGGAATGCTTTAGATCTGACAAAGACTTAACCAAGACCAGTCTTAACCTCCTGGCAGAGTGTGTCAGATTTGATGGAGACCATAATGCCATGTATCCATACAGGATTCTCTGGGCTTTTGCAGGAAAAGCAGACCCACATTAGCTCATATCCACAACGCTTCACGGTGGGGATTAGGTGCTTTTCGTCATGACCTTGACTTAACACCAAACCCACCTCTGGTGTTTGTTGCAAAAAAGCTCTATTTTTGTTTGATCTGACAAAATCTACGTCCAATCAAAATTCCAGTAATATTTAGCAAACTCTGGGAGCTTACGTTTGCTGTTTGACGTCAGCAAAGGCTTACTTCTACATGCCTGCCAACTGTTTTTTTGGATAGAGGTGGCATCTGGTTCTGAGGACTTGGTAACCTCAGGAAGCAATCAACTGCTATACTGTATGTGGAGAACAGGCTTCTACCAGGTAGATTTATCCAATTATTCCAGACTTAATTATTGCTCTAATAGAGGAAATCGCAATTTTAAGTTTGCAGCTATTTTTAAGACATTGCCCAATTCACGTAGGTCAACAGCCTACTAATTTCATTCTCATTTCTGTGTTCTCTGGTCTTACCCGTGCGGATGGATACCTATGGGAGTTTGACCTGCACGTAACCTTATATTTATACCCCAGTGGAACAGAAAGTAGTGCATCACAGCGTTAGGGTCCCTAAAAATTGCTTGTAAAAGGTAACATATCAACGTGCAAATGCTGCAATTTGTTCAAGGGACTTTTCAGGGGTGCCAGTAATTGAATTGTACTTTAAGAAAAAAAAAATCACATTTAATATTTGGTCCTTATTACCAAGGCTGCCAATGACTTTGGGAGACACTAAGGATGGACTGGTAGATCTGTAGTGTGAGCAGGAATGTGCACATGGAGACAGACTGCAGATGATCAAAATGAGAATTAGACAGACCACAACTTCCCAATGACAATTTAACCAGCATTCAGCTCCTTTGCCACACTGAATGGCTTAAAAGACACTAAAGGTAGATGATCTGCTTCTACATAACACACACACCCGGTGTGATGTCCTCCAGTTTCAAAGGGAAAAGGGAGCGAAGTTACCTTGACGTAGATGATGGGGATGGTGGTCTTGGCCTTGTTGAAGTGCCGGGCCACCCGGTACACCGTCTCTGGGACGAAGTCCAACACCAGGTTCAGGTAGACCTCATCCTTCTGCAGAGAGAAAGCTCCTCAAGATCAGTGCCTTCCCACGGCACAATAACAGCGGCACAGTCTTCAGGTTATGTTCTCCAAGACAGAGGGCTTTGCATTATTCTGGTCACCATAAGCTATGCTATTTCAATCAGGATGATACCGTTTTACTGAGCTGTCTTCAGTAAAGCAGAAACACCAAGCTCAATGGTAAAAAAGCAGATTCCTTCTGAGATGTGCAAACTCTCAGTGGTCACAAAGAAAAAGTGGATTTTCCATGAACAAAACTACCTGTGCACACAACACTCTCCACTGATTTTCTCATAAGGATGCAGGGGCTTAAAGAAGGGTGAATCTGGAGAATGATAAAGTATCCCACCACCCCGTCCTCACCTTCTCCCCGCTCGAGTAGAAGAAGTAGCGCAGCCTCACGATGTTGCAGTGGTCCAGCTTGCGCATGATCTGCAGCTCCCGGTTCTGGGCCAAAGACAAACAGCAGAGGCTCTTAAAGTGTTAAAGCAGCATCTCAATAGCCCCAGTTTGAGGCGGGCACCCTTCTGCCTTCCGGCTGCACGTCAGGCACAGTAACACTGTGTCCTGATGCCTCGGGCGCATGTCATTAGCCAAACGGGCCTTGCCCTCGGTACTCCCTGGGATTTCCCGGGCCGGCTGAGTGAGGCTGCCGCCAGCTGCATACCTTGAACCTCTTGTCCTGCAGGACCTTCTTAATGGCCACCATCTCCTGGCTGTCGATGAGGCGCGCCTGGTACACCACGCCAAAGGAGCCGTTTCCAATCACCTTGATGTCCGTGTAGGACACCTCCTGCGGGCGGTCGGGCCCCTGCCCGGGTGTGGCCACCACCGTCGTCACCTTGCCGCTGTCCCCTGGGAGAAGCACATGGGTTGCTGTGACATTGCAGGCGGTATCTCCTACACGCTTAAGTCACCCACAGATCCTTAGAGATGAGACAACGCAGGATTCGCTTATGCACCGCTGCCTTGCCCGGTGGCTGCGGTCCTGCATCCCTGGGGGACTTTCACATGGCACCTTCCTTCCAAAACCCAAGACCTTAGGCTCTCTGGATTGTGATGAGGCACCACATGGCTGACAGGAACTCGGGAACACATCGCCGTGACCCGCGGAGTCATAAGAACAGTGGTATGGCCCTCCTGTAACCCAAACCAAAAATGGGCGTGTGTATGTTTCCCTGTTCTGATTGGTCGGATTATGACTTGGGCAACCCGATCCCCTTTGGCCGTTATATTTGCACACGTCATCCAACAATAAAAAAAAAAGAGGGGGAAAAAAAAAAAGATCGACCAGGTGTAGGGTGCAGACTGCTGGGTAATGGAACAAGCAAGTCATCTGCAGCAGGCTGCCCTGCAGAGACAAGTGCTGCACTGCTGTAGCGAGTGAGAGGGCTCATCTGCACAGAGCATCTCTGTCTGCATGCTGCTTCTAGCAGACGGCAGGCTTTTCTTTCGTCTTAATGCCACTCTCTAAGGAGATGATAACCCCCGGAATGATGTCTTCACGGGAGCAGTTAACTCAAGATGGACCAGCACCACCGGGGATGTGGACCATCCTTGCCACGAGCACCTGTCTGACCAAACACGCACACTGCTAGTATACGATTTTTAGTTCTAAAGGCATCTCCAGAACCGAACGGACTGACTGAGATGACAAGTGATCAACCCACTATATATGTTTGGTTAATGTTTGTGAATGCAGATATTGTCCAAAAGGAAAAAAAAAATCCAGCTCCGGTTTCACTGTATAAGTTTTCTCCTTAAGAATAACTTCAAAGAACCCAAGAACAATTTCCAGAGAAAAAGCCACTAAACAAAGAAAATATTAAACACCTCTCACAGTATAACTGCGCTCAAACCGTACATTCAGGAGGAAATTCTAGGTCACATCCATAGGTACAAAGCAGATCTGCACGTCACACATTAAGGACAATGCTGCCTACAGCGTCACACATGAAAACAGGAAGACTCACCTGACCACAATTAAGCATTTGCCTCCATTCCAGAAACTCTCCAAATCATTAAAAATGAACATCAAGATATTCCCTTTAATAATAAATGAAATAATGAGTAGCTAAAGAATGTGGATCCCTTACATTAATAAAACATTGATAAGCGCGACTTCTCACTTTCAGAGTAACCATCCCATTTATAACATGCCAAATCAGTAACCTTCTCCAATCTTCTAAATTTAACACTGAGTTTACTGAATATTATGACAAAATACATGTACCCCCTTCGTTAGCTGTACCCCTGCTGGGTCCATCTCTCCCAGTTCGTTTTGAAAGCCGCTCAAATTAGGACCAATACATTTACGCACCAAAAACATTTGCCATTTTCTCTACACTGGGTAAGCGACCACAAAGCAAGAAAAGCCAAAGTCCCAAATAGTAGAGAGAATGTTCCTAGCATTGCCCCTCAAACACCCTGTCAAATTAGAAATGCCTCATTATTCCCAGTCCCCGTGTTGATCTGCAGGGTTTATTGCTGATGGATAGGATAGATACAAAACCTTTTAGAATAATTATTTAGAAAATGTATATCCAATTAGATTAAAAGATGACTCAAAACCAGAAGCACTGCAGCACTTACACTAGAGAAGGACTTGAGTAAACGCTTGCATTTACCATCAAAGCACTTTACAGTCAGGTTACCCAGACAAGACGCTGTGATTCTATACTGTAAATCTCTGCTGCCGTAGCCAAAATACCAAAAAATAGATGACTTGATATCATCAGCTGCGTCCGACTCATTCCCCTGTCAAGCAGGTAAAAAGAGGCATTAAACTTCAGCAGACTACAAGAACTGATTTTTTAAAAATCACTGCTGCACTTCACAGCCTAAGAATTATTTCCACTATTTATACATCACCATCACACCAAGCTCCTTTGTTTTTATACATGTCCAGCGATTGGCCCCAGCGCTGAGAGACGCAACATACGGTATTGTTAACTTGGAAATTACAAAATCGGCAGGCTCACGTCAAGAAATTCCCAAAAAATAACAGGAGAGATGATCTGAGGGAAGCAGGATTCAAATATACACCTCGGTGTACCTGACATTGATACTGCAAGGATCTGAGCTGAGTCCTTGTCCTTTCAGTCCCTCAAAACCTGGCACACACACTCCAGCTGTACCCCTGCTGTTTACACTGCCAGACTAAGAGTTACACAGCCAAGAGTGCACAGTGACATGCTGCAGAAGCGCAGCACCGCTCAGGACCATTGTCCACCTGACCTCCATTTTTCAACTAAGTGAAGCTCTTTTTTGCAGACATGCAAAATTAAATTAGCAACACCTAACCCTTCACCAGTCTCTCTAATTACATCTGCTCCATAGGCACCGAAGTGGTGAGCACGAGCGCCCGAGATCAGTCTGATTGATCCATCGAACCAATCAAAATCAAGTATTGCAACTGACCTTGCAGCAATCAGGTCAAACTGAACCCTAGCTACTTATAAGTTCTCAACCATACACATTCTCATCCTACACTGACCACTTACACCCCTATACATATCGCCTACACTGGCCACTTACACACATATACATCCCCTACACTGGCCACGTACACACTTGTATATCTCCCACATGAGCCTTTTCATAACCACAAGTTCTGGCATGGTCATTCTTAAATCTCTTGTCTGTCGATATAAGGACAAACTCTGCTGCAATATCCACTCATATACCTGCCACTTCTAACAGCGCCCTCATACCAGTGACTATCTAATAGACACAACAAACATTTCTACACAGTATTCAGTGGGTTTCAAACTTGACAATAGTTGACAACACAGGTCAACTACCAGACTATAGAACCAGTCACATTCAGAAAGAACCATACTGCCCATGTATAAGGCCTGTAAATCCACATGAAAAATGTGTAGAATGTCACCTGTAAAACGCTTGTCCAAGTCTAAGCATTTACCTTAAGAGCAAACATTTGACTTGTTGCGTTGTAGCACGTCATACAGTATACTAGATTAATAGAATTTCGTTTTTGTTAATGAAGGCAATGAGGCAATATTCCCTGCATCTAAGATACAGCCGTAAAGGGAGATCATGCTTCATTTTAGTATTGAAGATAACCTGAAGGATCAGGGCTGCAAATGGGAACTAATTTCAGTATCCGATTTTGCCACTGCAAATTCACAATATATTTTTATTTCTTCTTAAATCAGTAGATCCGACCGATTGCGCTAAAACAGTAATCGATACCGTGAAGTTCCTATCGTTTAGCACGTAGAAGCCCCGCAATGTACTCGTTACTGTATTACCAAGAAACAACTTCAATTCGGCCGGTAAATACTAGTGCCCAGATTTCGGCCCCTTTGGCTCCAGGCAAAAAAAAACAAAAAGACTTATAGCCCAAGTATCGGTTGTGTGCCACAAGACCGATCCTTATTCAATAAGTAGTTTTCTCGTCTTATTTCGATGTCTGCTTTCCTTCCTGCCTCCGACGCCCATATTTCCTCGAGGCCTCTCTCCTTTTTCGATTAAAGCCCGTCGAAAATAGCTGTTGGGGGAGCATCAGAGTCCCTTACCCAAATGGGCCGTTCGCAAAATAATAAAAGAAAAACTACACAGCTAGCTTGGCATTTAACTCCATTACATGATCTCTCACTCCTCGCATCGTGTTACTTTAGTCAGCAGCCCCGTTTCCCCATAGCTTTAGATTATTAAATAAATACTCACTGCCCAGCTTCAAGTTACCAAACCCTGACGAGCTGCTCCCGGAGGCCTGCGAAGCCCCAGTCTTTCCTGCGGCATTTCCACCTGCAACGGCCGATCCGGCGGCGGCTGCAGCGGCTCCGGGAGCGCCTGGTGGCTCGGCAAACGAGCTGGTCCTGGGCCGCCCGCTGCCGCTCATATCTGTGTGCTAGGGTGTCGGGGCAGGGGGGACGAGGGGTCGCTAGATAGGGCCAGACGATTGCCGGATGTGTCTATTTTGACTTTTAAAAAAATCGATAAAAGAAAGGCGGCATTAACACGGTATCGGTGAATATCTTCGTCTATCCCTCTCTCTCTTCTGTCTGAGCAGTTAGACCGGACGCACAGAAACGCACCGCTACGCGCATTGCCTCATGGGTAACGAAGTCCGGACCGGCAATTCATTAGGACGTTTGAATAACAAAAGTACTAAAAATAATTTATTCTGATTATATGGCATTTTTTCACATTTATACAAAACTTTAGATTGGATTTATAACAGGAAAAAAATGCTTTATTTTACAATGGTGTCTTAGGCGAAAAGCAGAACCAACACACCCCTACTCGTACAAAAGTGATAGGACTTATGGGAAATGTATTCGTTTTCCGATTGAAACTGAACTTATGGAGCTAGTCTTACTTTCACAGACCATTTTCACTTAAACCCCATACCGTAAACGCTGCACGGCAGCTAAATATTCTATTTACGAATAGTGACAAATTACTTGGCGAAGTGATAAACTACCCCTTTCACTTGTTGTTGTCGTCCGAAACAACATATACAAAACTGACTAGGAAGACAGAAGTTCGGGTGAAATCCCACGGGCTAGCCCCGGAGGATGGAATGCCGGGCAAACTTAAAAATGTCAGAATTTTCCCGTTGCGTTCTGGACAACATGCGGTACTTTTTAAGTCACGCTAGCACTTTAATCGGTCATTTCCCCGTAATGGCGACATGTAACCTTTTGCCGCCCCAAACTACGTCAGCTGAAAAACTCCAATCCGCCCGGCATGGGCCCACACGGAGAGTGACAGGCCGTCCGTCCAATCAGCGCCGCCTTAAATCACACGGACAAGCCGTGGGGCGGGTCGGCGCGGAGACAGAGGGAGATCGGCGGACAAACGTTGTATTTCGGCTTCCTTGAACGTGTTTATACTGAGACGTTGAATGCATTTTAAATAGTCGGATAAAAGCCGGAGGAATTTTGCACGGTGTCACGACAGAGAAGGCCACACTGCATCCTCGGCGCACAGTGACAAGTCACCCGCACGGGGGACTATACTACAACTGTAACAGAGGTAAGACGGTGATCCGGGAGGAAAGGAAGGCCCGGGCTTGTTACAGGAGACCTGCGGAGAAAAGTGGAGAGCGCCGCCTGACGACCGCTTGGAACCGGGGCGCCGCAGCCACGAGAGAGCGGTGCGTCTCAGAAAGGCAGGGGAATCTGGAGAGCGCCACCGTTTGCTCGCCACGGGCCATTACACAGGGGTATACGATAGAGAATGGAGGGAGACGAAGTGAACGGAGAAATGTGAGTCTGTGAGTTAGGGATAGAGGAGTCGTGCTTATCAACGAGGACTGAATATTCAGTAAACAAGCAGCTGTTTTTTTTTTTTTGTTTTTTTTTTTAACAATCTCACATCTAAGTCTTCAGTATACAGTCAAGCACACGGTGTTTTATAATAAACACGCTCCGATATCTGCGTACGTTTGCTGAAGGGAGGTTTTAGCTAACTAATGAGTACTATACCATATACCTAGTTGAATGTATTGGGGAGAGTCCCTAGGCTAATAGAGACCGATAATTTGAAAGGCCAGATTGGTGTATATTAATCAAACGTTTGCATTTGTGTACAGTGGGCATAGTATGCGGCTTCTGGTACCGTGACCCGTGTCAGGCTATAGATTTAGCCAACTCATTCTGTATCATAACCAGAAATGTGAAATCTGGAAGCTGACTGAAGTCAACGGGCATCGATTAAACGCCCCGAGCGAAGCACATCGAGCTATGAAGTATAAAATGACAATTAACCTGTAAACTTAGAGTGCGAGTATCTCTACTTATTTGCATAAACTTGCCTTTATAACTTTCATCCCCTTATTGTTCCAGAGATAAAACGTCTCAAACGTAAAGACAGCTGTCGTGGGGGTTAATGAGCCATGAGAAAGATGTTTGGGTTGAGAAAACATAGGATTCAGATTCATTAATGTGTGTCACAAAGGACACATGTCATTCTGAAAGTGACACGCTTTGAAAGATAAAACAGAAATAATACATTAGACGAGCAGGGGTTAAACTTAATGAAGACTTATCATTACTTATGTTTTATTTTCCCAAGGCCCACTATTGCTATGATTTCGGAAATCAGACATATACACCGACTTTATGTCCTTGTGCATTTGGACAGCATACACACCACAGAAAATACACTTTTCAGACAGATTAATATGTATATTCAGTGGTCTTTCTCCACATTTGTACATACAGAAAGTCTGCACCCCTCCTGTGCACCAGCTCCACAGTGACAATGGGTGACCAGCAGGAGGAGATGGAGGGCTTGTACGTGCAGCACCAATATATGTGCAGCGAGTGCCACCAGCTGTTCAACACATTGGAGGAGGTTCTGGTGCATCAGCAGAGCCATACCGGCCCCGATGGCGAGGAAGCGGAGGCGGCAGTGGCCATGGCAGGCAATACAGACCCCCACCAGGCCCTGGTGGGCCAAGGGGAGAGCCAGTACCAGTGCCTGGAGTGCGGAACCCTGCTGAGAAACCCAGAGGAGCTGCTTCTTCACCAGGAGCTGCACATGAGAGAGGGGGCGGTGGAGGCAGGCCAGGGTAGGTGGGGGGGGGGGGGGGGTCAGAGAGGGGGTTTTGTGAAGGGCCCGGGGAAGCG
>JAODJU010000138.1:25213432-25230626 GCA_026776725.1 Gnathonemus echidnorhynchus | reverse complement strand
TGTAATAAACCCACATTAACCAAGAGGATGTGGACTAATGTCTCCCATACATACATTTGTAATAAACCCACATTAACAAAGAGGATGTGGACTAATGTCTCCCATACATACATCTGTAATAAACCCACATTAACCTCCAGGTCGTGGACTAATTCAGTCTAGGTAATCCATCTGAAGCTGAGGCTTGGGCCTGGCCAGTACTTGGATGGAAAGCTGGGCTACTGCTGGAAGAGGTGCTGGTGTTGTGCAATGATGTAGGACTGCCACAATTAGTCAATGTGGTCAATGACATCGACGCAGAAAATGCTCTGCATCAGTACTTTACATCAATGCATCTTTTAAAATTATTTTAATAATAAAATTTTTTGATTTCTAAAATGCTTCAGTTAATTTTGACAAAAGTTTTCCTTCAATATTAATATGTAATTGTGAGAGTATTTCAGCACTAGCACTATGAAAAGAAATCACACAGGCACTATTCTGGATGATGAACCACCAGAAAGGGTTAAACCACCTTAAAAGTTATTTATCCATGTTTATTAAATTACCATTAGTATGGTGAGCTCTTAAACATATTTTGTCCTTGTAGCTGCTAAATACACTTATTAACTCAAAAAGTTGTCTGCCTGCTACGTTAGAATCTTTACCAAAAAACGTCAGACTTTATACTGCAAAAAGTACTGTCACGCACCAACATTTTATTACCATTTATATACAATATCTGCAGTTGCTGATCTGTCCCTTTCTTCACCACAACTTCAGTGCTTATCGTTTCCATGATTTACCGAAACAGTCGCATGTGCTGTGCTCTGCTAACCGAGTTTAATCAACATAAGGACATGCCAAATTTATGCAGATTACTAACTTATGGGCATCACAGTATGCCGCTCATTAACATTTTAGGCATACTAATAATATGCTAATTGAACTGTGGGCGTAAGTAAGGTCCGTATAGTGCAGAAAAGGACATAATTTTATTTTGACAACAACAAAGTAACTTAAACAGTCCATTTGATTTTCTGGAAGAAAATTAGTCATTCAGATTAATCGACCAATCAGTAAAATAGTTCAGAGATTAACTGACAAAATAGTCGTTACCGGCAGCCCTATAATGATGGGGACACAATGCTTTTTGAAATGGTGATGTCCTTCGGATGAGACATAAAACTGAAGTCCCAACTCTCTGAGGTCATAAAAGATCTCTGGGAATCTTTTGAAAGAGTAGGGGTGGTACCCCAAAGTCCTGGCTAAAATTAGTCACTGTGGCCCTATCAAATCTGGCTTCCTAAGCATCCCCTGTATCTAACCTCTTAATTCTCTCCTGCCCCTTCACCTTAAGCTAATGTGTGGTGAGCATACTGGCTCAGAATGGCTGCCATCACATCATCCAGATGGGGGCTACACAGTGGTGGCGGTTGAAGTGGTTCCCCATTGTTTTTGTAAAGTGGTTTTGGTCTTGAAAAGCGCTACATAAATGTAACAATCGTTCAGTGTTCATTCATAATGTCTCCCATATACAGGTGCTCCTCTAGACTCACAAATTTGATGCCAAATTTGCCGTTTCAGTTATTTACGTGTTGGCCATGAACTATTAAATGGAAATATTTATGCTGCGTGCTGAAAAATCACAGAAACTGACAAAAGCAATACTGAAAATTATTTGGATCATATAAAAGCATATAATACATAAATATTAGTGATACATAATATTTGTTAGCACAAGTGCATACTATTATCTTTAATATTAAAAGTCTTGGCTGGGGTACACCGCACATCATTATCTCGTTAGACAGCCTCACTCATGTGTTAGCTGTCTTTGTGATTGTGGAATCTCACATTTCTTGCAGTATCTTTTAAGCTTTTCAGCACCGTTAATTTAGTGTTTTTAATGAGTCCAAAACGTAGTGCTCCCAGGGCATACAGGAGTAACTCTGTACATACGGGGGCATAATTTAGATGTTTTGTGTATTACATAAAAAGGCCTGCATAGGAAATGACAAAGCAATTTGACATGCAAAGTATACAGTACAGTACTGACTGTTTAGAAATTGGTAATCAATAGACTTGTACGTTATCGTTCAGGCTAGCAGACTGCTATAGGTTGAGGTTAGAGGTGCCCAAACACTATTTGTGAATTTTCACATTCTTGTAGGTCTTCCGCCCATAACCCTTGAATGTGAATGTGAAGGGGTTACTGTATATGTGTGTAATAATGCTTTATTAACCATGAGGATGTCTCCCACACATACTTCTTTAATAACACCTCATAAACAGTGTGGATGTGGACTAATCTTATTATTGTAAAAACTGTTGAATTATTGTAAATGTTATTAATAAGGAAAACTAAGCTGCCTTTAAAGTAGCACCAAAGAAGAAGCAGTATGTCTTCTCTCTGCCATCTACTTTAGACTTTGATAGTTTGATGGCTCTACATTACATAACATTACTTTAATGCAAGCTGCTACACTGTGTCCATTTATCCATGTTTTTCACTGGAGCCCTTCCAGTTAAAGGACACTACAGCTGGGTCCCCTGGCAGTTAAGCCACATCGGTAACCACGGCACCACCTGCTGTCCTTAACTGTATTCCATCCAATGGTTAGTGTGACGTTTTTTTTCTTTTTCATTGCATTCTCATTTGCCGGTCAAACACGGGATGTATCAAATGCTGCAGATTAAGCGGACTGCGCCCACCAGCAGAGGACACCGTTGTGAATCACTCCCAGAGGGCAGAGTTACACACGTTTCGCTTAAAGCTGGTGCCCTTCCTTGGCGCCTCCAGTCACCCACTTCTTCATCACTACAGCACAGCACATTCAAGCAGCTTCATGTAAAACCAGCAAAGCGTACAGAACAAAAAACAAGTGACGTGGAAGGTGCCATAAAACGGCGAACAAAACACCGGGCGCCTGAGGGACTCGCGGTGAAACAGAACCTTCCGGGTTAAGTTATCCAATTCTGTTTTTGTTCTGGATTATGTACTCTCAGCATGAGCAGCACGTACGCTAACGGTGAGGCCAGGCCAAGGGGTTCCAAAGTGCCACATGCCTTAGGAGCCCTGTTCCCCACCGCATCTGCCTTCGGAAACTCTGTGCACGGCACGTGTGTAAACCACACCCCTTTATCCATGGTTATTTCAACGGACCATCTTGCCACAGCTTCTGTCATCGAAACACACACGGAGCACTGAACAGGCAAAGTATAAAAGCAAAGCCTTTTTTGATGGGGTGCCAGCCCTTAATTATTGGTTTTTACCTGTCCCGGGGCGGCCCATGATGATATCCTTGCAGGGGGCCGGGTGCAGAGACTCCGCTGGCAGGATGAGGGGCAGCAGGGCAGTGGGAGATGGATGGCAGGGCACTGGTTGCTGCACCGGGCCTCCAAAGGGGCCCGTGTGTCCGCCTCGGTCCCGGTTCCCAGAGCCGGAGTTCGTGAGCGCTGGGCCGGAGGTGGGGCCGGTGACGGAAATGCAGGCCAGAGCGGGGCTGGCCTGGGCAGGGTGGCCCGAGGGCATGGGGGGCAGTGAGGGGGCGGAGGACACCAACACCAGGGCGGGTGTGGGGTTGCGCAGAAGGACCGTACCGTTGGTGGCGGCGGCAGCATTGATGGGCACAGGAACCTGGAGGCCAGAGGTTGGCTGGGGGGTCTGGCTGTGCTCTTTGGAGCGAGAGGCCACCCCGCCCCCGCGGCCCAGGGGGCGCTCCGTGAACTTGGCAAGTGGCACATCAGGGTTGCGCACGATGACAGGCGAGTCGCGCAGCGGCTGCTGGGACACGGGCACCACGCGGCGAAGGCCTGCATCCTGCGGCAGGGGCGAGGGGGGTGTTGGGGAAACCAACATCGGCGGGGGCGAGGCGTTGGCTGAGGAGGGGGGTCGACTGGAGGGTGTGGTCACCCCACGTGGCCGTGAGAAAGAGGTTGCATGGGACTGTGTCTGCGGCGACAGCACACGGAAGGCCGCCGTGGTGAGGCCCAGCCCAGGGTCGCCCTGCTCATGTTCAATTTTGCCGTAATCCTGCGACGGTGGAGGTGGCGGCAAAGGGGCATCGGTCTTCCGCTTGCCAGGGCTCATGGGCACGGTGAATGTGAGGCTGGTTTGGAAAGAAGGAGGGATACTTGGGGGGTGCCGTTCTCGTTCGGAGCCCGGCGTGCCCAGCTTGGGCGTGCCGCCACCCCCGGCTGTGCCGCTCTGGTGTCGGTGCCGGCGAGCAGTGATGGGGCTGAAGTTGGCGGGCCGGAAGACGAAATGCGGCGATGGTGAGGGCGACGGGGCAGGGGAAAAGGGCGACTGGTTGGACACAGGCGAGAAAGATGGGGTGCCAGAGCGCGAGCTGCTCAATGATACCAACATGGTGGCCGCCTCGCACTCATCAAAGTCAAAGCGCGAGAAGTCCTGTGGCAGCAGAGATGGCAGCACCAGACGCGGCCTAGAGTCGCCGCGGCTGCTGGCCTCACTGCTGTCCCGTGACGTCTCGTCCCAGTCGAACTCACTGCTGGCCCGGCCGCCGCCTAGCCTCAGGTCAGAGGGTGTGACGGTGCCCGAGCTGCTTCCGCCCCCACGCTCCCGCTCAGCCCCGCCCTCCATCTCCTTGGTGCGCATGGACAGGTGGCGTGAGCAGTAGCCCCGGCGCTGCGACTCCTTCATACAGCCCTCCCGTGAGCACAGTCGCCGCCATTGTTTGCCGTTGAACTTCTTGCGGATGCCGTTGGGGGTGCACACCACGTCGCCCTTCTTGTACTTCTGCTGGGCCGCGGTTAGCGGCGTACGAGAGCGCGATGACGATGCTGACGAGGACGTGGAGCCCGAGCCGCCACCCCCCGGCGTGCCTGAGCTCGCCGCCTTGTCCAGCGGGACCACGGGTCCGCGAGCCCCCGACGAGGATGGCAGCGGGGGCAGGTGGGGTGACCCAACACCTGCTTCTGGGCCCAAAATCGCAGAAGATGGCGGGGGCTGGGGGCCAGCCATGGCAGTGAGGGAAAGGTGTGGCGTGCCCATGGGGGTGCCAATGCCCCGTCCCAGGGTGTGGTGAGAACTGGGGTAGCCGGGAGGCTTAGAGAGAATGTGCCTGGGGTGCTGTGTCACGGTCTTACCCCCCACCTCGCTGGCTACTCTGTCCTCCTGTAGGCGGGCCATGCTGAACTCAGACACCTCGATGTCCTCCTCCAGGCTCTGCGGCTGCTTCTGGATCTGTCTGTCCCGCTCCCTGTCCACCGTAGGCCCAGTGGGTGTGCCACCCGAGGAGGGGGGAGCGGCCAGGCGGCCGAGGTGTCGACCCGGCCCTCCCCCAGATGGGAAGCCACAACCCAGAGGGGGCCCCGCAGCTCGGCCCAGCGCCATGCCACTGCTCAGCTGGCTCACCTCCCGCTCCAGCTCCATCTCCATGTCCACCCAGTGCTCACGCTCCTCTCGCTCGCGGTCCCGGCCTGCCTCCGGCTGCGGCAGCTCCCACGGGTTCACCAGCAGGCGCAGGTGCTGCCAGGGCACCCAGACGAGCTGTGCAGCGGCCATGCGCCGCTCCTCCTCACCGGCATCGGCGTCGGCCAGTGTGGCAGCATCTTCACACAGTGTCACACGGCATGGCACTGCCGGGTGGCCATCCACCTGGGACACCACACCCTCCCTGTACAGCTGCCGTGCTGTCTCTTGGCCCTCACCCCCAAACGGCACCACCACACGTGTCCCCACTGCCACCGGGGCGGAGCCCGGCGGGGAGGCATCCAGGATGAGGTCCACAGGGCCGCCCTGGGCCGTCCCGCCGGGAAAGGGGTAGTGCCGCAGGTAGTTCTCGCCATTGAGCTGTACGGCAATGCTGTGTTGCTCCCCACTCACCCTACGCACTACGCCTGCCCGGTACACGCTGGAGCGAGGTCCCACCTCCTGGCCCTGGGCCCCACCCTCTGGCACACCTTTGCCATCCCCATCACCACGCCGGCATCGGGCCAATATCCTCTGGTTCTTCAGTCCTTTGGCGAGCGCATCCTCCAGCCCCGCGGGCAGGCCCCTGTCCCGGTCCAGGTCTCTGTGCGTGGGGCTACGTGTGGGGCTGGGCCGCAGGGCCGGCCCAGAGGGACTGCGGTAGGGCCGTGTGGGGCTCAGAGTGGGGTGCGGGTTGCTGTGCGTCTCCAAGACCTCCAGGTCTGCAGAGTGCTCGCTGGCTGTGTCTGTGGAAGATGAGCGCACAGAGTTTGGGGCTCCGTCTCCCTCCCCGTCCCCTTCCATGCCCCGCTCTCTCTCAGCAGTGGGTCTGACGGCGGTGGCCCCGGAGGCACATTCGTCTCCTAGGCCGCTGTTGTGGCTGTGGCCATCCGTGTCCATGCTGTCCTCACCGGGCACGGCACCAGGGGCAGTGGGCTGCCCGCTGCTGAAGCCATAGCCGTTGCCATGGGTAGCGCTGGACCCGGCGCCTGTACAGTGCTCATATGTGTACTTCTTCTTGGGCACACGGGCTTTGAAAGTGGCCGTCTTGCGGCTCGAGGGGGGGTTGGGGCTGCTGCCCGAGCTGCTACTGCTGCTGCCCCCGTTGTTGTTGTTGCTGCTGCTGCTGCTGCTTCCACTCCTGTGTGCCCCCCCGACTCTGGAGATCCCCCTGTCACTGTCATCTCCCAGCTTCTCGCAATCCTCCAGTCGCCCTGGGTCCCTGGGCCCCTCACCGTCCGAGGAGCCACCGCATCCAACCGGTTCGTCCTGGGATCTGGGTGGGGTCTGTCTCCTGGACTCTTGTGGGGCTCCATCAAGACTGTCCCTCGCCTTCTCTCGCCTCTCCCCCTCCGACGCTGTCTCGGCCGGCCCCCGCCTCTTGCCCCCTTTGGCCCGAGTGGAGGGGGGGGAACGTCCTCCTGGCTTTTTAGCAGACTTCATCCCTGCCTTTAGTGCTCCTGTAATTTGGCTTTTTATGTTAAAGTGCTCTCCAGCTTCTCTTCTGCCACCTCCTTCCTCTGCCTTCCTCTCTCCCAGAGCCTTGTCCAGTGGATCCCACCTGGCCTTCTCCCTCCTTCCGGGTTCTGAAACACAGAGAAGAGGCTGCGTTATTGGCTAGTTGCCGGCAGAGCCACTAACGAAGACGCCCCGGTTAACGGGCTGCACTTAAGAGGTGAGACTTTCGGTTGGGTGCATGGGTAATATGTCAGAGACTCTCATTGGCACCTCAGTCAACCATACTAAACACAGCGGGGATCTAGTGCAGACTCTAGAGAGCAAAGTGCAGCCGAAATCTGAGCCATCACATTTATTTTTATTCACAGCATTAATTAGTTACATTAAATATGTTGCATCAGTAGGTAATACCGCGGTATGCTGCAGTACAGAGCCACTTCATTTTAATATTTATTTATAAGCAGAGCTGATATCATCAATAAGGGCAAATGAACAAACCTATTCAGGCTAACCTCGTCACTGGGGGGAGGCAGTGGTGGGATTCGAACCTACAACCTTCGGTCTCAAACCAACCACCGCTTCATGCTGCCAAATGGCCACGTGGCAGAAAGTGATCGACCACGCCATCGCCGGCCTCCACGTCTATCTCGAATTAACAGGCGAGGCACAAAACCCTTTCACATAAAGTGGTGGCCCCCACCCCTTTCGCCAGGCTTGGTACAGCATCATGGCACCGGTCAGGTCTGCATCCCAGTAGAGGTCACACAAAAATGGGCCCAGAGCGATGGGCAGCCAGAGTGTGGAGGTTCTGGTTCCGCCTGCCGGGTGCGAGCAATCCTGCATGTAGCAACGAGGCAAGGGGATTTTCCAGAGCTTTCGTCGTTCACACTGACTCTCTGTTTCACACTTAAGTTGCAAAAAGGGACAATTTTAGCTTAATCAAGCATGCGGCAGTGTAATAATAAGGTATGAAGCCGGGGAAAAATACAGAGCAAGAGCACACAGGCATCCAAAGGCGCAGATGCCTCAGACACAGTCACTCACACACACACACACACACGCACACGCACACGCACACACACACACACACAAACAGATGCTGGTTTCCTGGTGGAGGTGGGGAAATTCTTCAACCCCGTCACTTGAAAGTTTTGTTTTTTTTCTCCCCCCACTCTCTCTACAGTGACCGTGCTTTAACTGTTTGTTTGCCAAGACAAATCAGCCCCCACTTCCTGTCATGGCCTGTAACATCACTTCCTCCCGCTTTTTTTTTTGGTCGCTTTCTTGTCATATTCGTTTCCCCTTCAGCCCTGACTCTTAGTGTAAATCTCAGATTTAACAAAACAAACAAAAAAAAACATCTGACTGGTTGCAATATGACTGTCTGTTTGGCCCTGGCTCATTTAAAAAGTCAATCCGTTACGTGCGGAGACGACTCCATTTTGTCAGCGCTATCGTTCCCGTCTCTGATATTTCGGAGGACGAGGTGATGCCGTATCCCCGATGGGGAAGTGCATGACAACACGGGAGAACCCAGCAACACAGCAGTGCCGTGCTGCCAGCCATTTCTGCAGCCATCTGAGTGTATGCTCCGAATGTCGTCTGATCTTGAGGAAGTGAGAGCACGCGAGTTTCAAACGTGTGATTCAGATCCTCGTGAGCTAGGCGGCGAGTACGAGGTGGCAGCCCCGCTGGAGCAAAGACCCTTTAGGGCCCATTAAAAAAACATAGATGAAAATCAATAAAATATTTCAGACGATAAACCCGTCACACATGAGGGGCAGGGAGGGGAGCGGCTGCAACGCAGCCCCACTTAATGCTGCCTGCACCCCCTCACGGCTCCAGCTGGATCAGGACGGCATGTTCCCTGGAAACAGGGCACTTGGAGCTGGAATTGGACATCACACTAGCTATTGGCACACGGGCTGACACCAGTTCTGACCCCAGGCCTCACTCTTCGGGCCTGCTGGGGATCCTCTGTGGACTTACAGCATACCAGGCAGCCTCTGTGAGGAGGGAACCCCAGGCCACCAGAACTGCCCCTTCACCCTGCCCACAAGTCACATCTATATCACTGTCAAAATACCACCCTGTCTCCACAGCAAATTGCATTTTATTGCATATTTATTACGTTCACTGATTCTGCTTATTCTTTTACCTCCATAAATTAAAACAACATTAACAGAACAAGCAGACCTGCAAGGAAAATAGCAGCCGTCCTCCCCTTCTCGGCACAAGAGCAGGCAAGGGGTCCGAGGCAGTAATTTCCATGCCAGGCAGGAACGACCAAGACAGCATGCAGTAAAACACATTTACCCTCGTTACCACGATGGCTATGCAGCACACTGACGGCTTAACAGACAGACGGCATTCCCCTACACAGCATACAGCCTGCTGAGGCAGCTTGCCCCAACTCCCTCGTAGGGTTGCAAAAAGGACGAGCACTGGGTATTAGTAACATGTCACCACACGCCAAAATCATGCTAAGGGGCCTACGACTCCAAGAGTCCTCTGCATTAAGAGATGGCGGACCCCACGACCTGGCATCGACCCCCGGGACCCAGGTACAAAGCCGGCTGGCTGTCTATATGACATGCACGGCTGCACAGTGCTTCCTGGCTGCTGACCTCTGCTCCCTCCCCTGTAAACGACACCAGGTGTCCAGTGCCCTGCGATCGTGGTGCATGAGGAGAGCTGTGGGACACTTTGGGGGAGGGGGGGTGCATGTCTGTGCTGCATTGTGCAGGAAGTGCACCGCACTGGAATGTGGGTGTTCTGGGCTGTAGTTTCCCATCCCGTAGCGCCTGGGTAGCCTTGGTCTAAGTGGGTCACAGGGGAGCAGGCAAACATGAAACAATGAGACCGTGATCTCACTCACTCACTCTCACACGCACACACGCCTGCCTCGCACACCGTCTGAGAGATCGCGACCTACGTCCGGTACTTTTTCAGACAGTTTCTCTGGCGTGAGCGTCAGCTGCGGAATATATGGTGTGGCTGGTAACAGTTAACTACAACACAACAGCAGAGATCCCGAACAGCGTGGTAACCATAACAGACCCGGGTAACAATCTGTGGCCGTTTACAATCTTCCTTCGATCTGGAGAATCCTCACCTATCGAGCAGCGGGATTAAGTGTTAACTGCGCTGCCAAAGCCGAGTCGATCTCCCCTGCAGTTATACGGTCCACATGTTGAGTACCGCCAAGCAGGATCGGCGTCTTTTGAGACGAGTCACGTCGCGGCAAGTACCGGTAGAGTGGGGCAAAGTAGCTTAAATGCAGCGACGTTAAGAAATGACTTCTTGCACAAACGACCAAACTCCCCGCCGCGACAGTGGCACGTAAGGGATGCCAAGCGTACTACGTGCTTGAATAGGTGCCATTTCACCAACGTGAAATAACTTAGATCAATCGTAGCCGTACTAACACGATCACGTTGCGCTTGGAGGGGGGGGGGCACCAGCCAGCTGACTAAGGCAGCTACCTTGATGCGGCGGGGGAGGGGGTGACATTTATCGGGGGGCACGGTTATCCCCGCACGAAGTGACAGCGCTACCATCAGCCCCCGGAGATCGGCCACGGCGGCCGGATCACGGTGCTCCGTCGGGGCAAACCGGCGTAGTTTTAGCTTGCTGGAGCCCGAAGCGTAGCCGGCACCGAGTGACTATAGTGCCCGGCGGACAGGCCCGCTCTGTCTTACGCTGGAGCGCGGCGCTAAAAAAAACAACGCGAAAAGTGCTTAAAAGGCGGAATAGACGGAGAGCGCGACGGAAAACTTGCATTTCCATGGTGCCCAGCTAACTGCTGGCGTAGAGCAGGTCGTGGCGGCGGCTGTTATCACAGTAGTAGCTGGTAGTAGCTAGCCTGGATCGGCCGCGCGTACTTTTTATAGTACGATAGTAGCCGGCCAGCAAATGGCTTTTTAAAGACAGTTGTGACAAAACACGGACATTAAGTGCCTGCGGCTGCGGAGCCGGGGTTCGTTCCGTGGCCTCGGTGTGTTTACGTGCCGCCTGTCCGGCAATCCCAGCGCCGCCGCCGCCGCCGCTCTACTCGGCAGTCAAAGTCAAGTTTACCGCTGTCAATCGGAGCGGAGCTGCGTCGTGTCCCGTTCGCTAGCCAGTTAGCCAGCTAGCTAAGCCATTATAACATTTGACAAAGTTTAGACTGTACACCCCCACCCCTCCTCCCCTATCCTCCCCTCTCCCGCTTCTCTTCTCTGCTACGTTCTTCGCAGCACTTCATCCCTATTTTTTCCATTTTCTTTCCGTGGCATAGACGGAGGCTGCCAGGGAAAAGACCACGGAAGACAGACAGCTAGCTATCGATAGCAGCTGCAAAGCTATCCAGGCAGCTAAAGAATATAAACTCGCTTAAACTCACCCAACAGAAAGGTTCAGTTGGCGACAGACAGATTTACGGTGCCGTCTGCAGTTGGAATATCTAGTACGACCAGGAGTACAATCGAATTGCCGTCCATGGCTGCTGTCTGTCCGGGCTTTCACTTTATTTTCCTCCGTAAAACATGTCTTTTTTCACGGCAACTCAAAGGAGAGGGAAAAAACTATCTGAGTCCCTTTTCCACTACAGTCACAAAATGGTGAATGAACCACTAACAGCTGGGCCGTCCAGCCAATCAGAAATCACTGACACTTACAGTAGCCTATAGTTGTGGGGATTACAAAGTACAGGGCAAGACCGACTGTCAAAGTACTGTTGATTGACAAACATCTTGAACAAATAGCGACTGGGGAAAAGGCAGAGCCGCAGCTTCGGCAGAACGGTTACAGTGTCCAATCAAAGTAAGGGGAACCTTAGGAACAGGGAGTAGGTGGGCCAAGGAAAGGAAGGGAAATGCCGGTAGCCAATTAAAAATTGCTGAATGCCTCCTCTTAGTCGATTACCGGTTGTGTTTGCTACAACTGACACCACAGGGACTGCCCCTAGAGCCACGGTGTACCCTGGGAATTGTCGTCCGCACCCCCTAGTGATTCCATAAGCGGCACTGTAGAACACCTGCTACAAAACTACATATGCATTATTAATTTTCACGACATGGCCTAGAGGGAGTGGGACGAGTGACATGGCAACTGAATTGGGGCGGGGAGCATCGACTGAAGATTTTTTTCTTCAAAGTTTTGTTATTTTGATCGTAAGGTAAAATGTGCAGCAAATATTACAATATTACCCAAACTTGGATTTATATGTGTCCTATAACACCGTGTCATCAATGTTTCACTTTACTTTGTTGAATTCTTTCGCTTTTTCACTCTTCCTTTTTCGTCGCTCTCTTTTTCTCTCAGCAACAGACCCTCACCTCGCCCCCCCAGCCAATCGAGGCTCTTCTTGACGTCGACTATCATTGTGCCCCGCCTACTCCATACAACTTGAGTTGAGTTCTAAGTTGACGTCACTGCATCATTCTCTGATTGGCTAAAAGCTACAGACACTTTCACCCAATGAACAACTACAACGATGATGTCATCACGCATGTTGCCACCAGCTGGACTGAAGAGGCGTGGTCTGGAGTAAACTCGTCTAACCCCATGTTTACTTAAACAAGGCTAGTAGTATAAAGTAGTGTATATGGGTGTAAGTCCTAAAAATGTGTATTATTATGTCGGTTTGGTAGGTAGGAAACTGCATACATTTTCTGTATTTTTCATATATTTGTTTTATAAACAATTGTGTAGCGTTACGATTTAGTTGTATAATGATTATTGCGAGTTACGAGAATGCTCCTCTGATCATTTACAAGTTAAAATTAGGGAAGTAAAATGTTTGTTGCACATACGCAACGCAACGCAGTAACCGTTACATAATCATACTTGCAGACATCGTCGCGTATAACGAGAAGCGCAGTTAGTTATGGCTATTTATGTAAAACTGCGCCCCCTAACTGTCATGTAAAGTACTTCTGTTTGCCCGAACAAGACAGTTGATCGAAGGAATTATCTGGGTCCCCACAGGCTGAAACTGCCGTTAACTCAAAATTACTGCATTTGGGGAACAGAAACTGACACTGCTACAAGACTGCAACAGAGATCAGTACTACTACTGAGCGGTGAAATAGATCCGGGGTGACTACTGGATGGGGTGGGGGAGTAGAAATATCACTGTGCTGAGATACAGAGACACCTACAGGTTAATCGGCGATTCTACACTTCATAATACATACAGTCCAGTTCGCCGTGGATTTTTTTTGTGGTTTTATGGGGTATTTCCAGGATGTTTACGGCCTAACTGTAATAACTTGTAGTGTATATTATAGCACTTAAGCAGCGGTGCTTTATGTATGCATTAGACGGGAGGGAAATCGGACACTGCTGCATGCATATGTGTGAAGCGAAAATTCATTTAGGAACCACAAAGCACGTTTAATTTAGCATTTTATAATTTGAATTCTCTGAAAGAAATACACAGATTGAAGCCAGCACGTAACAGCTGTTTAAGCAAAATCGGGATTCCCCAGGAAACAGCTTGAGTTTTGGCAATCTTCAAGTTTAAAACACTAAGTCGGAACTGTTTATTGTTGCTACCTCTAGTATTGTAAAAGGACACTTTTTAAAGGTGCAATAACGATTGTGGGAATTATGCAGCGTCATAGCACCACCCAGGTGGAAGGTAACGCTATGAAGGCCATACAGTAAGAAACCGGGGCAGCGATCCAAAAAAAATTTAAAAATGTACGTGGTACAGTCCTTCCGATCGACCTTTTAAAAATTCAGGGATGCGTTTCACTCCCCTATGTCGCGCTGCATTTGAAGCCAGCGTAACGATTCTCTTTGAAGGTCATGTGTCCTCGACTACTCCTGCAGAAGGGATGACATCATGACAGAGCCGTAGGGCTCCGGTCCTGGAAGCGGGACAAAACCGCTGATCAGACCGGCCTGCCGCAACCCACACGGAACGTGTCACATAAGGGCTTCAAACAGAACAAGCAAGGGAGTAAACATTTGCTTATTTGTTGCGTTTTCTTCGATTTACAAATTAAGCACACTTTTAAACTGTAGATTATTCTATTTGCACGATGAAACCTTGAAATATTTAGGCAACTTCAAAAGTACAACCAGAGGTGAGATTTATGTTATGACCGTTTCAGTAGTATTATGACTAATCCAGAAAGTGTACTCTCAGTACCGGCAGAAAGAGCCTGCGGAGTTTTTGCATCCACAACAGATTCCAGTTTCTCCACCCCTGAAGTCTGAAGTGACCAGTTGGCTGGCATAAGAACGGCTGTGATTGTATTTAAGGGCGGGCATGTTTTTTTTTTTTTTTTGCTGAAATGTGTCCCAACCTCAGAAAGCCTGAACAAAACATTTTCTTAAAGCTGTAGTGCTCCCTGGATGATGACATTGTTGTGCAATGGCCACTCTCGCTTATTTGCTAAGCTCTCACCCTCTCTCTCTCCTGAAAGCTTTGACCCTTGACCTAATCCTTGCCCGGTTAACGGCCAATCTCAGCATGGGCCACACTCACCCGTCAGTCAGCCATCAAGGGCTGGCCCTCCTGCCAGGCAGCATGCTGTCTGATTGGCCTGCTGCTGCCAGATACCAGACAGCCATTGAAGGACAAATGAAGTGAAACAAATAGAAGAAGAGATGGTTAGACAGCAAGACAATGGGAGTGGCGGACGGTGACAAGGAGAAACAAGAGGGAGATAGCGTCATGGTTCTAAAACGAAGCGCGGCAAATGGAATAAAATACCTGCGGCACCAATGCAGGCGCGTTAGCAACGTGGCTAACATCTGCCTTATGGTACCGCCTGCACAAGTGTTAACCAGAGACATGTCAGTACGGGGCCGTAAAACTTGCTCGAAAGTTTAATCAGCTCGCGGCCATAATGAGTGATAGTCACAGGCCACTTTTTTTGCTAGCGGTAAGTGTGGTGAAAACCAAACTTCTGCAGTTGTTCTAGAGGAGTATATATTTAGTATTCCAAGACTGTTGTGTCTTGGTTCCAGAAGTTGTGTGTTTTTTTGTTTTTTTTTTTTTAAAAAGTGTGGTTTTGGTGTGGTTATCCCTGCCAAGATTTCTAACATTTCTGCCTAGCTCTGGTGGGCCGCAGTTGCGAGCCGCCCTGGTTTTGGGTAGCAGACTCATGGGACGAGCGAGTCTGCAGCTGGGTTCCAGGGACCGGTCGTGGCATTTCACCCGGTCTGCTCTGGGCAAAGTGGCCCGACGGACCACTGAAAACATGCCAGCCGTGTTTTCAAATCTCAACTTTACACCCAGATAAGTATCCTTCTGTTCCAGAGATGCACTCTGGAGACCCAGGAGGCAGCTGACCATCGTCATATCGCATTAATTAATAACCATCTTAAACTATATCTGTGGTTATTTGTATGTTCCTGGTGGTGCCTGTTAGCTACATATAACTGTCATGAAGCTATCAGTTGGATCTTCATTGTGTAAACTCTCTGTAAATCTCTTAATTATACATAATGACTAACGTTTGGATGTCTCTTTGAAACAAATCATTTTTGCAATGTTTCACATTTCATTTCCGGGTTAGAGATTGAATTAGATTGACTTAGTCGGTTGTTCAGTTAAAAGATTAAAACATACTATAGTTTGAGGGTAATGATCTAATGGTGAATATGGTAATAGTTCCACAGACACAGGAAGGATCCGGGAAAGTACTGAGACCTCTGACCCTCATTCCTGTCTAGTAACCACACAGAGACAGCAGCAAGCTATCAGCTGGTTCGGCCATGTGGCATCGTCATGGCAACCCCGCCCTCCCCTGGGTGCCCAGCAGCAGCAACGCCACCTCTCCCAGTACAGCAATGTGCCGACGGCCGTCCCGCCCCGCCCATACCTGTCCGGGCCAGGCGTCTCTGCCCGTGCTCCCTCCTCCCATCCGCAGAGAGCACTCCAATCCTTCACGTGTACACTGGCTGCCCTCTGGCAGTGTGGAGGGGGGACTCCATCACAGAGATCTGGTCTCTAAATCATTGACAACATAACAGCACAAGGAAACGGTGATTTAGACTAATTAAGTGTGACACGAAGCAGTTGAGTCATTGCGGCACTACACCACAGTAATTCAAGCCTGAATATGCGAGCGGTGTCAAAAAACAGAGCAAAGGACCAGCAACATTATCGGTCTGCTGCTCCTATTTTAATTACTGCAAATCATAGTTATCATACCTGCGCACAAGGTAAAACTCAAGGGAAGTTGTTATGGGAAACAGCTATGTGCCTGGAGATCGATGCCTTTTTCCCAGACAGCAGAGCAGCCAGTCAGACCTAGAGGTCACCGTGCAGGTTGGTACCTCCACAGTCCCGGCCTTCGGTATTGCAGATATTTGCCGGCAGGAGCAATCCTGCGGGAAGCTGCCATTCCGGCCTCTGGAGGCGGTGTCACGTCGCAGCTCTGTTATTGCGTGTCTGAAAGCCCTGGTTCTGCTGCGGCCTGCAATCTGCGGGGCGAGTTTGGGCTGCATTGGGGAGGATTCTCTCTCACATCCTCCAGTGTGACTGATCACCTGTTGGTCTTTGTGGCTACTCCTTTGTTCCTTGGAAACGGGTTTCCTGCTAATCCCTCGGGAAATCTGCTGGCACCTACTGGCACTTCACTGGGAGGGAGGGCCTCAACCTGGAAGGAGAGGAGGTGAAAATGGGGGGGGCGGGATTTGAAGTTTGGGTGTGAATGTAGGGTGGATTCTCCTGGGACCCTGCTCAACTAAAACACACATTATGCTTATTAACATTGTTACACTTATAAATTGTATTAATTATAAATTTATAAATAAAGCTATGTATTCTTCCAATGATAGAGTCAACCTTTACGCCGCTTATGTCAACACACTTGTTAGATTTGGTTACATTTAATTAGTTCATATTAGTTTTTTTTCCATTTTAATAGAAATGCATGAAAGTTCAAGATATTGTTTTCATGTTTATTTGTCCATACTAAAAAACATCAATTACAGGCTAAAATATTTACTTTCAATTGCAACTTTAAAATAATATTGCATGGAGTGGGTGGGAATTAAAAAAAAAAAAACTGGTGCTATTTAATGATTGACAGGGCAGAAACCAATAGGGAGCCGCTGGCTGGTTGAGCTGTGGACGGCAGTACTTTTAAGGAACAGGAGGGGGGGCTACTCTCAAAGAATAGCAGAGTCGACCAACAGTGGCCCACGTTCTCGCACTTGTTTTGCTCAGCTGTGTTTATATGGATTTTGTTATGACTTTGTGCGTCACGAGGTCTAACGATTCATAGTTACGCCTAATTAATTATGGCTAATTGACGCCTACAGCCTCTTCGCCGGCAGTGTCCTGCCACACCCCCCCCCCCCCCCCCCCCCCCC
>JAODJU010000138.1:25170169-25181800 GCA_026776725.1 Gnathonemus echidnorhynchus | reverse complement strand
CCGCCCCCCCCCCCCCCCCCACATAGAAAGCAAATTAATTCATCTTGAATGAGAGAAACTCCACTCAAAAGTTACGGGTAATGACGTGTTTGCCAGAATCACTCCATGTCAATACATACAGTCCCACTTCTTGCACGTGTTCCTCATTACCCGTGACATCTTCTAGCAGTGAAAAGGCAATGCGGCCCCCAGTCAGGACATCAGGACCTTCTGCTAGCACCCCCCCCCCCCCCCCGGGTGCAGGGTGACTCTGTGCTGCTGGCTGGGTGTACGTGCCACGCTTGAGAAGTAGAGTGCGCTTCCTCCCGCAGCTCAACACTTCCAGGTATGGCTAAAGTGCCAAAGCACCAATCAAAAGCAGAGAGTGTGATGACTGACAGAGTCTTGATGCAGAAATCATGCTGTTAAAAAGAAAAGAAAATTTGGAGCGTCATGCATGGTCTCTTGTGTTTTTTTGCAGCCGACGCCACCTCACCAAGCGGTTCTTCAGTTTCCTGGGTAATGATGTGGCCTTTACAGGAGCCTTTGGCCGGGATGTTGAGTTCCAGGCATCCAGGAAACAGGAAACTGCATCCTGTCCTGCCTGCCTTGTTTCTCTCTGCCCAGGAAGAGCTTCTGGGCTCCTATGGTGTGTTTTTCCACACGTCCATTTGGGGAACAATTTGGTGGAGCCCTGGGCACTGTCAGTTTGTGTCCCATTTATTTAAGGACACTCTCATACACTGGTCTCTAAAAGCCAGTAACATCATAATGACATTCCTTTTAAGACATATTGCTTTTTGTTGACCTAGTTAGCTTTCCATGTTTATTTACGTGCTCTTGTTTCACAGGCCATTTTCATGATCTTCCTGCAGCCCATCTTTGTTATTAGCTGCATGCCGCCTCGCTCGCTCTCTCAGGTGAAGGGTCCTTCAGAAGCCCCTGGCTTTTCAGAGAGGAAGTTTGTTTGGCGAGATGAGAGCAGAAAGAGAGGGAGTGGAAGAGGAGACGAAAGAGCGATGTTCCGAGAGGCGAGGATGAGGGTACGGGGAAGGAGGCGGCCCCTTTCTTCCCTCACCATCCCTCGCTCTGTCATCCCCCCATCTTGCTCTCCTTCTCCCCTATTTCTCTCTGTTTATTTCAAAAGGTGCTCTATGGCAACATGAGTGCAGGGCGATGACATTTCAGTCACATCCATGGCACAGTACATTCTGAACACTGATTAACACGGCTCCTCCCCCTCACCCTCTCTCTGTCTGTCTCTCTCCTCCTCTCTCCTGCTGTCTCTCTCCTGTCTCCGTCTCTGTCGCTCCCACTGTTCCACCATCGTTACCTCCATCCATTACCATCCACACCATTGCCGCCCTCTCTGCTTTCTCGCTCATACTTAAAAATGATTCACGCAGAGCCGTATCCCTGGGTAAAACCACAGAATTTGAAATGTTTACCTCCCATTTTTTGTTTTAATTTCCCCATTTTTACATTCCTTTTCACATTTTACAAACTCTTTGGCAGATTTTGTGGTTATGACAAACAGGTACCGTCACCACGGCGATTGCTCGGCGAGGACCCAACTCCCAGCTTTCTCAGCAGGAAAGACAATTATTTGTCATGATAACAGAAATTGTTTTCCATGTGAAAAATTGTACAATAGCATCAATAATACTGTTTTCCACTTAAGCCCTTTAATTCTCTTAGTCCTTCTCTCCACTCACTCAAGAAACCCAAACAATATCAATATATCACGATCGACTCAGAACAATAACAACCACCAGACCAAAATCCAACTTTTTTCCACCCTTTCCTACCATGCTAAAACCATAAAAAGCACACACAGAGTGTGTATATGTCGGGCTATTAGTTGGAAAACTCCAAACTTGTCTTGATCTCCAAGGTCCAAGGCTGTGAACCTCTACATCCATGCTCCTGGGTTCCTCGGCGGCCGCCCCCAGCCCCGGCTCCCCCTCTTTCTTACTCTGGCTCCCTCTTTTGTGAGACGATCCCCATCCCTAATCAGAGTGACAGAGAGACGCTTAGGGAGAGAAAGAGGGAGAAAGGAGACTCGTTTTCAGGACAGAAAACAGTGCACCTCTCCCCAATTACCCGCGGTATGTGAGGAACCACTCCCTGTCTGTTCCTTGGGGACAAAGAGCTTCGTCTTTAATTGAAAATAGGCTTTATCTGTGTGACAAGGGACAGTGAGCCATGTCCAGCTACCGAGGTGACGTGCGCATGCGAGCAGGACAACTTGGAGAAAAGGGGACTCCCCTTCACACTGCCCCTCCCACCCAGATAAAACACATCACACACATGCGGCTAAGAGCCTTCAGCATTACTGAATTGGGGTGGGGGGGGGTATACAGGGTCCACAGAAAGGCAGAGACAGGAGTGGGAAGACGAGAGGGGGGAAGGAAGGCGGACAGGGCGGCTGCCCCAGTGCCCAGGAGGCTTGGGACAGCAAACAGAGACTTCCAGTCAGCCGAATTAGCGAGCCCAGTGGACATGGTCACTTCACCTAATGGACTGAGCGCCCTGAACAGACAGGCGCCACCAGAACCTGCCCTCCTCCTCCCCCAGTCAGCGGGCCCGCCCAAAAAGATAGAAGACCATAGGCACAGGGCTCACGGGCCGCAGGCGGACACCACAATAGTTTTGGCATTGGCCGTGCCAATAAAGTCATTCCAAGCTGAAACAGAATACAAGCGTTTCGTGTTACGCGCACAAAAAAACCACACACACCCACGTACAGAGTGCGCAGGGGTGCGACACACCTGTGCACCACCGCCGCCGCAGGGGCCACTGGATTTGGTGACTCGGGTTTATGGAACCGCGTCTCCGATGTGCTCCCCCGGGGGTGACCGCAAAACGGCAGGGGACCCAGGGTGAGCCAAGACCCAAACCCGAGATGAGCGTGGAAAGGGGAGAGCCAGGCCGGGCCGGGGGGTGTGCCCACAGAAAGGGAGGATGTGCCCTTATTATTATATGTCCCGCGCCTCACCTTCCATCGATAACTTATTTTTCTCTGCAAAAGCTCCTAATTTACCGTAATGTGCGTGGTGCCGGGCCTTTCTCTTGATGGTAATTAGAATCTGAAGGACGGCACAGGGGAAAGAATGACAGCGCTGCTGCTGACAGAGCGCCCGAGGGGGAGGGCCAGCCATGTGAAAGACAGAGAACATGGGGGAGAAGGGAAAAAGCGTCACGCGTGGAGAAACTGCGGAGACAGAACGAGACTGAGGGGTGGAAAAGGGAGAGAGAGAGGGAGGTCGAGAGTATGAGTATTAATGTGCAAGTTCGTGTGTGTGGGTGAGAGAGAAAGAGAGAGAGAGAGTGTATGTATTAGTGTGCATGTCTGTGTGTGTCTGAGAGAGAGACTCAATGGGTTCTTTGTCATCAAAGAACTTGTTTATTTTCAAGCTTGGCGCTTAACCCGTCAGGAATCACACTATATCTTTCCCTTGTTTTATTTTTGAATCCCATTCCCTCTCTGTCCATGCGACGGGCACACTGGCAAGCTAGAGCAGCCGCCATCCAGGGAAAAACACTCTCCGGTCACAGCGCGCTGCGTAGAGTTACTCTCTGTAGGAGGACATTAACTTTTTCTCCGTCCATACTTTCCTGCTCTCCTCTGCTTCCCTCCCTCCCTCCCTCCCCTTCCCGTCTGCCCCCCCTCTCCCAGCTGGTATTCGCACATGAGTAATGGGATTACCACACTCCTGTGCAGAGGAAGGAAAGAGAGGGGGAAGAGAGAGGGGGAGAGCAGGGCAGTAGGGTAGAGCTGAGAAAAAGTGCAGGGGGGGTAAATTGAGGAAGTTGGGGGGGGGCGCTGAGGAAGGTGACTGACGTTTTGTGTGCTATTCTGCAAATAACGAGATTCATGTTAAAGCAGAACCAGTAATTCGGGAACTCATCGTCTGAAAATCTAATATCATCTACAAAGCAATATCTGAAAGGGAAGATATCTCTATTAAGCAATAAACTCAAATTTCTGGTTTGCTCATTTCCATCTCTGAAAAAATCATCCTCAGTATGCAAATATGTACTTCTTCAAGGTTGAAAGAGCACAAAGAGCAGAAATAACTTGATGGACCTTCTCATCTTCAAAAACGGCATAGTGATCTGCCTTTTCAGCGTTTAGGCGCAACTGAAGACCCCGACCACGCTAATTGCGGTTTATGAATGCCGCTAACAGGGGTCAAATGAAATGTAGTGGATCCTGGATATGGGGATGATCTGTTACGTGAGAGTGGACCGAGAATGTGGGTCCATGTCAAATTAAACCAAAGCCTGGCAGAGCCAGACGTGTACGACGTGGGTGGAGACAGAGTCGCTCATGGCATGAAGGACATTCCGGGAGCCGTGGGACAGAGCGCTTGGGACTAGGGGTGTTCAGGAGACCCATAAATGAAGCAAATAAGTGGTAGTGTGAGGGAGAGCGTGTAAGGATAGAGGGAATGAAGAGAGAGGTATGCCTGGCAGAGCTGCAGCTTCTATATTGAGAGCAGTGTGTGTTGACAGAGTCTCCTGTATCTTGGTGAGGAACACGCTCTTCCTATTGGCACTAACCCCTGCTTCCACTCTCTCTTTTTACAAGCCGACGAAGGCTGGCTCCAAATTTCCCCACGTCAGACCAGGCCTAAATTTAAACGAGGCTTTCGCACAGCCTGGGAGTCGTTGAGGGCCGTCCCCAGGCCTGAGGAGAGGCGAACTGGGGCCCGAGCTCCAGCTGAGATTTATGCAGGGAGACCAAATGGCGCGTTGGACCTGTGGGGGGGAGGGGGGAGCTGTCGGCCTGGCGACAAAAACAAGGACAGGCTAGGCCGGTGGTCATGTGAGAAGCCGTTTCAGGCCGCAAAGCCCCAGGTGGGCCTCAGTGCTCCATGGGTGGCATGGCCAAGGTGATGGGGGTGTGGCCAAGGTGATGGGGGTGTGGCCGAGGTGATGGGGGTGTGGCCGAGGTGATGGGGGTGTGGCTGAGGTGATGGGGGTGTGGCCAAGGTGATGGGGGTGTATGCCAAATGGAGAGACCTGCCTGTGTGCCCCCACGCACCTGCCCCAGGGCTCACTGGCTGGAACCCTTCTGCCCCCCCACATACACACGCACAGGTCCTGCCACCCATTTCTTTTCACATATGGGGGGGGGGTGCGACAGTGCTGGCAGGGTGACAGCGAACACGGTTGCCTGCGGTTAGCATGTCAGCGTGTCCCTGGAATGAGCGTGCCCGGTCAGGGAGAGGCTAACTGGCTGTCGAGAAAACAGCGAGGGCCATATATATAACCCCAGGCCAGGGGAGGCTCCCACAGCGGCCAACAGAGGGCGCCCATGATGACGTACTGGCAAAAGCCTGACAGCAGGAACGCGGAGTGACGGGGCTGACACCGACTTGGTGTGTGCTCTGTCTGCGTGTGTTTTTTAGCCAACTCCACGTGTGCTGATTAGGGTTAAACTGGCTGGCATCGGCGCAGACACCTACCTGTAGGTCAGGAGTGGAGAGGCAAGGCCAGAGACTGTGTTATCACCTCCAGCGGGGAGATGAAGCGATAGAGGCAGGGAAGTTCAAAGAAGGACAACATGGAGAGAGGAGACAGAGGCGTAGACGGCCTTATCTCCTTAGAAGAAAGGATGAGTAAACAGAGAGAGAGAGCGCGAGATAGAGGTACACTGGAAAGCCACCACGCAGGTCCGTCGGTGTGACTGAACCCAGGCACGGCCCGCGCTGTGCTCGCCCAGCAAACGAGCATGTTCCGTTCCCAGTAGGCAGTCAAGCCCCCCCCCAGAACTCCCGCTCCACGCCGACTCGTCCCACAGGCTCAGTAGCGTGCTGACAGGCAGGCTGACCGAGCGTGCAGCTCTGCACGAGGATGCGCAGGAGCTGTCAAGCAGGCGCCTGCTTTCCCCGCCGCACTCGCAGGGAAGGAGGCCACGTTGGGGGTGGGGGGGGGGGGGGACTGTGGGCAGGAGACAAGCATGATATTTGTCAACCAGCAGATGTCCTCTGACTCAAGTGGAAAGAGAGGACACCCAGTGCTGGAGGTCTCATCTGCTGGGTGTTACATCAGAGCAGTCACTGCTCCCATAACAACCCACCCTACCTCCACGATTTCACCGAGCCTGTTTTTGTTAGGCACGTCCTCTCTGCCCCATTGAATTTTGTGCACTCCCTCTCTCCTCCTCTCTCACTCTCAGGGGTGCCCCTTAACCTGAAATTCAAACTGATATTCCAAATTGACTTACTGACACAATGAACTGGATCGGCTGGGACATGTAAAGTTTTTTTTTTCTTTTAAGGACAGAGCAGCACACTAAATCGGTATCATTTTGCTCAAACTGTCTTTGTTTACCGTGCTTTGTCAACTCCTTTCTTCTCGATTTTGACTTGCGAGTTCAGCTCATTTCGTTTTACGTTTCCACTGAAGTTCAGGTCAGCGGTGAAAGGGGCACCACAAGCGCAAAAATTAGGATGTAATTGGACTTATGCAATAGTAAAAGACACAGGCTAATCAATATCCCCATCTAGTGGTGAGAATCAGAAATGACACGGAGACAGTCCTATCAGTTATTTTATCCAGTTTAATACTGTGATCAGTAAAAACCAGGGTCGTCAGCAAATTTAATGCAACGTCTAACTTGCGCAATGGTATTCTACAGTATTAATATTTTGCAATTGTTTGGAAAGTAACTTTTATTAAATCCAAAAATATGCAGTTTTTTCCAACTAATGTGGCTGTGGATTTGAACTGAGACTCGAAAAGCTATGTACAGATATCTGCATCATGTGAAGAGCGATTGCCTAATGTCTACCAGCGCTGGTTTTAGCGGCGATCAATTTATACGGTATCGACAAACATGCCAACTCACGCCTAAGTTAAGCACATTAATGACAGATAAACACTTCCATTTCTGTTCTGCATTTTTAAAGCATAGACTTTATAATGGCAACATAAGTCTACGATCAGGCATCGCCTACTTAAGCCTTATCATATTGCAACAGAGTTGCAAATTCAACGCCCACGATTTCTACCATTTTGGCTCTTGGCGTCCATGCGCCTCATTTGAACCAAAATGGCGTAAATGAAACTAACTTCGTTACACGGGAAATGCGAAATCTTTCGGTATGCAGCCGATGTGAAATTTGTTTATATTAGGCTGTACACACGCATCATAAGTACAGCATTATTCAACACAATATCGATTAACTTGTTTACGTTAATCTTTTCTTTGTGCTTTAACTGGTTCAGATTCCGGCAAGTGATCTAAACTTACTCATTGCCTGCAACTTACATAAGAAAAATATATAGTTAAATAACAGTGATGAGGGTAGATGTATTTGTATATAGAACATATTTTAAGCATAATATATATGTAATGCTAGACGGTCAACCTATGGCATACCATCTGGCGGTAGAGGGAAGTAGTATCTCGTCTGCATTATGCAATAAATAAGAACCATGGGCCAGCTACCTCTGCTTTGTGATATTTTTATTTATAGTAATTTCTTTTTAAGCCATGCCTATCGGGTTATTATTCTCCTTGTGAATAAAAAAATAGATACCACAAAGTACAGCCATTCCCCTGTAGCCGTATTGACTTGCTGACTCATTTTACGGTGTTATATGATACTAAGATTGATGTATACTGCGTTTCACTGGGTTGTATCGTAATGAAGTATCGTGATTTTAGGCGACGCTGATTTATAATTACATTGATTAAGAAATGCTGATGCTTACGCAAAGCATCGCGTAGCTTTTTCTTGGTGAGATGGGAGGCTTTTAACTTGTGTTTGCATCGCGTATAATATTAAAGCAGTATTTACTGAGGTAGTATTCTGATGCCGATCAGGTGTCTGATTTGTTGTGTGCGATGTTGCAACATAAAATATGATCTAGGCATTATTCCGCTGTACAGTTTTTGTCTCCTTTTTTATTTGGATGAATGAAACACTTTCAGTTACAAAAATGACTTTTTAAAAGAACAACACTGTACAATGAACAAGCAGATTTTTTTGTCTTTTTTCTAGTTTTAAAGATAAATACACTAAAAGGCTAACCTGCTACCACAAGGATAAAGCTAAAGACGGAAAAATGGGGGGGAAGCAAGAAAGGAGGAGGAGGACGTCTCACATCATGAAAGAGACAGCAGGACAGGGGTGTGACGGCAAGGTGACGATGGACAGACAGTGTCGGGGACATGGACGCATGCTCGCGCACTCTCAGGTGTGCACAGGCATGTACACAGTTTCTTGAAATCCAGCCATGCACGGAGAAGTTATCCTGGCACACGCATCCTCGATGCCCCGAAATAGGAGACCGAGGTTGTATAAGGGGAAAAACGCCAAGCGTGAAGATCCTGCGATATTTTCCGATGTGTCACTTGGGTGTAACCGACACTGGACTTATTGACCGTGACAGCTTGTGAATGGCTCTACAGGCCGATGAACTGCATTTCGAAATGGGTCTGTTCTCACTGACGGTGCCGTTCATTCTTTGGGTGGCGAGCCCAAAAATATCCTGTAAATATGATCGAGTGCTTTATGTGTCAGTGACGGCCAACAGGATGGGGGAGGCATAGAGGGCGGGGCCTATGTCGGGCGGTGGCAGACCGGGGTGCCAGTTCTCGGGCTGTGTGGCCTCAAGCCTCTGTGCTCACAGGTGAAAAGAAGGAGAGCATTAGATCTGTGCCCCGATCTGGAGTGGCACCAGTTCCTTCAACCACTGTGATGGGTTTTGGGGAACAGAAATCGCTTTAAGGGCCCAGAGATGCTCTCTGAGGTTAAGTGCCCTTCTCAACCTCAAGCATGGCCGTTTGCTGGCAAGAGTTTGATTACATTTAGAATCAGCAAACCTCTTCCTCCCCTGATGTGTATCACACCCATTCTCATTCTCATCAGCCATGAGTAGCTTTAGTGAAATGCACCAGAACGTGTGCCAGTGTGACACTGAACCCGCCAGTGGCTTTTCAGCAAGGTACTTTCACTGCTCTAAGTGAGCCACATTGTGCCTGGGGACAGGCTGGGGACAGAAGGGCCGCAGTCATCACAGAGCTCAGCGCAACCCCCCCACTAGCAGGCATGAGGTCTGAGCAGCTCTTTGTGAACAGCAATGGCTCTGTCACGTGGAAGAAGAGCCGACTGAGTCGCCTCTTCACCTGAGGAACCCCATGCAGTACAGGGACCTCAGTACAGGGACCTCTCAACGACAATGACACATACTGTGTATAGATGCTTTGTAAAGCAAGGATAGCTAATAGATAAATGTCTGCTTATTCCAGTGCCTGTTTATATAAACTGCTAAACTTTGTTTCATACAGTAGCATCTATAACAAGGTGCACCTTCATAATAGTGATAAGTAATTAAGATGTAATTAGAATTAGCTGTTTATGTACATCACTGATTTAAAGTATCACAAACTGATGTTTAGCACTATGGCAACATTTACGCAGCGATACGCATCAGCTATTTACTCAATGACACCATCATCGTGTGCATTTTTCCCAGGATTTGCTTGATGCGTGCTAGGGATGAGTGAATCACGAGGAATGAGTACAAGATGCCAGAAAGAAACAGAGAAAGGAAAAAAAAGAATTGTCCTAATTTTTGCACTTTAATCCTAACACTGGTTCATTTTCCCCCCAACAACAGGCACACAGACAGCAATGAGTAAAGGACAGCCAAGCAGAGTGGACCCAACTCAAGAGTTTACAAACTGAGACAAAACCATGGGAGTTTCAGCAGAACTCCAGCAGCACAAACAAAAGGCAAAAGATCAGGAAAGCTACAGAGATACCAAGAGTAATTTCATTATCGTCATCATCATCATATTTACGAGAAGCTAAAGTTTTTTTTCCCCAATGACAAATAGTTAAAAATATACATTTTTAATCATCATCATCTTCATCATCATCATTATTCATCATCATTATTATTTCCCTTTGGATTGCTGAGGTCAACTTATCAGAAACTGGATTGCTGGGTGAATTGCAGGGAGACACAATGAAAAACAAGGTAGTGTTGGTCTGCTAAAGAGGAGATATTGTGGTGCTCTTTGGTTTCACTTTTAAGGTTCTTTGTCTGTAATATCTGACACGGCTGTCTTTAAGTTCCTTTGGACTGAAGCTGTCTGGTAGAGGAAACAGACGAGTGAGGATCGACGGGTGAGTAATGAAGGGTAGACGAGTGAACTCTGTCTCTGTTTCTCTCCCCATTAGATTTTCCTTTTTTGCCTTGGCAACCATAAAAGGTACGCAAGTATTTTTTTTCCTCCTAGAAACAGTCCACATGTATTTAATGGATAATCCGGATATTGTTGCTTTCCTGTTTTCCCTTACTGCCCCCTTAATGTATGTAGAACTCCAACAGAGCCCCCCCCCCACCCCACCTCTGTTTAAACAGCGTGATGTCATTCTGATGCACTCCTCCTTCTAAAGTCTAGGGGTCAGATCATCGTCAAGCCAAGACTGAGAGTCCCAAACACGTAATGTCTGGGAAACTTCAAAGTTCCTGCTGCCCCATGGAAAGTAAGAGAGACAGAGAGAAAAGTGGAGAGCGACAGGAAAGGAGACAGAGGAGAACAGACCCTCCCCCCCCCACCACCACCCGGTGAGTTGGGTGGGTTTTCTATGTGACACCCAGCAATCACAGTCTCAGTCCTCCTCCAACCACCCGCCTCCTTGCATCGCTCCTCCAGCACCTTGATGGTACATAAAATCCGATTGGCTGATGGTATGTTCTATAGATCCCCAATCTGCCTCTCAAACTGAGCATTTAAGCCCAGAGAGCATTAGGAGCTGGGCTTTGGGTCACATTGCCTAACAGCAAATCTCCCTCCCCAGGGAAGAGCCGGGATGCCCCCAAGGGAACAGCAATGTGTCTGGAAGGCTGCACTCCTAACGTGCTGGGCTGTGTGTGACAGTGCAGGGAGAGTTCAGTGAGGCAGGTGGCTGCAGATCAGACTGTGTTCAAAACTCAAACGCGGAGCGAGGGCCAGGGAGCAGGGGGCGCATGGCCAAAGACCCTGAAGGCGTGCGTGAGGGGGGTGGCGGACTCTTTTGGCACAGTGGAGTCAACTTCATGTTCCAACATAACACTTCCGGGCGATGTGAGAGGTCGCTGGCTGCCATTTTGGCCTCAGACCTCAGTGAATGTGGTATAGTGCAAGAGTCACACAGAAGGACTCTGCAATGAGGCGGCCATGTTGACACCCGGTTGGTGACCTCAAGGGGCCAGGCTCTTACTACAGATGGACTGGGGAGTATTTTCAGGTCATTGCATTGTTAGCACCACCCCCTACCTCCCCCCCGCATGGATATTGGCCTAACGCCCCATCGTTGGCCCCCTTTCATTTCCTAGTCCGCCACCTGGCCCCCAGCCAGCCCCCCCCCCCTTGAAACTCACGTGATCCCCGCTTCTTTTAAAGCATTTGCCTATTTGGTTTATCATCAAAGGATATGAGGTATATGATGAACTATCTCTCTTTTACATCCAACAATGGATGAAAAAAAAACAGATAAAAATAAAGGATAAATGCTGAGCTTGATAGAGACAGAATCTAGCCATTTTTCAACAGAGCATTGCAATGCAGACCAACCCCCCCCCCCCCCCCCCCCCCCCCCCCCCCCCCCCCCCCCCCCCCCCCCCCCCCCCCCCCCCCCCCCC
>JAODJU010000138.1:25046373-25064863 GCA_026776725.1 Gnathonemus echidnorhynchus | reverse complement strand
CCCACCCCCCCCCCCCCCCCCCCCCCCCCAAAGGCATTGATTTGCTAGGAGTTCCGGACTAGCAGGGTCAGATTTTAAGGATGCAGATAAATCCGACTGTCTGCCTGCCCTGCATTTCAGCTTCAAAAGGAGCCCAGACTGACCAGTTTGCTTCAAACAGAGGAACACGCATTTATCTCCTAGCACTTCATTGGTGCTGTACTGAGGCCTGTGCCCAGCCATATATGATGGATGGAATCATAGCCCATTGCCCTTGGCTCAGAATGTGTTTGTGTGTTTTCAGTATTTATGGATTTATAGAGCAAGTTCTGTAGGGTGCTCCGGATGAATGGGTTGTTTATATACGTGTTGTATATACTGCCATGCATTATATATAACTGTTTATGAGATACGCTTTACTGTACTCCTGCTGTGCACGAACGGCTGTGATTGAGCCGCTGGTCTGACGCAGGCCCCTCCCCTCTTCTCTTGCAGCAGTCTTATGCTCCTCCCCCTCACCCCATGGCCCCACCCAGCCCCAGCACCAACAGCAGCAGCCACAGCGCAGCTGAGCAGCTCAGTAAGACCAACCTGTACATCCGAGGTCTGCCCCCCGGAACCACGGACCAGGACCTGATCAAGCTCTGCCAGCCGTAGGTGTCCCACACGTGTGCACACATGCACCCGCCGCCTATGCATGCAAGAGAAAGTCACTAGCTGTCTCACGTGGATTTTCCACATTCTGTTTTTGCTTTTCCTATTCAACAGTAAAGCTCATAACCAATTGAAAGGAATATACTGTAAGGTGAACTGTAAAATCTAAATGGACCTTAGTGTCTAACAAAGCAAAGTCCCTTCTGATTGACTGTGAGCCAGTCCAGGGTTCCCCCGCTGTGGACTGGCGTCCCGTCCATGGTGTCCCCCGCGATGGACTGGCACATTGAATTTGTGACATGCAAGATAATACTAATGATAAATACCATTATTTTTCAGTGCATTTTTTTCGTCACATTTTTGCCATCAATGACGTGACAGCAATGTAGACAACTTACAACAAAGTTAATGCTCGTGACATAGTTAAATGCATAATATACTGGCAACCTAAGACTTTTTCTCACCTCTGAAACGGGAATTACTAAAATAAAGTCCAACAGATCCATTTACAGGTAATTAGATGTGATTCAGTAATTTATTTAATAGGTTAATGGGGAATTTTACAGGCAATCCATCATTTATGTGTAGAGAAGTACAGATTGGTACAAAGCTGCAGTTTTTATATGATACAGGTTGTGAACTTAGAACATTGTTGAGCGCTCGGACAATCCCTATGTATCATGCGACATGATAATCCAGCAGATGTCCCCGGCGTGGGGGAGATGGATTAACCTCAAAGATGATTTTGACTCTGCAACCGCTTATGAATATTTCAAAGAAAATGAAAATTCAGAAAAAAGTGCAGTGCGGATTAATGAGAGGTTTAGCCAGCCGCGTTTGCAGTATATTTGTGTCTTTCTTAAACTGCTGAAAGGATAGAAAATCACTCTGTTTCGCAGCGATTTGTTTACCGTTAACTGACACATTTTGAAATCCCTCATGTTTAAAACGTCTAAGAGCACTTCACGACACAAGTGAGAACTGAATATTGCCGAGTTAAATTAATTTGGATCCCTTCTGCGATCTTTGAGGGGTTTGTGTCTGAAATCCGCTTGCACTGCAGCATTCACACTTTATCACTGTCAGCTGTCAGATCTGTAATATCTTAAATATCGTCTCAGTTTCTTTAACGTTTTATTTGTGTGAAATTATATTGTTAATTACACATCAGGCTTAGCACTGGTACAATACAGGGGGGGGTTAGTAGTGAAATCACATATAAAATCATTATATATAAAACTGGTAAATGTACACATAGAGAAATCCTGACATTATAAGCATGTAATTAAAGCTTCAAAGTAGCCTGCATTTAAGCTGAATCAAATGGCAGAGAGAGCGATTTCTGCCAAATGGGAACATCTGTCTTCTGGATTTTCCCGGTGAAGCTTTGTTTGAAACAGCACCTGAGAAGCAACCTAAATATCTGCAGTAGCTACGCATAATGAAGCTGTCTGGGCTGTAAAGCGAGTAATGACTACTTAATTTAATGTAAATAAAGTCCAAATGAAATGTTTTTAACCTGATGTGTCACTTACTTATTGATTATAAAAACAAGGCAAGCTAATTGGCACTGCGACTTGTAAGTCGGTTGCACAAGGCTAATATAAAAAGCATTTTAATGTAATTTAACAAATGGCACCAATAACCTCACATCATCAGCTGCAGTCGTGAGTCGCAATATGAATGGAAACTTTATATGGGATTTAAAAAATAGGGGGAAAATGTTGCAGCCTTGTCACCAGAATGATGATATATGCAGTAATTGTTTTGGTTGTTTCCTTTCATCGCTTGAAGCCTTCTTACACCCTGACACCCACAAATACACACGACAGCATATGCAGAGTCTTACGCTAGTACTGGGGCTTATTCTCAGACCCGTCGTAGGCCGACATTCCTCAGCACTGACGCAATCGCTGGACCCCGCGAGGCACAGTTCACCCGCGGCACATAGAGGGTCACGAACGATAACTGGGGGGGGGGGGGGAGCAAGCGCTTGTGAAATACTGGCTAGAAGCCAGAGAGCTGCTTGCGTAATGTCTCTGGGACTGTGTTTTTTAAAAGCCGTTTCTGTGTTATATCCTGCCTTGGGTTCAATGACCGTAGAAATGTCTAGCAATGCGCTGTAATGCTCAGGACAGTATGTTTTGACTAACGCCGCTGTAATGCTCAGTGGGATACAGTTTGTAGCTATTTTGTAATGCTCTGGATAGTATGTTTCGTCTACCACTATCTCTTGATGGGATAGTATGTTTTGTGATTCTCAGGGCAGTATGTTTTGTCTAGAAGTATCTCTTGATGGGATAGTTTGTTCATTCTATATAAGATTCTTTCGTGATTCTTGGGACAGTATGTTTTGTTGTGCTTTGTCTTAATCGGCAGTGTATATTTTGACTATGAGTATTATTGTTTATTATTTTTTAATAATACTCAAGATGGTATGCTCTGTCTTGTAGTACTTTATAATACTCAGGTTTGTTTAGTCTACAGTGACCTGTGACACGGTCTCTAAACCGACTTGTGTGCAAGGCCACTACTATCCTGGGCCGCCTGACAAAATGTCACGATGCCCCCGCCCCGCCCAATGTTACATATCATTTTACGTATTTAGGGGGCTCTGTCGAGTGCTGAGCCCCCTGAATCTGCCAGGATATCCATGCCCCTCCAATGCCTCTGTGGGTGGGTGTTCTCTATGGCTGCACATAGCATATGTCACGGTTAGAAGACAGAAGGATATGACTAAGTTCTGAAATCCAAGGAAGTTTTTAGTGTGGGCGAGGTGGTCGCTCTTGGCGTGCAGTCAGTGGGACGTGAGGCGGATGGTTTATGGAAGGATGTGAGGATTTTTTTGAGGGAAGCTTTGACATGAAGCTTTGAGGCAGCCTGCCGCACGCAGAAGAGCGTCCGCGTGCTCTGGCAGTCAGAGAGCCGCAATCATTTGCCTCTGGATGAGGACTTAGAGAGCTCAGATGGACCAACTGGGATCACAGAGTAGCGAAACTGGTATGGGACAGCATCTAGATGTCAGCTACATGCTGAGCGAAAAAGCGATGCAATGGTGTACACTCAAATGCACATGCACTTATACAGGAAAGCTGTGGATCAGAGCCTTTCGTTTACATTCACAAACACTCCATATAAAACGATGCGAGATGGGCTTCCCTGGATCATGTCTCAGGGTATCAGAGATATTGGAGTGGCAGCACTACAGTAACTGGCTGGGGCTGAGGGCAGCTTCCGGGAGCTGGGAGAGGGGGGAGCCTCGGGTCACATCCAGAGGAATGTGCGGTTGAGTCCTGGGAGGCGAGCATCGCCATGGAAACAGGCATCATCTGGTTGGGCTCTTTGTGCAGGGTGAGTCTGTCCTGACAATGAGGACACTGAGGAAATGAGCAGTGAAATATGACAGCATTGTAAGGAAATTGAAGCGAGCCGCTACTCTGTCGACTGACCTGGGAACAGGCCTGTCAGCCGACTGGCTCCCGCTGTGGTCAGTGAAGCCCCACTTAACATTTTCTCTGCAATATGGCTGCCCTGTTCAGCACCCCTGCTCCACGGAGCTCAGAAGCGGGACGTCCTCCAGTCCTCCTGTAGCACGGAGGGAGAAGTGCATGCGGTCTGGTGCTGGGCACTGGGTGGCTAACATTTTGGGAAGGTCAGTTACTCTACCTTTCGAGGGCACAAGTGACTCTGCCACAGTCTATGCACCATTCAGCAAAACACAAGCACATGCGGATGCCAGTGTTTTGTGGCAACACGCTTCCGGAAGGTGTGATTACCGCCCGACATTCTGCCGATGTGAACGGAGTATGTGGGTCGGTGTGTGACCACAGGGGTCCCCTTGTTGGTCTCTTATTACTGTCTTTTGCAGATTTTACAGATGTGCCTGTGCTTTTTACAGTTTGCTTTGAAAGCATTTCGTCTACAAGGTCAAGTGTGCGTGAAGAGGACAGGTGTACAGGCAAAGGATCGCACGCTGTACTCCTGCCTAGCGCTGTTGTGCTTGCAACCTTGAGGGAACATTGTGATCATGTTACAGCGGCTGAAATGTTCACAATATGTGTAAAAGGAAAGCAATCTCTTTCGAGAAAAGGGGCAGGCTTTTAGTAGTGTGCGGCACCGATGTCGTAATGGTGAGTTATTATCCTGACCCTGAAGAAAATGTTAATGTGATCACCTCCCATCGACTGCCTTCAAAGTGGAAAAACAAAGTTGTGCAGCATTTTATAAATTGAAGATTCTTCAAGGGTGTGTGTGTGTTGTGTATGTGTGGGGGGGGGGGGGGTTAATGGTACCATAATGTCACACTTAGGATGTGAACTTCTAGACCTCGAGGTTCTACCAGGCTTCCTGACTATGTTCTGCTCCCAGAAAGTTCTACCTGTTGCTATGGCTATCGGGTGATAGCTGGGTGGCATGTGACCATGTACTGTCACACAGGCAATTGTTTGCTGCTTTTTCTTCAAGCAGTGCAGGTCAACAGGTGGCGTTGCTGAGTTCTGGGCATTCCGCAGCGGGGCGGCTATCCTTGAGGTTATAAGGTTGGGCACAAAACATAAATGTAAACAAGGACTAAATTACCAAGGATCACACGTGGGGCGTTTTCAAAGGCAATGGCATGGAATACATAGGAATACATAAAATGAAAAGAAGCCCAGAGTACTGAAGTTAAGGCTGTGGACCAGGATCCCTAGTTGCTTAAAACCAGGCCATGCCTTCAAACGGAGGTGCTGCCCTCTAGCAGATGGGAGGATTCCTAACATCCAGTATTAATAAACTCTCGGCAGCTGTGCGGAGCTTCACGTTAGCTTCCAATACAGAAGGGAGGCAAATAACTAATGAGAAGAACAGCCTCTAATTGGTGACCCAGCGGTCCCTGGATTCCAGCCGGGGTCAGCTGACCTTGGGCCTGCACAGACTGTTCGCTCTGGAGCTTCCAGCAAGGGGCATGTAGCCAGACCGCTCGGACAGTCGGGGCACTGAACCCCCTGGGCCCAGCTGTCCTTGGAACATTCGCCCGAGAGGCCAGCTCTTGCGACACCTCGATAGCATTTTGGGAAAATGTTCCAGGGCTGGCTTGTAAAGCCTGACCAGAGCACCATCAGTACTTGGAGGTCCATAACTCTGAGCTTAGATTGTCATTGTTAGTGTTTCCACAGTAGATAATGAGTGCTGAACACGGGGAACCTGATGAAGGCACATTTACCGTCTCTATTGCGAGTGCCTTGGTTTCATGTTAATGCTGCAAGGCACCGGCACATCACCCTCGCCCACGCCAGCACCTCCAGCGTCTTTGCTCTGTGGAGAAGCCATGACCTTCCCAATTGCTCACCACTCAGATCTGCCTCTTCTTCCCTCAGTTTGTTATCCTTGTAGATGTTTGCTCCTGGTTTTTTTTTTCCCCCCAGAAGCGTCAACTGAGGGAGATTTATTTTTTTCAATAAATGGTTGCCTGGCGAGGAAGTGGCCAAATGCCGATCGATGGCGGAAGCAGAAATGGTTTCCGTCTGTCGGGCAGATTTTCTCCCCTGAATGCTTTTTAAACACTGGGTCTATATCACCAGCGTGATGTTGGAGTTCTCCTTCCAATGCTTCTTTCTGCCTTTGTCCAGCTGTGGATCCTCATCAGAGTCAGCGACACAGCCCTCTGAACAGCTTCTGCTAAAGACTCTGAAGTCTAATTACCCGATTTTTCCTCTGAGCTCACAGCCTAGTGACCTCCTAACTCATTTTGTCGTTTCCAAATCTCTGTGAAGGGCCTTTATATGCAGCACGATCTGCACTAAGCTGATATTGCTTCATGAGTTCTACTTTCTTGCAATGCAGTTAAAAAATCATGTTCTGTGGATTATTACAATCCATAAAATGCTACTTGCAGTGTAAACAACAGCAAGACTGTCATTGTAGCAGTAACTAAGGTAGATAAATCACACTAATGTTCTCAGAGAGCCTTATAGGTAGACTGTCAATGGAAGATGTGGTTGCCGATATTTGTCCAGAATCTGGTAGTCAGCAGGTATAGTTCATCCATGACGTGTAGCCATGAAATCTCAGGCAATGGCAAGCCGGCATGCTCCTCTCAGATTGCCCCACTATGCCACAGATCTCCAGTGATCCTTAAAGTGACTGGATCCTTTAAGATGAGGCCTTGGGCTGATGTTGAGGCCGTGAACCCGGACCTCATCCCCCTCACTTCTGTTCTGAATAGCTGGCTGTGGGGGGACACCGGAAGGGCAGGATGAGGAGAAACATCTGACTTTCAGGAACTGGTTCTCATCTAGCCCCCCCTCCCAGTGACTGAGAACCGGACAGCTTGCAGCATGAGCAGCCCTCTCCCCAGCACAGGTCGGCATACTTGCCTTCTAATCCAGATTGGCTGCATCCGTATCCAGACACTTAGCAGTGATGGCCGTCATGGCCTACTGGCTAATCTAATACTCACACACAGGATCTTATGCAGTACGTTAGGAATCACACACCGGAGTCAATTGCACAGCTCATGATGATGTCTTCACGAAAACCAGTGTGCAGTTCAAGGACTTATGGGTAAGACATGAGGGCAGTTACTCCAAGGAGTATGTGATTAAGATTTTAAGGGTCTGAAAATAATTAGTGTCTGGAGCAGAGAAATGCCAGGGAACTGAAAGGCGTTGGAGATGCTTACAGAACAGCTTGGCAGCACAAGCCGAACGGCCGATTAGCAAACACTGCTTCTGTATCCTTTGAAACACAAAGCCTTGAAGACCGCTAAGGGGGATCGAAGCAAAATAAATATCACACGGGCTGTCTTATGTCAGCGCTTCTTAAGTAAATGACAGAAATGTGTAGACAGGACGTACGCATGGGTGACTAATTATGACGCACCACAGAGGGACCTTGGTATGGCTAGAAAGGCTGGCTAGGATGAGTATCAAAACCGGATGTGAGGCCGTCTACCTGGGGAGGGACGGAGGACACTGGGAATGTGGCCCCTAGAGGGCAGCACTGGGAGCCGGAGCTTTGCCGTCGTTCATCGGCAGATGGTTTATGTTCAAAGACAACACGAATGCGTCTGATAAATAAGAGTGAAAAGTTTGATTGGCGTCTGAGGAAGTGAGTGTGCAAGGGAGCAGGTGAGGGAACGAGCGAGCAGCCGGGATGCCTACTCTAAAGCGATGAGAGATCTGATGGTGGCTAAGCATTCTGGGAAGCCATGTCACAGAGGCCGTGGAAAAAGGGGGTCAGAGTTGAGCTCCGAGAGCGGAATGACCCCGAAATCACAACGAGGTCTTTCAAAACTGCTAATGAAAATGGGAAAAAAAGAAGGAACTTTCTGTAAGCGTGTGCCAGGGCAGGCGGGCTCCTGGTTACCGCACCCGACAGCTCTGGCCCTGCCTGCTTAGTGGCGGCCATTCGGAGGAGAGCCACCTCGCCATGTCGGAGGCTGTCACACAGAGTTGGAGGCAACGGTTCCTTAGTGTCAGCTGCCCCCCCCCCCCCAACCCCGCACGGCTGTCACAGTGAGCCAGAAGATAAACAAGCCAGGAGCACTTTAAGGAGCTGCTGTTTATTTGATTATCCGTTATGCCGTCGGCTCATTCATATCGAGGGCGCTTCTGTCCCCCAGTTCTCCAGCTCAGATAAGGAGCCGACTTCAAACATACATCAGCTGGATCTCTGGCCCGATATTTGAACCGACAGCCTCCTTATCCTGAACCGCAACCTGAGAGAGTGTGTCTGTCACTCTGCCCATGCCCCGCCCTGCTGAGTCCAGCCCCACCCACTCTCTTCTCTACCTGAAAGTGTTCTGTGATTCTCTGGCCAATCACTGGCTTTGCCATCAAGTCATTTTGGTGTCTATTCAGTGAAATGCCAAAGTTGCATTCAAAAATCACTTAGAGAATCCTAATCTATTCACTTTTCAAAGGAAGCAGCTTGCAGCCTCTGTAATCGTTACTCAAAGCCCAAATGCTGTAACAGCCCGCAAAGGTTATTACTGAGAGTGGTCTCATAGCTGAGAAGAGTTCAAATATGTTTGGGTTGTGAGTTTGTCACCTGAGCTCACCCCCGGGAATGCTGTTTTTCTGAAAGTAGACAATTAAATGGCATAAATGACTGGCCTGACATCACTGGCTGAATGAGATCATCAGTGAAATTAACAGTTTACTGTATGGATAAATGGCACCTTAAAAGTAATAACTAACTAGCAGCATATTGGTCTTTTTAATCCAATATATTACATTAATTGGACTATGTAATGATGGTTATTATTCAGAAAAATAAAGTCCCATGATTCTCTTCTTACATATTCTTGTTTGAGGCATGTAAAACCATTTGGAAATGCAGGACAAAATATTTAATTTCGTTTCAGTCAGTATGAAATATTTGTCAGCAGCTATGCATTCTTTGTCCTATATGTATAATATTGAATCGGTAAACAGAATCCAATTTTAGTTCTATATCTACCAGGTTTCACAACTGTGTCTGAAAAGGAAGGGGATGAGGTGTTGATCTTGGACAGTAAGCACTCATGAGAGTTTTACTTACACAACAATTTTCTGATGGCAGAACAAAAAAAAATGATTGGTTCAGAGAGATAACCAATCAGATCTTGGTCAAATGGCAGACCAACCAATCTGATGTCTTGGACCCGCCTCCTCTACAATTTGATTGGTTATGTATCTGAACCAATCACGTTTCATTCTGCCCTTGGAACATTTTTGTGTAAGTAAAACTCCCACAACCACAAAAAGCAGTAAACTCCTTCTGGGTTTATGTGCAGGTGCATGGCACACAACAGGGCCGACAGAGCACCCCCATTTAACGTGGGGACCTTGGAAAATCCACACACTGTCATTCTATGCCAGGCTTAACTTGGTTGGCAGGTAACGATAACACTAGCTTTAAATAAATCTCCGCATTTCCCACTTGTATTGAAACTGATTGTAACTATCAGTTCACGGGGAAGGTACTACATTTTTTTCTAGGTCAAAGACTTTATGAATTCCTTAGAATAAAGGGACTATTGTTGCACAAGCAGTTATTACAAATTAGCTTACATTCCTGTATTTAAGTTCACAGAGACCTAGTTAGTTTTGAGTTTCTGTGGCTTGGCTGGAATATGTCTTGCATAAACGCTATGAAAAAAAGATATAGTGGGTGTGGCCATATTAGGTAAAAAGCCTGTGTTGCATTTGGTCGCAGTAAAAAAAAAAAAACTTTTGTGGGTGTAATCACATAAAACACAGTGTCTTGTGTGTTTGTGTTAGGAAGCCGTACAGGAGATAAAGAGATACAATGGAGGTGGTCGCTTTGGATAAAAAGCCACTGATGGGCGTGGCCATATTGAATAAGTATGATGAGGTCATAGTGGGTGTGGCCATATTAAATAAGTATGATGAGGTCATAGTGGGTGTGGCCATATTAAATAAGTATGATGAGGCATGGCTACATTGGATCATTTTGGCAGAACTGTAGTGGATGTGGAAAAAATGTGCTAAATGCGATAGGCGGGTGTGGCCTACGAATGAAATAATTTGTCTGAGGCACACACTGTGATTTTGCCTTGAGTCCCAGCACTCAAAGTGTCATGACAAATATGCATTCACTAAGGGCGATGTTTCTCTTTCCACTATGGAGGCTTAAGTAAGCCTTAGAAAAAAGAGGGTTTGGACCCCATGTTACCACTGTGGCTGGCGGCGTGTTCACCCTACACTGGGGTGTGGAAGCACTAGCGCCATCTTGTGGTCAGGTGAGCCGCTTTTTTTCCATGTGGTGGGCTGGTAAACTGGGACCATGCATTTGTGCTGTGACATTTCTTGTTGGTCCTACCGTCTCACATTCCGTATTTTCCTCTGTCCTTTGGAGTTGCGTCACATGACACACTTTCTGCAGGCATCCCAAATAGCGTTCAAGTTGTGCCAACCGTGAGTCAGCAGTTGGTGTTCTACCCATGGGGGCGTGGGGGTGGGATGACCCCACCCCTCAGTGGCCAAGGATGGGGGGAGCATCTTACTGTACTCAGTGCCTGGACCATGCCAGCAGATCGAAAGGCTTGCCAGCAATTTGGGTGTGTTTGTTTTCTGGGATTTGGCAATGATGTCATTTGTCCAGGCTGACTGACGTCAGGTTTCCATAGCAACGTGGGCACCACCCTACCCCAGCATCCTTAGTATTGGCTAATCCATTATGGAGCCCCTGCTGGCCTGTTGCTCTTTGCCCAGCTGTAGGTGGCTTCTGGCAGACTGGTTTCTCCCCATTAGCCTGCTTCCAGTGAGGAAAAGTAGCATTATACCCTATTGGTTCTACTAATAGCAACAGTAGCATCAGTAGATACTGTAACAGCATGAATCGAGTTTGTAGTTGATATTGTACAAATATTATTTTTTTTGTGGTATTGGAGTTCTTTTTAGTAATGGTACATGTACAATATAGTTAATTAGCAGTGAGCATGGTGTCCTCTGGAGTTTGGTGGTAGGAGTACTATCTTTACTGTAAGGATATTAGCAGTTAGCATGATGTCAGTAGGAGTTTGGTGGTCGGAGTAGTATCTGTATGTTAGGGATATTAGCAATTAGCATGATGTCAGTAGGAGTTTGGTGGTCGGAGTAGTATCTGTATGTTAGGGATATTAGCAATTAGCATGATGTCAGTAGGAGTTTGGTGGTCGGAGTAGTATCTGTATTCTAGGGATATTAGCAATTAGCATGATGTCAGTAGGAGTTTGGTGGTCGGAGTAGTATCTGTATTGCAGTAGTATCTGTATAGTAGTGATCCAGTCAGCAGCCATGGTAATTATAGAGTGAATTTTTCATACCTTTTTCAGGAACAAACTGTCTCAGTTTGTAACACATTTGTAATAAATACTTATAGTACAGCCAATTCTGATCAGATTCCTGTGTGTTTTTGGGGCCACTGGCACTTGGCATGTGATTTTGCCCATGGGGCGTTCATCTCTTTCTTTCATGAGGTTGCGTCACCCCACGGCAGAGTTCGTGTACTGCCACTCTCGCAGATGCACAATGTTGTGCTAAATCCTCAATAAAACCGCAGCTCTCAACTGTTCCAGGAACACTGCGATAATGATGCAGGGCGCAGTTTCCCCGCGACCCGAAAGCTGGATGCTGCTGGGGTTCGAGCTGTAGATGCTGAGCACAGCACTCCAGGGCCCCAGGGTTCAAGATCAAGGGTCACTGTGGAGTTTACTGGAAGGACGCGGAACGTGACAATCCCCATGCACCCCGAGGGGCCGTGCCTGGGGTGCAGACCAGTCCTCACCGGGAGGACAGAGATACGGGCCCCCAGTTCACAACAAAACAGGACTTTTGGCATTTTTAGGTTTCTGATTGCATTCACAGATTTTTTTATAAATTTGAGTTCTCCCTAGTGGGGACTGGAAAGATGTAGCCCTGAGAAATAGCATGTTTTTATCACATTGTGGGGACATTCGGTCCCTGCAATGTAATATATACATGACCCACATCCACACACACACACACAGAGGCAGACGTGGGCGTGCGTGCTTACATGCCGACTACAGACAGCTTTGTGATGGATATATACCAGTGTGGGGCTCTGGGCCGAGTCCTTCGTGGAGGTCGTTTGTTTGGCTCTGAGTCTATGCGAATATACTGCCACCTGCTTCCAGGGCTTTTTATGAAATTGTAACCCCCACCCCCTGATGGCTGCCCTCTTGCAGCCTGAATGCAAATATGCAAATGAGCTTAAATTTGTTATGCACTTTTATAGCGACAAGAATATAAATACACTAACACTGCGGACAGCGGAGTGTGTCCACAGCCAGTAATTTTCCCGTTGAGTGCCATGCTTTAAAGGGCTTGTCTCCTCATCTGTTGCCCTGTCCCATTAAACTGTTTGGCCATACAGTGGGGGGGGGGGGGGGCGGGCCCCGTCAGGGTGCGCCATAAAACTCGCGGCTGGAAATGAGCCCGCATGGTGACGGGAAAGTGATCCCGCCTTTATTAAACCTCCCCTCCTTGTGAACAGGAAATGTAACACTCCTTTTCTTTTGCCTGGAGCCCGTGCAAGATTAATTAAAAGTCTCGCCGGCTCTCAGCTCTTGGGCGTGGGTGGCAGCAACACTTCTCCACTTTTTTATGAACAGAAAAAAAAACAAAACATTTCCTCTGAGCCGCCCCGGAGTGCGGCACGTGGACGGAATTCGCTGGTGCAGCAGAAATGCCTCTTTCCCGTTGGCTTCCGTGACTCCTGCTTTCAGTCATCATGTCGCTCGATGAGGCCGCTTGGCACCATCCGCCTGGTACCCAGAAATCTGTGGGCCGTCAGTGACGAGAGGGCTGGCGGATCATGTGACCTGTAAGGTTACCTGTTTGCATTGCGCATGTCCGGCTTTGGCACATTTGGGCATTTCATCGTGTGCTCTGATAATGCGCAGAACGGCATGTACGTGTGTCCCTGGAGCAGCCTCAGAGGGCTATTAAGAGAGCATAGCTCAGTGAAAAGCAAACCTGGGGGGCATTAACTACGCAGACTGGAACACATCGGAGGACCCAGGCCCAGACAATGACGACATTAAGGGCTGTGGGATCTGTGCTTACGATCCTGTGGATAATTGCTTTCTCTGCCGCTGCCAACCACATTACCTTGCTTTAAAATGATGAAAGTCACAATAATTCGGAGAAACTGAGCGCAAGGCGGAGAGAGTGAGTGAAACAGACGTGTAATAAACACCATAAGTCAGAGGATGAGGTGCGGAGACTATGAGGTTGAAAGGACGAGGTGATGATGGGTCTCCCTACACCGCCGAAACTCCCCACCAGCTGTAACGTTTAGACGCTGATGGTAATGGATCTTCTCATCTTCTCTGTCTTGATGTTCTCCTTTGGCTTATAAAGGCTTCCTCATCTGCTTTGTATTGTCTGTGGGGGTCTCAGAGCAGATGTTTCCGGGTTTAAACATAAAACAATCTTACGTCAGGATTAATGGCCACAATTGGCCCTAAATCGTTTTTTTTTTTTGCTCTATTGTGAGTCTTAATGAAAAGCCGCACATCAATGAAGGGCTCCTGTGTTTTCCGGTTCCTTACATATTTTGTGTGACACACTGGGGGACAGTCAGACTCAGAAGGGGCTTTGTCAGGTTTCCACAGGAAACATCCACCAGTACTTCCTTTTCTCGCTGGTCATCCTCTTGCTCAGGGCTGCTGCCCTACAGAACGACACCGCGGCCTCAACCCTCGCGTCTCTTACCGTCATCAGTGGACATTGTTTGTAAGCAACCCAGTCATACTCAAGCTGTAGGTTCCAGTTTTAGGGGCCACTAACACACAACTGCAGGACATTGATGAAACGCTGGTGCGATATAAAACGTCTGAGAGGGGGCTGCCTCGTTAGATCCCCCTCCCCGGGTCAGGACAGCCCCAGGCTTGCTGGAAAGACTGAGTGGCGGTCAACCAACATTTGTGAAGTGTTGGTAATGCTGCAGGGCAGGAGCCCTGTGTGTGTGTACATGTGTGTTTGTGCGTCTCTCATGCGGTGTGGCTGCCCCTTGTTCGCTTAGCTTAGGTTTATCCCCCGTGGTGGTTTCACTGAGGAACAGGCAGAGCCATTTTCCCTCAAAACGACTCCTTTCAATCCCCTGTCGCGCCTCTGACACACTGCCGACACGGCTTTACCATGTCCCTGACACGCCTCTGACACACTGCCGACACGGCTTTACCATGTCCCTGACACGCCTCTGACACACTGCCGACACGGCTTTACCATGTCCCTGACACGCCTCTGACACACAGCCGACACGGCTTTACCATGTCCCTGACACGCCTCTGACACACTGCCGACACGGCTTTACCCTGCCTCTGACACACTGCCCGCACGGCTTTACCATGTCCCTGACACGCCTCTGACATGCTGCCGTGTCTTGACGTGTGTCTTTACCCTGCACAAGGCCCCTTCTGTGTGTCACTGTCACATGCTTCTGACCTGATTAGGTCCCAGTCCACTTAGGGATCCCTACCCAGACTGGGGAAAGGTGTTGGTTGTGTGACATCATAAAACAGGGACAGATAAATGGAGAGAGAGGACAGACCAATCAAAAGGTGGATCTTGTTGTTCTTGGCATGCATTCCTCATTCTCCATGCCATGCCTACTGTTGTTTACACACTAACCATTGCACTAATTGCTAACTGATTGTCTTTTTGTTTTTGTTTTTTGTATTTCTGCAGATATGGGAAAATAGTGTCTACGAAGGCGATCCTGGACAAAAACACAAATCAGTGCAAAGGTAAGCAGTCACTGGGGCTGTGGGTGGTGGCTGAGGATGTGTGTGTGTGTGTGTGTGTGTGTGAATGGGGGGGCGGGGATTGGGAATCAGCACTGCCTCATAACTCAATCTGCTTGTAATTGTAAGAGGCTGGACCAAGTAAACTTTATAAATAGGGAGGAAATTCCGGGCTGGAAGTCAGTGACAATCAGGCAGTCAAGCCTCCAATCTGGAAACTCGGGAAGGGCAGCTGCTGCAGTGCAGCTTCCGATACTGCCTGACTGCGTATGTGTGTAAGCCAGAGGCTCTAGATATCACCCGTGCTCTTTGTGTATGAGGAATAGCAAAGCGAAAAGAGGATCCTGGTTGGTTTCTTGGGCAATTCTGTAATGATTGCTTTTTTTTCTCGTAAACTGTTCGCCTGACATGGCTCAATGTTGCCGGTTGGGTGGGAGCTCGTTTCTGAGCCTCTCTGAGGATCAGGACCCTTACAGCCTGCCTGGAAAGCTGCCCAGCGCCGCTGGTACAGCAGCCGCGGTGAATTTGCACGTTCTGTTTGATCTCTTCCGTTAGCTTAGCAGACATTCTTATCCAGAGCAAATTCTCCGCTTCAGTGCCTTGATCTGTTTACACTGTCCATTGATATATTGACCGAAGAAATTTCTCATTAAAAATGCAATGCCATGAATTGCTGCATTTTGCAGTTCATTGTACGCCGAACAGAGGGGGCGCTGATGAGTATATGCAGGCTGTGGAAAGAGCCACCTGAGAATGTGACCTCTGGTGCACATATTCAGCTGTCACAGAACGTTAAAGTTTAGTCAATACCACTTAACTGACTTAATCGGCATCTTCCTTCAAGAAAATGACGATCAATTTTCTTCCTCTTGTTACTCTGTCTGTCAAGGTGGGGGAAAAAAAACTCGATTGCAGCTTATATTGATGCACACTAATCACCCCAGTGCCCTCCTCAGATCACTGGCATCCTTTTTTGTTCAGTTTGTGTTTCCTGATGCTCAGCTGTGTCTGCTTACCTGCCACTGCAAGGTGACCCCTCTGAGGATGCGTGACCTGTGATCGGATCTCCTTCAAGGACATGTGCACCTACAGTGCGTTTACTGCTCCTTCAGCACCACTGCAAATCATTCAGTCCTCACTGCCTGCAGTAGGCCAGTGTCGCTGACCTGTGCACCAGCTGTACTTTTTGCATAAGGAAGGGTTCTAAGTCATGGCTTCAGCCATATTTCAGGCCCAGAAATGCTCACTCCCCATGTATTTTCTGCTGTGTTTAAGCTTATAATGACAAAGTCAGTGAGGTAGGTGTGGTTAGGATTACAATAACCAAGGCAGTTAGGCCAATGTGTTCAGGATTTTCAAATATCAGGCCGGCTAGGTCAGTGTGTTCAGGATTACTAATGACCAGGTTGACTGGGTCTGTGTTCAGGATTCCCAGTGACCAGGTCAGCTGGGTCAGTGTGTTCAGGATTCCCAATATCAGGTCAGCTGGGTCAGTGTGTTCAGGATTCCCAATATCAGGTCAGCTGGGTCAGTGTGTTCAGGATTCCAAGTGGCCATGTTGGTTGGTTCAGTGTGTTCTGGATTCCCAACGATCACATTCTCATATGTACACAAATGCACACAGATTCTCTCTGTGTCATTCCAGAAATACACACAGCTCAGTAGCCTAACTCGCAGCCACTTGTGTGAGCGTGTCCCCACAACCCCTTTGGTGTCAGGCGTGTTTCTGCAGGAGAGAAACCGAAACTGGAAGCTGAGAATGTTGTGAGCTGTCGATGGGCGCCTGCGGCCGTGCAGGACGAGATGGCGGCTCTTTCCTCAGTCTGCTCTCACTGCCCCTTATTCCTTTTCATCACGGACCTGCTCCTGATCCTGAACGCAGTTTTATGCAGTCCACCGCAGGGGGCCAGTGTAATATGGTTTCTGAGGGCATCTCATACTCCAATCCTTTTGTTTTGTCTCTAGTAATGTTGTTCTGTCCCTTATAGTATGACTTTGTTCCCTGTCCCAATATTTCATTCCCAATTCTGTCATGTTATCCTGGACAACTGCAGTCATTCCCCTGCTTCTGATATTTCTGTCCCGGTGGCACTGCATCTGTCTGCAGTGGTGCCGTTCCGACCCAGTTGCCGGAGAAGGGCGGCGTTTGCTGCCGAACACTTGCAGAAGCCGCGGGGCTCCGATCTCCATGTCTTGCGAAACCTTTAGCCATTGCTGCTGGAGCGCAGAGTGTGGGCCGTATGTCGAATTGTGTCCCGCGAAGGAGCGGAAAAGACCTCTCAGTGGGAGGTGAAACGAGACCACATGCGCCGAGCAGCACGCCTGTCCCTGGTGCGTCTTGCTGAGGGGGGGGGGGGAGGGGGACGCTTGTTTGTTTCAATTATCGGCTCCTCGTTACCAGCGGAGGATCAGAATGCTCGCCATGGCAACCAAGATTTGCTCCGACACTTTGCCGACACGAATCGAAGCACGTGGGATCCCGGGCGAGGAGCGATCTGCAGTGGTCGCAGTCGGGCTGACTTCTAAAACACGGGGGGGGGTTCCAGAGCGAGTGGATCCCCAGCTGTTTGCCAAGGACTTTAATGGTGGTGGTGGGGGGGGGGGTTGTTTGTTTTTATGGATTTAATTAGTCCTGCTTTCCAAGTTCTGTTACACGCACACACGCATGCCTATAAATATGCACGCTCACACATGAGTCTACGCCCCATTCCCAGAGCCGGATCTCGCTTCCGTCTTTCCCAGCCGTTCCTCTCTTGGCATCGTCCGCGTCCCTGTTCACCAGCTCTGCCAAGCTGGCCTGCACCCAAGGCTGCGCTCTGGTTGGGCAAGCTGTCGTAAATAGAAACCAGTCCCAGCATTCCTAAACTTAGACCTTTTGTCCCCGTCCGCTTCCTGCTGGCTGCTGTGGACCCCCCTCAGTGGGGGCGGCTGGCCGTGCGCTACCAAAGATCCGGCGGTTCAGTGTCCGGAGGAACAGAGTCACGCTCTGGTACATAGACCCCCCCCCCCAAGGGTCAAAGGGGCACTTCCTGTAGCCGTGTGTGCTTGACAAACACAGCCCCGCATCCCATCTCAAAGGATCGTGGGAAGAATGATGTCTTATGGACCTGCAATGGGGTTAACAAGTAATGGGGAGGGCGGACGGACACTGAATGGCGGTATAGCGGAGTCTGTTTATTCCCCTGAGTGAGGGGCCAATTATATCGAGATCAGAATGCAGTGTGTACTTGTGACACATCGTAATTAAGTGTGAGTACGGAGGGTTCGACTCTGGGATGGGAGGACAGAACGAGGATTTTGTGCAGGTACTGGAGTAAAAGCGGGTTTAATTACATGGTGGTTTGTCATCAGAACGAAAAAGAGGCATTTCTGCGTCAGCAAATCGGAAACGTGCCTGGAAACGGGTCGAGGTGGGTCAGGTCAGGTCAGACCGGGTCGGGTCAGGCCAGGTCGTGGGAAGGTGCCCACCTGGGATAAGGAAGGCAGGTCTGTGCAGAGCAGAGAGGCTGTGTTTTATAATCCATAATGACGCAGGAGTGAGACTTTATTTTGCCCCACCTTGGGACATCCGCCCCCCCCCCCCCCCCCCCCCCCCCCCCCCCCCCCCCCCCCCCCCCCCCC
>JAODJU010000138.1:24997285-25007590 GCA_026776725.1 Gnathonemus echidnorhynchus | reverse complement strand
TAAAAGATTGCTGGGCATCTTTCTAAATAATAGAGATGGTACCCTGATGTCCAGGCTAAAATTGCCCACTGTGGCCCCACCCAAGGAGAGTGTCTGCATCTAATACATAGACACGCTTATGGCTTCGCTGATTTAGTGTCCTCACAGGACATGTTAAAGTCACATGTCAGTCTTTCCCCATAACCGCTGACGCACGTGACACCACCAGAGAGCAGGACTCTGTTTTCCTGGCCTTGCTAATCGCGTGTGTAACACCCTCTGTCATCTGCACGCAGCATTTTGTCACTCGTGCTTCCACTTTGACAAGTACAAATCCAAACATGTATATAATTATAGATATGAGCAATATAAGGGAAGAGAAGACAAGACGAGGAAGGGGTTGCAGTTAAACACATATACAGCTGTCTGTGTGTCTGTAGGCCCGCAGATACAGGTAAAGATACGAATAAAGGCAGTGGCAGAGAAATGTACTGTACATAAAGATACAGGTAAAAGTAAATACATAGAAAATAGTAAATAAGGTACAGAAAATGCAAAATAAAGAGGTAAATACAGATAGACACGTAGACACAGGTATAGGGACAGGTGCTCATATTGGTACTGATACCAGTTCAGAAATTGATCCAGATCATTTGAATATCTTAATTACTTTTGGCCTTGACGAGGCATGTGACAAGGGGAACAAGGGTTATGTCTTGCCTGCTGTCAAGAGGTTTTTGATCTGCTCTCCTTGGCTACCAGGATGGCACTTGTTATGCTCTGTTCCATGGTCTGGGCCCCCAGACTGATCCTGATTCCCTGTACACCCCAGTGTGGGCCCTTAATAAGTGGACCTTCATCAAGCCTCATCAAGCCCTTCCTAAGAGGGCCCTTAGTAAACAGGCCTTTCCTAAGCGGGCCCTTCCTAAGAGGGCCCTTAGTAAGCAGGCCTTTCCTAAGTGGGCCCTTCCTAAGAGGGCCCTTAGTAAACAGGCCTTTCCTAAGTGGGCCCTTCCTAAGAGGTCCCTTAGTAAACAGGCCTTTCATAAGTGGGCCCTTCCTAAGAGGGCCCTTAGTAAACAGGCCTTTCGTAAGTGGGCCTTTCGTAAGCAGGCCCTTCTTAAGAGGCCCCTTAGTCAGCAGGCCTTTCGTAAGCAGGCCCTTCCTAAGAGGGCCCTTAGTAAGCAGGCCTTTCCTAAGCGGGCCCTTAGTAGGCAGGCCCTTTCTAAGCGGGCCCTTACTAAGCAGGGTGTCTAGGCTTCCAGCTCGGGCCCCGTTTCCCACTGACCCCCAGACCTCACGCCCACGAAAAAAGCACCCTCTCAGTCAGTGCGTTTTAGAAGCGAGAGGCTTGGGGCCCCTGTTGGCAGGCATTTCTCCTGAGAGAATAAAGGTTTCGAAAGAAAGATCTAAGGGCGGCATGCGGGGGAAAACACAAGAGCAGAATGTAATTAGCTGGAGTCAGGCACGCGAGGAGCCAGAGAGTTGGGGGGGGCGGGGGGAGGGGGGACACAGAGGGACATGATGGCAGGCACAGTAACAGAAGGCCACCGGTAAACAAACAAACCCTACCGTACTGCCAAGGACACCCGCAGACAGGGAGCTATGACTCGCTGCCCCTGTGGCTCGCTGTGCTTGCGTGTGGGTGAATTCTGGGGGGGCTTCAAACTAAACACCTCCCCCCTCCCCCCACCTTTTGGACTTTTCTGTGTGCGGGGGTGTTTTTATTTTTCCAACGGAGAGGGAGAGCAGCATCTGTGAGATGTTTCGGCGTGGGCCGGTGGCTGAGCTGCCCAGGTTCCTCCCGACAGGACCAGGCTGCCGTGTCCGCTCAAGCCCTGCCTCTCTACTGCCTCCTACTGCCTAAAGTAAGCACTGCTGTGATCCCTCAGCTTCCAAGAATGACCCTTTCCAAAGTCACTAGCACCTTCTCAGGAACATTGTACTCCCCATAAATTTGAACTTTACTAAACTATACATACCATAACAGAGTGTTATAATTAGGCAGAACAGGAAACTGCAAAGTCGAAGTTGCATTGCAAGCTGGACTCAGAAATTTAGGAACTTGGAAGTATGGCGAACCTGTATGGGAAAGGGTCATTGTTGATGCCTATGGGAGTGATGTGTAGTTCAGGGGATTAGGATGCAGTGCCTGTGATTGGAAGGTTGTTCGTTTGAATCCCAGGATCAGTAGAGTGATGCCACTGTTGGGGCGCACTGGCTGGCACCGCTGGCTAAAACATACCCTTTGGTTTGGATGAAAGTGTTTGCTAAATAAATAATGAGTAACTGACCAGTATGTCAAAGGGTCCTATTAAATGAGTAGCTGACCTGTTTAGAATAGGGTTAGTTCTGATAACTTGCATGGGAATGATCTCTAGTTGTCATGGTCGTACCATGTTGCTATTTAACTGCTTCTCATTGCCACACTTGAGTGGTACAGCAAAGAACCGGGGGGCATTTTTGAGATTCCCATAGCACAAATAAAATACAGTGAGGTTTGGCTGCGGCGCAGAACATGTTGAGAGTGAGGGGTGGGGGCTGTTTGATTACTAAAGCTTTTATTACTTGTTGAAATAGCAACATTCTACCAACAGTTTAGGCACATGCTTGGATTTTGAGGCAGATGTCTTGCAAATTTCTCTCCCACTGCACTCTTGATTGTTGCTTCCTGTTGTTTGAGGCGCAGCGTCACTTAAAACTATCAGCCAGCAGTTTACCAGACTTATGTAACAACACATTTTACTAGGACCAGTTTTGGGTGTCATTGAACTTTTTGCTGCTCGTTTGTTTTGATTTGTTCCTCTTTGCCTCATGGTTTGAAGTATGTTCCTGAGTCCTGGCACTCACACCGGGGAGCTTTGCCAAGCCTCTAGTTGGCTTGGCTGTTCGTTCTCCATTTTGGGAATTTTAATCATGTGGGTGCAGGTGCAGAAGTTCTACATGCGCGGGAGAGATTTCTGTGGGCCGCACTCCCCCTCCAGCGGATCCCATATGGACACAGATTCGAGCCACATTCCTTCACATTCAAATCTGATTCCAATTAGTGTAATTATGGCAGAAGGGGATGTGTGGTCCGGCGTGTGATTGGGCCTTGCTGCTGATGGACGGCCCCCGCACCCCTGGCAGCGGCTAGGAGAATGTAGGGAAAGATGGCGGTGATAAGAAGCAGGAACAACAGGTAGAAGAACAGAGGCGGCACTAATGAAATCAGGAGAAAAGGAGGCAAATCGAAACAAGAACAAAACGAACAATAGCAATCGGCAACAAGAACAAATAGGAACAAAACCAGAATGGCAACAGCAGTGAAATCTCAACCAAAACGAAATGGATAAAATCAAAACCAGAACGAAAGGAAAGGTGGTGACGGCAGCAAGAAGAATCAACAACACAAACAAAAAGAGCAACGGCAACAAGAAATCAGCCAAAGAAATCAGCGGGAGAGAACCACAGAAACAAAAACAAGAACGAAGAATGTGAACGAAAACAACAGCAGCTCCAGCAGAAACAAAAAGAAAAGAATGAGCAAAACAAGAACAAAAATAAAAGTATAAAAAACTATGACAAGCAACCAAGCAAAAACAGCAAAATGTTAAATAAAGCATTGTTTGTACCTGTGGGATAGCATAGAGGCTCAGCGGTTAGTGGTGTTGCCTCACACAGTGCTGTGGGTTTGAGTCCCAGGCTCAGGTCTATACAGTATGTGTGTGGTTCACATGCATTTGTGCACTCTGCCTCCGGTCATCGGTCCTCTTCTTCAGATCGAAGCTGCTTTAGTTTGTCAGCGCGTGCCCTACGATGGACTCACTGCGACCGTTCACTGAAGTGGTCATGGAAGATGGGCCTGCATCACCATAGCTTACAGGGGAATATATTTTCACGTGGTGACATGAACAGATGAGGAACAGACAAAATGGATTAATAATGTAGACAATTATGCTTTTTGCGGAACTGGAGAGATGTGAAGCAGAAGTACACTTTTAATACATTGACAAATATCATTAGCAATCATTGCCTGTTGCATCTGCAAGATTTTGATCCAGTTAAATGTTATTTAGTTTGGAGTCCACTTTGGTTCACTTGTATAGGACCAAAGTTCCACCAAGAGGTTAGCAGACCTGAGCACTTTCCCGAAAAGCCATGTTCCCGTCCCTTCCTGCTCTCTGTTAGACTCATTTCCGCTCCTGTACCCAGATAAAATCCCTCTTCCATCCTGCCATCTCATGAGAGCCACGTGGTTCTTTTCTCCATCCCGGCTGGACCGCAGCAGACCTCGCACTGCCACGGGGAGACCCGCGGCTGCAGGAAGGGCAGGAAATAGTGCTGCTGGCTTCATCGTTGTCTTGACTACAACCAACAGCCATAGATAGTTGCAATCCCATGTGGGTGCAGCTGTTGGATCCTGGAATGACTAGTGTGAGATGCCTGGGAGGTTCTCTTCACCAGGTGGTGCGTCTGAATCCCACAAGACCATGAACTGTGGTGGTCACAGAACAAAATAAAGAGCTTTTAAAGCCCCCCCCCCCCCTCCACATACCACCCCCCAGGAATGACCCAGCTCACCTGCAGGGGGAGGTGAGAGCGGTGGGGATCCGACCCCTGTGGTTAACAAAGAGAAAAATAAATTAGCCTCATTTTCACTGGGAAATCTACTTATATATTTTTGCAGTTATAAATTTAAGTCGATATAATTGTGTAATTTACTGCCTGCCGCAGCTCCTTCGCCAAATGCTGCGGCAGTGGTTGCGGATGTAGAGAATGCAGCGTTCAGTGTTCTCTCCCCTGGACCCACTGCTGGATCCCGACTGAAGCTCCTGAGAGTAGCCTTTAGTGAAAACAGCTTTAATGGGGGAGTCTGTGCCTGGCCTGGCGACCCGCTCGAGAAGCAGTAGCTCCCTCTGGAGGTTGAATTGAGAAGTGAAACTGGAGTCTTGGTTCCCCCCATCCTGCCTGCCTTCGGGCCTGAGCTGGCATCTGCGTTTGAGGGTTTCTCTGGAAACATGCGAGACAGAGGAAGGCGGAGACGGATGGAGAAGTAATGGGCTGGACGGAGCAAGGGGATGAGCGTGCAGTAATCTTTCGGGTGGCAGCGGCTGTTGTACCACGAGAGAGTAACCACACACCAGCTGCAAATGTGGACTGATGCAAGTACAGTAGGAGAATGTGGAGGAGGCCTCAGAATTAATGAAAGACCAGGTCTACAGGGATAGCTTCCTTTTTTATGAGTAACTGACCTGTATGGGAAAGATTTTGTTCTGGCAAATATCTGTCATATGTGGTTAGGTGCTGGTTCTCAAGATTGACTGACGCGTATGGGGCAGTGTCCTTTCTGAGAAGTCACTGCGCATAACCTGACTGACCCTCCCTGGGAATCCTCAACTGCTCTTCCAGGTCTTCCCGAATCCTGGAAAACGAGCCACCATATTTTTCCCAGGCTGGCTGACCAGTAGGCAGCCTCTTTGCTCCAGGAAATCCTGGAAAAGGGGGCATGAGATGAGGACCTGTCAGGACCCTCTCATGAAGACGTTTTTGCCATTTGGACTTTCATTTTGTCAATGATAATCATTTGCATCATTGCTTCGGGTAGAGCTGTGTCGTAATATCACTGGCTACCCCATCACATGACAAGCTGATCGTGTGATTGGTAGCGAACGTGGGAAGAGAGGCTGTTAGATCAGGCCTCTGGGCAGGTTTGGCCCGGTGAAGGACGACCACAAAGCCTTCAGGGCCTTTCTCGTTTTGGCCAGTGGGCACAGTTTAATTCCGGAACAGGTGGCCACTTGTTGGACGGATGAATAGTGACCTTGCTAATAAGGCTTTCCACAGCCTCCCTGAAATAATGCCAGCACTGGGTGTCTGTGTGTGTTGTGTGCTGATGAAAACAATTTAATTTGGTATGACAACATTCTGAGTGAGCGCTCTTTAACAATGTGGGATATGTACACCAGACACATAATTACGCTGGCAGCATTGTGGGGGAGAATGACGTTCGCTTACGGGGGTGCGTGTTTTCATGACAACACACTCATGCAAAATTAAGGGTTCTGCAAGTGATTAACGCCTTAACAGTGATTTTCCAGATATGCAGCCTGCGAGTCAGTGTTCGCTTGATGAATTGGAATGTCAGAATCAAAATGTGTGCCCTACCAGGGTTTGTCAATGAATTCACCCTGCAAATCCATGCTTAAGGATAGGGGGCGCTGTAGATCTGGTGAAGAGTTGCATTCCAGGCATTGTTTGTCAAAATCTTGAAAAATCAAGAACCTTAACAGCTCAACCACTAGTGCTGAAGAGGGCAGAGTGCGGTTTGCACTGGGGGTTATTCCTGAAACAATTTGCTCGATGTTGGGTGGCTTGGGGGGGATCCTTCTATCTACCCACGATCCTCTGCACCAAGCATCAGTGAGAGACTGAGAAAAGCGATGCTTGTTGTTTTTACCTTTAAATCGCAACCACGCGATGCCTGTATGTAGACACAATCATACACAAACCGACATAATGATGCACCCCCCAGGCCTAAGAGAAATACCCAGAAAAAGTCATGCCTGTACGCCCACGGTTATTTAAACAAACAGACGCAGGAACGCTAATTGCCTGCAGCTCGGTGCCCATTATGTGGGAGGAAGAGAGATGGAACCGGAGGACATGATTGTCTTCTCCTCCATCTCCGGGCCCGAGGCTGTCATCTCATATGCAAGAGCAAAGACGACATCGGTCTGTGTGCAGAGCGCGCTGACGAGCACAGACTCCGACGCTCTGTACTGCGGGTGACGTGGAGCCGAAAGGTACTGCAGAGGAGATGAAGGCTGGTACTGCCACTGCTTGTGGGTGTGGTGGGGCGGGGAGGTAGTATGTGTGAGGGTTACACTATGTTTGGAATGTGTTTGGTGCTGTTGTCAGGACTGTGCATAATAGTGTTACACTGTTGCGGCGGCAGTGTGGGGTGTCTGTTCACTGGAGACTGGGCCTCTCTCTATCTGCAATTGTGCAATCTAACATCCTGTAGGATGTGTAAAACAAAACCAGGAATCAACAAAGAGTGTTAGAGCATTAACTGCAGAACCCCCCCACACACACACACACACACCACCACCACCAGGGCTTAGCTGTGGGGATCCGGTGGCGGGGGGCACCGGGAAGTGTGATTAGAGCACACAGTCGTCACTCCACACGTCACCTTCGCGCATTTGGCCTCGAGCTCACACTGCAGGGAAACCAGCACTTGGCTGAAACGTCACAATAAACTGAATTACTCTCCTGAACCCTGAAAAAAGGAAACGGAATTATCTGCAGATGAAAGCAGTCCGCAGTGCTTGCATTTGGCTCTGGTTTTTGGTAAAATATCAGATCGGAAATGGAAATATTTTGTCCGTTTCCTTGATACACAGTTAATTTAGTCAATTTAGATTTTGGAATGAAACACAATAGCTGTATAAGAAATCTCTGCCAATTGTATTTTTTAATTTTCAATGACTCCTGATACAAAATTATTTTTCATGATCAACACTGAAGAGTTTTTATATCATGTATTGCAGCTTTTTTATTCATAAAAAATGTGATGAATAGTTAATTGGACATAGAATACTCTGTAACATGTGCTTACTTTAAAGTGTTGCCCGTAACAGCTTGTGACATCCTCTCCGTCTAGTTTAGTATCCTGGCTGTATATCTGTGTGTGCTGTGACACAGGCGGATCATGGAAGCTACAGAGCAGTGTCACTTGTGATTCTTGCAAACCCTGTAAGAGTGAGTTCTGGTGTTCCTCACCACATAACCCTGCGCCCAGAGCCTGCGGCCCAGTTCCCTACCCGCCGTATCCCGTTCCGCAGCCAGCCTCCCATGTTGCGTCTGTCTGTCATCAGCGTTCCTACGTGGATGCGCCGGCTGCGATGCAGATGCGGTGCACCTGCAGCCTCACGCCATGGAAGAATGCGGGGCACAGCTATTGAGCGCTCGATGTTGCGTTTCTAGGAGATTCTGCTCCTACCTGATTGCTGAACTGCTTATTCAGTAAAGAACTGTTTTTACTGAGGCAGATTGGCAGGCGATTGTCCACCATGGGTACCAGGCCTGAGGCAAAAGTGTCCAGGCCTGCATCAGCAGTATTACTACGCCTGTTATTATCACTAGGTGCTGTCACGCCGATGTCAGCTCTTGGTCACCACATCGCATCATGCCTCCGGTTTCTCACAGGCACGTTAAGACCATCCACCTACTTGCCGGTCCTTCTTTTCCTGCGTCCTGCATGCTGCTTGGTGCATTATGGTCTTTTCCGATGGGCCTTCCCATAATTTGCCCATAATTAGCCAACTTCGGTATAGTCATTTGGAAAGGAAAATCACTACAGCAGTGGTGGGTGAAGTTGTTGTTTTTTAAGCTGGTTTTTTTAAGGTTAATTTCTGGGTGTTTACCAGATGCCATGTGGTTCATTCATTAGACCCTAATCTTCATTTTTTATTTTTTTTTTCCTCTGGGAGTGGAGTGTGAAAAGCAGATGGCTTGTTGGTGAGAAAAAAAAATAGGGATTGCAGAAGAGGAGTGGAGGTGTAAGGGTGGTGTCTTTGTTACACCCCGCAGGGCATAGAGGGCTACAGCTGGGGGGTGAACAGAGACAGTCACAGCCAATCATATTGGCAGAAACGCTGTCGGCACTGACAGGCATACACACAAACAAATACTTGCCACCCCCACCTGTCTGATGCTCATCTGTAGTCTGCTGAGTTCCCCCCCCCTCCCCTCCCCTGTTATTTCCATAGATACAGGCCTGTGTTCACCTGTGCCCCTGACCCGTATATGTGCTGGCACGCCAGTGGCTGAGGTCACGGTGCAGGGTGGTGTGACACAGAGGCCAACGGGAGTAAAGTGGGTTGTGTTGCTGCTAAAAGGGGGGGGGGGTCTGGTTTGCCCCTTAAGAATAACCCCTGGCTGTGTAGTTTGGAACTGAGCCACCTCTACCAGAGAGAGAGAGAGGGAGAGAGAGAGAGAGAGAGAGAGGGAGAGAGAGAGAGAGACAGCACTGCAGGTCCTTCAGACCATGACCCCCACCAGCTCTTCTAAAGGCTTTTCTCCTACGTCTTTTCTCAGCCATATCTTACAGCAGGACGACGTGATGGTGTCACCACACGGGGGCTTTGTCTATCAGACGGGGGTGACCCCTTCCATTCAGGCATCCAGACTGTACTGTACCAAGTCCAGCATGTTTGTGATGTCCCAAGTTCTCAGGAAATCCCTGTGACATAAAAATCACAGCAGGAAGAGAACAGAAGCATTGCCCATGTAAACCGTGCTCAACACCATATTTGTGGACACTTTCGACCGGAGGAATACTATGTGCTGTATATACTTGTTACACAGCACTGCACAGTAATTTCTTGTTTAGTACGAATCTGTGGTCACATGTTCAATATGTAGTACTGCATCACGATTACCTGTTCAGTGTGCAGCACTGCACTGCTGTCACATGTTCGGTGTGCAGTACTGCACTGTGGTCACATGTTCAATGTGCAGTACTGCATCGCGATTACATGTTCAGTATGCAGTACTGCATTGCAGTCACGTGTTCAGTATGCAGTACTGCACTGTGGTCACATGTTCAGTGTGTAATACTGCACTGCGGTCACTTGCTCAGTATGCAGAATTGCACAGTGGTCACAGTAGTACACAGCAGTTCACAGTACTGCACTGCAGTCACATATTTGGTATGCAATTCAACATAATGGTCAAGTGTTCAATATGCAGTACTACACTGCAGTCACATGCTCAGTATGTGGTACTACACGGTGCTTATGGTACTACAGTACACTGCAGTCACATGCTCAGTATGCTGTAATAGACAGTGGTCATGGTATTACACTGCAGTCACATGCTCAGTATGCTGTAATAGACAGTGGTCATGGTATTACACTGCAGTCACATGCTCAGTATGCTGTAATAGACAGTGGTCATGGTACTACACTGCAGTCACATGCTCAGTATACAGTACTATATTACACTCACATCATGTTCACTAACCACAGAGGTATGGATGGACCTCAGGCTCACACATTCAGCGTTCTCAGCAAAAGATACAGCATGATAAAATGATTGTGTCTGACAGATGTGTGTGTGTGTGTGTGTGAGCGGGTTTACCTATCCTTATGGGGACACAATGTCCCCATAATGTGATAAATATCCGGTTTTTTTCCCTTATGGGGACCGGTTTCCTGGTCCCATAAGGGAAAACTCTATTTTATAAAAATCGGTGACTGCCATGAAAAAACTAAAAATGCAAAAACTCTTGTATTTTGTTAGGTTACTTATGGTTATGGTTAGGGCAGGGTAGGGGTT
>JAODJU010000138.1:24955513-24976630 GCA_026776725.1 Gnathonemus echidnorhynchus | reverse complement strand
CATGTGTTCCCTGTGTTTGTTATGTGATTACTGGGTACCTGTATTGTTTACTGCATACCTGTCATGTTTACTGCATGCTTGCCATGTGTTTATTGTGTGTCTGTCATGTGTCTTATGACCCCGCATGGATCTCACAGATGCTGTCAGCAGTCTTGTGACAGATGGGGCCAGCCTCTCATCATTCATGTGTCATTTGTGTGTCCTTCATGTGTTCCTTACATGTCTTTACCATGGTGCTCTGGCATCTCATTTGTCATGAGGCGTAAACATTCTCGTCTCCTCATCTTAACATCACAGGAGAGGTCTGGGTGGGGGGGGGACAGCATTGCATGAGCCAAGGTGAGTCAGATGTCAAAGGGACAACAGCAGTCAGCTTCAGCTCTGAGCTGTATGAGGGACCTACCAGGAGACAGTGACAGTGCCCCCTAGTGGCCAGTGGCTGGGCGATACGCTCCACCCATATTGATCCTTCTAGAAGAGCAATGGGTGGCTAGGGGAGATTTATGGCTCGTCCCTCAAATCTTCCAGAGCCTAAGCTCTGTTCGTTTTCCACGCAGGTCTCTCAAGAAATTAAGAGGAATTGTGGGGGTGAAATTCACTATCGTCAGCAACTCTGTTAAAGGGTAAAAATGTAGTTATTGCCCCCCGGAGACTGTGTGGGGGGAGGGGGCACCCTGGAATCCACGGCAATGGGTTGGCGATTATTTGAGGCGCGAGAAAGCCTGGCTCTTATTGCGACCTGGGATCTGGCGATGTCTAATATACAGCGAACAGTAAGGGAAGTGCTGGGATTTTCCTGCAGAATTGTATACCCTGGACAGCCATGTTGGCGCAAGCGATACTCTCCCTGGCCACGTGAAACCTAAATAATGGTTGTATGACGAAATCACAAATTATTGTTCCACAACATCGTGTTTTCAGTGCCTTCGGGAGAATAAGCGGGTCTGGCTGAGTGTACAGGCCGTGATTGGTACGTATGTTGATGTCATTGGTCTGATTTATTGGCTTCCTGTCTCTCTCTCGTTCCAGACCGGCATGGCGCTGACGTATGATCCAGGGGCGATGCAGAATGGGTAAGGCCCCCCTCCTTCTGGCGGGTTGGTCCACTCCTCCTTCCTGATCTCCTGCCATGGAAAAGTCCTGATCCTGTTCCTGTGGACGGGTTGAGAAAGCAAGCCTGTGACCCCTGATCCATTACGCTCTTTCTTCCACTATGCCGTGGCTTTCAAGCCCATTAGATGAGTTAGATGCTGTAAAAAAATAACTGTGAGCTTCAGAACTTCCAGAGACTCTCTTCCTCTCCGCACAGCACAGAAACACACTCCATCCTTCTCTCCCTCCTTCTTGTCTGCCATGTCACCCCGTCCATCTCCATTCTGCTCTCTCATTCTCAGTCTCCTTCTCCCCCCATTTCTTCTTTAGTGCTGTCACTCTACTCTCCTTTTTTTTTCCTGGCATGGACACATCTTTCCACAGTCATCCTAAGACACAGTGTTTCTGTTTATCAGGTGCTTCTAAAAATGAACGTCTCTCCTTGACTTGGACACCCCCTAGCTATCAGGGTGATATTTGCGTATGCCTTTGTTGTTCTGGCTTAGGGCAAAGATGTTCATTAATGAGGAACACATGTGAGACATAATTCCTCAATGCGTCCGTGATGTTTCGCTCTGTGTTACAATGATTGGCGTGTCATTGCTCAGCATGGTGCCCTTCCTATACACGCACGCACCACATGACCCGGCGATCCCTTTCAATTGGCATCCTCATACATCCATGCTCCTTCTTAACCAATCACATTTTATGGAGTGGTGAGCCCTGCTGACAATTAGCGCTGTCGTACCGGAGACAGTTAGCTAGCTAAATAATTAACATCCAAGCTGTTCGCATTTATTGGAACTGAAGTCGCAGACAAAATAAAAATGTAATGATTAATGCCAAGGAGGAACGCGTAAACAATCCTCAGTGTGGGACCGCCCACGCCTGTCTGTCCTCTTCCATTTGCTTCCTTGGCTTTTAATTGGCTGAATCTTTCCCGCCCTGCTGAGACATGTCACGCAGCCCTCTGCCTATTCACCGTGGCGTGCTGTGCCGCCGTGTTGGTTATAAGCTCAGTTTTCCAGGTCCCAGGGTCAGCGACTCTTCGCGGCTCTGCTCAGGGAAATCGGGATTCCATTGGAAACATAGCCTCCGATTCCCATGCAAGTACGGCACAGACATGGCCTTGTTCCCAGGCCTATAGCAGTACATGTAGACCAGTGAGTCTCACTCAGCATTAAGCTGATCTTCTCTGGCTGACCATTGGGTGGAACACTGTCTGTAGCATGTGAGAGAGAGTTGCTCAGCAACAGCCTCAGACTTATTGATTGGTAATATGGCTCAAAGCAAGGCTGCTTTGCCAGCAAATGACAGTGCTGGTCCTGAAAGCCATGGTGCCTGTTGGACTAGGCTGTTTTGGGTCTTGGAGGTGACAATTCCTGTAGGAATATTCCAAGCTAATCCTGAAAGCCACAGTGTCTTATATTAGCTTACTTTGGCCTTGAGGTCACAGTGCATGTAGTACTAGATTGTTTTTGGCCTTGAAGGTTATATTGTCTGGAACACTCCAAGCTGGTCCTGAAACCTAGAACATCTTGTTCTATCCTTGGTCTTGGAGGTTGCCTCATCTGTAGGCCTGCTCTACCCTGGCCCAAGATGATCGCAGAACCTCTCTCGCTCTCTGTCTCCCCCTGCAGGTTCTACTCCTCCCCCTACAGCATTGCCACCAATCGGATGATCGCACAGACCTCCATCACGCCCTTCATTGCTGCTTCACCTGTTTCCACATATCAGGTGAGGAACAAGGAAGCCGCTGTATGCCGGTGTGTGTGTGTGTGTGTGTGTCTCTGCCTGTGGGTTTGTGTGTGAGAGATTTCACTCAAAGATATGAGTCTATATTAGAAATATTGGCCTTTTTCTCACTTGGCACTCAAGGCAAAGGCAGCTATGAACTTATAAAGAATATAAAGTTCAGTTTTTATTTTCCCCTCCTGGCACCCCATCCTGTGCGTTTTCTGGAACTTTCCTCTGTTTTATTAAGGTCAGGGGGGCAGCTGGGGATATTGTGTTCAAGGAGCTGCACTTCCAAAATGTTAAAGTTAAGGTGATCAGCCTGAATTTGCTCATTGAGTATCTGACTTGATAAATGGGCAGAATTATTAACTTCTGTAAGATACCTTGGACAAAACCGTCTAATGGGCAGTTTAATACCATTTACATGTCTTGTGGGCCTTTATTAAATGTTACAGGGCCTAAACTCCTCATCCCCAAACGGACCTGTAAATATTTCCTTTAATCTCAGATTCCTAGAGCACTGGTTCCAAACCCAGGTACAACCCTCAGGAGTGCAGATGAACAGTCTTCCCTCTGTAAATTGATTTAGCAAACGCCATTGAGTGTAAAAATGGCTGTAGTGTATTTGCTTAATTGTGCCTTTGAGCACAGCATTAAGTGTGTCCTTCGTTCTTGCCGTAGAACAGGAAGGGAAAGAAAGCAGCCTTGTGGCAGCAGATACTCTAATGAAAGCCACCCAGCTGGGTTGGCTGCCTTGGTATAGTCATTGTGTGGTCAGCTGAGTAGATTCAGGAAATGAGGTAAGCGAGATCTGACAGAGGTGATCAGGATAAAGCTGTACATACGCTACACAGTTAAGCTCCAGAACATTGTCTTGTTTCACATTGAGTCTTTGTTGAGTTTGTATATGCTTGCATTGTTTTTCCATTCAGTATTTTCAGTTCAATTAACTTTTATTTGGTATAGCGCATTTTCACAACATTTCATTGTCTCTAAACGCTTTACATTATCCCCGCCCAAAGTCCCCAGTGAGCACTGAGATGACAGGGGCAAGGAAAAACTCCCTAGAAGGACGAAACCTTGGGAGGAACCAGACTCAAAGGGGGAGCCCGTCCTCCAGGGGCCGGCAGAGGAAGTCAAATGAGCATGATGGCAAGATCCCAATTTACACTGTCCCAGTTTCAAGATCTGAGTCTCAATGCAGGGGGGCGGGCAGGTGATGGCAGACGGGTTCTGGTGCTGCTTCTGATGGCAGGATAAACAGTGGCACAGCAGCAGGGCAGGAAGGAGAGACGTCACAGGGACAAAGGGTGGGCAGGCCACAAGGACATCACAGCTAGTAGAGGCAACACAGACAGCAGGGTAGGCAGGATATCTTAATTTTTTTGGGCTCTCCAGTCTTCCTTTTGTGCCACCCAGCCCGTGTGGCAGACTGTAGGCCCTAACCTGCCACAGGCGTTCATGTGTAACCATGAGATGCCTGCATTTAGTACCAAGCTAATTGTCCCGGCATGACATGTCACTCAGGCATTTCCAGTTAAGAGCCCTGATTACAGGCATAACAGAAGGGCCTCTCTGGGGTCTGCCCACTTGACCATGTCACCTTATGGTCTGGCGGTTTATTTCTCAAACTGCCGAGTGGGGGGCACGGGGCTGCCGTCCGTGTCATGATGTCATCACGTAAGTGCCAAGTGCTGGAATGTGGTTGCAAGGCCTGCGTTTAGATTTCCTTGCTACAGGGTGGTCCTTTGCAGGCCTAATGTGGCATGGTGCAGACCATGTCTGGTCTAGCTAGCTACCAACCCAACACTACCATGCCAGGAAAGAAAGGGAGCAAGGATTCGTTGGACTGTAAGCCCTTATTATTGAAACACAAAATTTGGATATGAGCCAAAGACAAAATGCATATGCAACAAACTACAAGTCTTATACTCAATCACCCCCAAAATCCCATGCCTGATCCACCTCAGCTTTTCCTAAATCTGCCAAGCTGACCTTGTTTAAACCCCAAGGCGAGGTGTAGGCTAATCGGGGCCAGCTGGGTCCTATCCGCTGAGGGCATACAGTACTTTGGTCTGTGGCTGGTGGTCACATGCTGCAGGTTCTCACAGTTATAGAAAGTGACTCTACTGTGGAGATCTTACTGTGGCATCTTTCATAGATGAACTTCGCAGACTCCGCAGTTCATGGGATCAGAGTCACTGGAGCACAAAGACTTTCGTAAACAGGATGTCAGGCTTTATTATACTGCCCAAGATAATGTCAGTTTTCTTCAGCCGAAACCTGCTTTGATTTCTGTGACCTTCCTGCATTATTAAAGTTAAAAATATTATTTACATTCCAAACATCCATCCACTTTAAAATCGCTTATCCAGGTCAAATGGGTCATGGTGCATTATTGCATTATGTGATATTATGCTGTTGTGTTTTGCTTTTTCTGGACTGAATTCAGCTCAACATACATTCTCACAAATGCACAATGTTTTGCGCAGACAAAGATATGCTCACTGTGATATTTACAAGTAATAATGAAAAAAGTAATAAATACTTATTTTACAAGTCAAAAATAACTGATAAGGCTATAAACTGCTCATACCCATGTATCCATTTTGCCCAGTACTGTGTCTTGTTGTTGGACTATATTCTGGCACCGGATATGAGGCAGAGTGCATCCGGAATGAGATGCCAATCAATCGTGGGACTCCCATACTGACACACTATGGGCAATTTAGACACTGCATGTTTTCAGAGTGTGGGAGGGAACTGGACGATCCAGATGAGAAGACAGGGGACAGGTCCCCAACAGCCCCGGGGGCAGGAGTCACGCGTGAGGCTACAGTGTTACTCACAGAGCCCCTGTCACTGAAGGACATATGTGCTTCATTTGTTATCTTAGATCACTGGAAGAAAAACACACTTTATTTTTTTTATAAAGCAGGCTGGTGTTTACCCAGCTGAAACACACAGAGAACAGACATTGGTGATGCTCAAATAGTTTGTTAGTTTGTCTGGCTCCACAAGGCTGTTGTTTCTCTGCTTGTCTACACGCATCATGAAGTCAGCGTAAACACAGACACACACACATACACAGACACAGACACGCACACACACAGACACACACACACACAATAGTAAAGTTCCTATAGTTTTTAAGTTTATCCAGTTCAGTGAAGTCTGTACTTTTTCTGCATCTCTACATGCCCCAGGTCACCAGCAAATAGCTTTAGACACACATGCACACACACGCACACACACACACCCCCACACACACAATATCTATGTTTCATTAAAAATGCCTTTTATGAAGTGGAATTAGTCATGTAAGTTCATGCGGATGGAACTAAAAACCATGTGAAGTGGGTGCAGGATGAGCTTTTGTGACAAAGCTGCCGCCCTCGTTTGCGTAATTATCAGACCGGACTCATCATGGCAGCACGGGCGAGAGAGGTGGGTTCGAGGAGGTCAGCATTCACAGACAATATCTCGCCCACAGGTCCAGAGTACGTCATGGATGCCTCACCAACAATATGTTATGCAACCAACTGTAAGTACATGTGTGTCTGTGCGTGTTTGTGTGTGTGTGTGTGTGTGTGTGTGTGTGTGTGTGTGTGTGTGTGTGTGTGTGTGTGTGTGTGTGTGTGTGTGTGTGCACTTTTGTAATCATTATATCGTGGGGCCCAGATAAAAACGTGTAACTTTTTTTTACCTTGCGGGGGCATCTTTTTGGTCCTCACAAGGGGAAACTTAATTTTATAAAATTCTGTGACTGCAATCAAAAAACTAAAAATACCAAAAGTATTTTTTGTTTGGTTACTTATGGTTAAGGTTATGGCTGGGTAGGGGTTTAGGTTATCTTTGTTGTGATTCAGTTTTAGAAATGAATGGAGAGTCCCCATAGAGATATAATTACAAACCTGTGTGTGTAAAATGACCTGTCGTTCTCATAGCCATCTGTGGAGACCCAGCAGACACTATAGCATACACCACACTGCTTACCTACTCAGCCATAAATCTTCTGCAACTTTCATTGCTTCTAGTTTTTCTTGTTTACTCCATCTTTGATGGTGTACATCTTCCACCCCTTCTGCCATATTCCCATCCATCCATTTTCTGAAACCATTTGTCGTATTCAGGGTCGCAGGGGGTACAAGGCAGGGAAGAACCCAGCATGGGCCGACACTCACACACAGTTTTTGGACTGTGGTGGGGGGGGGGGAACCAGAGTACTCAGAGGAAACCCCACGACGACATGGGGAGAACATGCCAACTCCACACACAATCCCGGCAGAGACTCAAACTCAGGTCCCAGAGGTGTGAGGCAACAGTGCTAACCACTGCACCACCATGCCGCCCCTCTGCCATTTTTAACAATCACTGTTTCTATTCTCTAACCACCATACCACCAGCACTACTCCACCAGTATTACTCTACCAACAGTACTCTTCTCTACTCTACTCGTGTTATTATAGCACCTGTACTCTACCAGTGTTACAACACTAGTGTTACTATACCAGCAGTACTGTACCATTGATATTATACCACCAAAACTCTACCAGTGTTACACTACCAGTGTTACTATACTGTACCAGCAGTACTGTACCATTGATATTATACTACCAAACCTCTATCAGTGTTACACTACCAGTGTTACTATACCAGCAGTACTCTATCAGCTGCCTGGTTCCTTCTCTCACGTCTCCCTGAGAGAGTCCAGTTCAGACCACCTGGTTCCCATCAGACTGCAGAGTATGTTGGAATAGTTACGCAGTACTTTCCACGCTGATCGCGTTTCTGCCCTGTAGACCCGAGGGCTCTGCCTGTTAGCAGAATCTCAGAAGGCAAGTGACGTGGGGGTGAGAGCTGTTCATGGAATCCAAAACAAACTTTGGCCTCCAAGTGAACTGTTTCAAAAGGTAAACTGTAGGCACAGCCAATCACACGGTGCACACATTTCTAGCAGGCTGTGACTCATGCCTGTTACTCTGAGAACACTGTCAGTCTCGTTTAGCTGTTCCTACAAGCTTTTCAGGAAGTAGTTAGAGAAACATCTGAAAGCAAAATGTAAACATGGAATAAATTGACCTTGTGAAATGTAATGATTTTCTTTTGAAATGGTCATCAGTAATGATCTTTGCAAATTGTCCTTAGACATGGTCATCAGTGATGGTCTTTGCTGATTGTCCTTTGGTGTATTCTTCAGTGATGGTCTGTGCTGATTGTCCTTACACGTGGTCTTCAGTGATACTCTTTGATGATTGTTCTGAGATGTGGTTGTCAGTGATGGTCTGTGCTGATTGTCCTTAGACATGGTCTTCAGTGATAGTCTTTGATGATTGTTCTGAGATGTGGTTGTCAGTGATGGTCTGTGCTGATTGTCCTTAGACATGGTCTTCAGTGATGGTCTTTAATGATTGTCCTTAGATGTGGCATCAGTATGAGGCTCAGAGTACAGTTTACTGAGTAAACATATTTAGGTAGCATCATAGTTCATGATTACCTGCTCAGGCAAAGACTTTCAAATCGCCCAGTAACTGCTATTTTCATATTTCCATTATGGAAACAATGAAGTTTGGGGTGGCAGTTTAATGTACTGCATTCCCGAAGAAGCCTTAAAATCTCATAATTATACTGAAAAACCCCAAGTGTTAAATTTCATTAACACCATTTGCTCCATGTCCTGGGGGCGATAGATGGGGGAGGGTGGTGACAATTTTGGGAGGGAGAGTTAAGTGACTCCGCTTATCCCTGGATCATGATTAATGGTTTAAACGAACGCTTTCTACTCTTACTCACCCGCCAATGCCCATCCTCGCTCCCCCCAGCATCTATATATTCCATGATCCAACATTCCCAAACTTTATTTTTTTCACGTCCTTTTTTCACTTTCCTGCAATGGCAGTTTTCACTTCCTGTTTCCACTGTTTTGTTGACTCCATCCGTAAGCAGAAACTGTGAGCCCTAAAAAGGGGGGAGGAGGCTGAAATGGGAAGCCCCATCCCCAGTAAGACTGCCAGTCCTTATCCTCCTTTCTTGCCCAGAGAGACCCTCACCATCACTTTTCCTAGTTATGTTCCTAAGACTGTAGCTGTGTCTTCTTGGTCCCATTGCTTCTCCCGGCAGTCACCTGCATCCACGGGAGTCCGGCCGTCCTAGGAGGGATTCGCCGAAAGCAGGCAAAGGGTTTCCAGCTGTCTTTTTCCACCCTCAGTTCCTATCTCTTTGAGTTCTCTCTCCCTTGCCTCTTATTCTTTCCGATCCTAGTGATCTTTTAAGAGCATTCTGTGAGCAGAATTGTTTTCCTGCCACAGACCATTTGGATTGGGCCTGGACAGCAAGCAGATGGCAGAATGTTTCAGCAATAACAGAGTGGGGCTGGCCCAGATTCCCCGGGACAGAGCACAATGGAGGCTCAGTAATGAAAGAATCTTTTTTGTCATTTTGGCAAAGTCAAGTCTGCAGTTTGTGATTTCAAGAGTCTTCAGCCGGAAACCGAGTACTAGCATGCAGCTTTCTAACGGCTCCACATGGAAACACTCCTAGCTATTCTCATTCTTTATGCTTCCCGGCTTTGATCGAGGCCCCTGCGGTAATTTTTAATGAGTTTATGAGAAGGACGAGTGCCTTAGTCCAGAAGCGGCCATGAGTCCATATTGTTTCAACCGGGCCTTTCTCGCAGTACGCTGTTTCAAAACATAGATGGTGCTCACAATGTCTGTCCCTGCTGTTGACAGCTACTGTGGTGTGACTGCTGCAGGTTTCACACCTGTCGCCATGACAGGACCGTCTGGCCAATGTGTGCGCAGAGACCGTTGTATCCGAGTTCACTGGCGATAATCTGCATATGCCCGCTTTCCTGACTCCCTGTAGATGCAACAGAGATTTCGACGTTGCTGCATGACTAATGCATTAGTGCATGCATGGGACTAATGTACATGGACTACTCAAGCACGAACGTGAGGAGAGAGAGCAGTCAGGTGGCCTGTTCTTGTCGGAGATCCATACCCTCCCCATACCCCCCCAGCTCAATCATCCACATGCTCCTTCTGCTGCTTCCAGCCCAGGAAACTGCTCATACCGCAGCCCCAAGATTTCCCATGATCCTCTTGCAGAGTCTTAGCTATGTGATTAGTGAGCTGTACTCCCCTTCCCCACGTCATGCGTACGGTCACTGCAGCCCCGGTCCCAGTGGAGAGGCACTGTGGCCCAAAGCTGGACAGTGAAAATGGGCAGGATCGCGACCTTGGAATGCCGGAATGTTCCACAAGCTGGAACGACCCCCCCCCCTTTTTCTGTCTACTTTGTTCTCTGTCTGAGCCTGTTTTTGTCAGACCGGCATGGATGTGTGTCCTTAGCCCAGCCTTGTGTTTGGGATCGCTTGAACAAAGCAGGCCTGGATCTGAAAGCCGGAGACCTCCTGAGCCGAGCCGCTCGCGGGACGGCGGGTTTGGATCATGGGCACGTGCCGAAAAAACAAACGGATGAAAAGGGAGCACGGGAGAGAGTGCCGCTGGCAGCGGGTGGGGGCTTCCTGCGCCCGCATTCGGCTAAGTCCTTTGTCTTTGGGGATGATCGTGTAGAGTCCTGCTAGAGTAGCGCCTTCTTATCGCAAAGGAAGCACACCGTCAGTGAGAGCCGCTCGTTCTGTATCGAGCACAAACACGGTGGCCTGAAAATCCCCATAAACCGGATTTTGACGGGCTCTTAATATTCCCGACAGAAACAACGAAGCAATTAAATCGGCCGGCGTTCCATCTCGCGCTCGCCCGGGAGCCGTATGGGGATTTCTGTGATGTGACAGCAGATGTTCTGCGGCGGGCAGCAGTGCGGGCGTGCGGTGACAGTGAGCATTCCTGTCTTTTGACTTCTTCACCGACAGCCAGCTGGCCATTGACGAGTTAGCTGAAGGAGCTGAAACCCAAGTTCGGCACCTGAGATCCACGTCGCCGGAATCTCGCACGACGGAGGCGCTGCCTCTTGAACCCTCAAACCATCCCATGCCCGAGCTGAGGAATCCTCTTTTACCGGCTGTTATGCGCGTCGTCATGCGGAACCGCACCATCTCGATTTGAAACTCCTGTATTATTCATGCCCATTTCTTTGGCTTTCGTCTCTCTTTGACCCCAATTTGAAATGCACAAACCAGGGCCTCTGTAAGTCGTCGCAGGTCTTTCAAGGCCCCCACAAACTCCGCCGGCGGAGTACGGAGTAGCATGCGCCTCCTCAAACGCGGTACCTCCCGCCACCGGCTCTCTCCCACTTCTCAGTCTGTGTGTCTCCCTGAGCAATGTGGCGCCCTCGCAGAGAGAGTCTTTCTCTCTCAATTCCACCCACGGCCCGGTAAGCGGTGAGCCGCCTGTGGATAGAGCTGCAGAGTGAGGACGGGGAAGGAGGGAGGGAGGGGGCGGGAGAATGGAGTCAGTCTCTGAATATGAGCCCATATTTATCCCTAACCCTCCTCATCAGAGCCGGAGCCACCGCGACACAGCAGGGGTTGAAGGTGTGTTTCAGCCCTTCAATGCGCCTTAATCCCAGTGATGGGGATTCTGAGGTACAGACAGTTTTAATCAACGTCTTGTTAGCTGGTGCACCTGTTGCCGTCTCATTAAACCAGCCAGTGATCGACAGCACCATACAGTCCCAGCATCTGTGGCTTTCAAAGCACCACTCCCTCCCCACTAGTTTAGTTCAGTGTTTTCCAACACGGTCTTCTGGGACCCCCAGACAGGTCACGTTTTTTGCCCTAACTGGAGCTGCTCCCTCCCTAGGAGGGAGCAAAAATGTGGACTGTCTGGGAGGGAGCAAAAATGTGGACTGTCTGGGGGTCCCCGAAAACCGGCTTTGGAAACACTGGTTTAGACCATTCTGTGGCTTCGAATATTTTTTTGCAGGACTCAAAAAAAAAAACATGGGCGATGCTTATGTGCCACTGTCCTCACTGAGGGCCCCGGGAGATAAGTCTCCACCAGCTCGAGCTGTTGGAGCTGTTGGAAAAGCATGCTGCGAGAATGACGGCACGTTTCCGATGCCTATTGGGCCTCGCAGCGGATTCAAAGACGGAGTGCAGGCTACCTGCTGAAGGAGCATCAGACCCTCAGCCAGATCCTACAGTGAAGATAAGTCATTGTGAGGCTGCAGAATAACCTCAGCTGCAGTGAGGAGAACATGTTTGCAGTGGCGTCGTTGTTGCATTGACGTGCCGACTGCGCTTAGGGTGGCCTGACATTAACCGTGTAATTTATCACCAGGGCAGCAGTATGTGCTACGATGTGCCAGTAGCTAAGACATTACTACAGGCATGCATTTCATCTTCAGCTGGTAAGAGGAGTGCCGTTTTCTCCATCCGTTTTCCTTAACTGCTTATCCGATATATGGTCGCAGCAACCCTGAAGCCTGTCCCAGTCAGCACTGGGCAGGAGGCCTCCTGGACAGGAAGTCAGGCCATCACAGGGCATCACAGGGCACGCTCTCCCACGCTATGGATGACTTAGAGATGCACCTCAGTGCATGTTTTTGGGCTACAGCATACACACACACACGCAAACATGGGGAGAACACGCAAACTCCAGACCAAGAGCCGGGACAGGAAATGACCTCACAGGCTGGGATGCCATCCACCGGTCACCTACGCCGTCCTAATAACATATTGCATGAAGGCGAAGTTTTTTTAGCCATTTTCAGCCCATGAGGCTGGTTAATTTGACCTGCTATAGTGAGAAATAACAAAAGATGGGGGATAAAATTAAAGTAAAATATCACTTGTGTTACTTTTCAGTGGTAATGGTGAGCTAGCTGTCTCCTGTGATCTTCGTAGCAAGGTGGGGCGGTGCTTTTCTGGGTCTGGGGTCTGAAGCAGCATGAGCGAGTCGAACTACATGAACGGCGAATGAGCGTCGCATGCAGGTGGCGAAATGAGGCTTCTCTTCATCCGGAAATGTCAATTTGCTATGAGGAAGAGGAGCATGTTTGACGAGCACTGAGCAAACATATCAAGGCGGCTTTCCGTAAGACCGTCCCGAATTACTCCGCATACAGCAGCTCACGTCAGTGCAGCAAGCGGGTGTGTAAAAGTCATTTTCAAGTGGCATCTGCAAGCTCCATTTGCTCTTGAATGTGGAAAACGATTTTAGCCGCCTGGTGCCTGATATCCTGTCTGAAGTCTGTTTGTTTTTCTGACTACCTGAGGACTGCCAACACCCCCCTACCCTGCCAGAGTCTTTCATTTATTCGCATCTACTCAGATTTGAGGAGAAGCGACACAGAAACCTAGTCAAGGGAGAAAATACCTGCCCCAGCTGCCACCGCACCGTGAGGGGGCATCTGCTGAAACTTCTCAGTTTGCACTGTGTGCGTGTTTGAGTTGGACTCCTGCCTTTGGAGGTGGTGGTCCTTGAAGGAGACCTGAACCCCGGTCTCTCTTTTTTACGTCCTTTTCTGCTACTGCTTTACTGATGCTGCTGATATCAGCCAGCCATTTTTATCACAGGAATGGTTGCCGCTTTTCCATGACCGGTTTAACTGCGCTGAGATCTCGCACTTTTAAATTCCCGTCACCTGGTTGACCTTTAAACCAGGTCTCGTGGTGTATTTATATATGGCTTCTGACTATCTGTTGTGCATTGGAATTCATCGCCGCTTTCTGATGATGACCTTGCAGACTTATAGTGCTCCGTGGTCTTTAAGTTTCTTACGGTGCTGCCGGAATGTGAAATGCTCAGTGGGTGTCCTTCCGGAGGAGATCTTTTCGGTGGTAACCCAAACTCACAGGAACACAGGCAGATAGGGACACAGTCCTGAATCTACAAATTCTCAATAGTGCTTGATGTCTCCTTGTTTTTTGATATGGAGTTGACCACCCCCCACCCCAAGAAAAGGAAAAAAAAAAATTGGTCTACTGTTCTTCCAGCTCAATAGCACAACTGTGTGGCTCGGCGAGGCCAAGCAAGCCACCACTAGCTAATAGGAAGACGTGAGGTCATGCTGCCCTCTGCTGGTCTGCAGTGTAATTGCTCAGTCTGCTGTCACCTGTCCATTTGTTAGCCAGTCTAGGGCTGACATTATTCAGCGATCGTGGACACGCCATGCAGCGGGGATGTGAGAGTCGCACCAATGGGCCACGGTGACAGCTCTCAGGATTTAGGTGCAATCAATAAAAACTACACTTTGCACGCAGAAGGAAGCACACGCCTACACACATATGCATCGCGAGTACTGCGGCGTGCCTGAGCTCCTTCTGCGCCGCTGAGTTCTGTGTGTTCCGTATGAGGGTGATGGCTGACATCTGACCCGGTTCTGCACGCCGGTCCCGGCCCGTTCCTGTACTCTCACGTTGGCAGTCAGCCGTAGCCAATCGCTCTCAGCATTTCGGTCCGATATTTATTATATCTGTGGAAAACGTGGAGCGTCTTCCATAAGCTGCTACTACAGTTGCAGTGTGCCTTTAAAATAAACACGCAGAATATATATTGAAATAAATTTAAACACTAAGTGAGCCATGCATCATTTCCAGAACTCTACGCAGAACAAGTGTTAGGGTGGCATTAAATCATTCGTTCACTCGTGGGGGCCTGGAAGAAGAATGTACCCCCCCAGTATCTCCGATATGATGAGTTCTACCAGGACCATGTAGGACGATGACTCCTAGACCATGTAGGATGATGATTCCCCCATGTGAACAGGAACAGCACATCCTGGCCTACCCTCAGCAACATCCTCGCACATACAGACCTTCCTAAGCATTCACAGCCCTCAATTACTCACCCACACATAGCCTGAAAAACATAGAGCTCCTTTGTCCATTACGAGAGGATTAGCAGACCACTTAGCCCGTTATTCAGACTAATTTTGCACAGCGAGCTGGCATTTAGCTGCCATTAGATGGCGATAGAGCCAGCTGTTCCCCGTCTACAATGAATGTGCAGCTGCAGCTCAGATAGGCACACATGTGACAAGAGCTTCCCAACCAATATTATTTACCGAATTGCAAGCACAGAAATTAAGATATTACTTTTGGAGTCATAAGTGAGTGAAATAAAATGAGACTTTAAGAAACAATAGTTTGGTTCTGATGACTTTCAGTGTCTTGAAACCACATATGTCATGCACATGCTGTCCTCTGGGAGTGGGGCTCCATGTTGTCCTCTAGGGGTGGGATTCTATGCTGTCCTCTGGGGGTGGGGCTCAATGCTGTCCTCTAGAGGCGGGACTCTATGCTGTCCTCTGGGGGGGCGGAACTCTATGCTGTCCTCTGGGGGGGCGGACTCTATGCTGTCCTCTGGGGGGGTGGGGCTCAATGCTGTCCTCTGTCCCAGGTGCCTCACAGGTGTTCTGCTCTCTTGCCAGGGTGCTGTGATCACACCTGCCATGGAACACACCATGTCCATGCAGCCGGCCAGCCTGATTGGGCCCCTGACCCAGCAGATGAACCACCTCTCTCTGGGCACTACAGGAACTGTGAGTATCACGCTGGAGATAAACTGCATGACTGTCCGGCAGCCCGCTCTTCCACACCTGCAGATGAGATATCCTGGATCTAGCTCTGGCTCTGGTCCTCACGGAGCACTTTCTGGGGTCACGTTGACCCTGCGGCGCCTGGCAGGTTGCGTTAGAGAAGGGCGGCGGAGCAGCTGTTTAATGAGACCTGGGCTTTCTGTACCTCCAGCCAGACATTGACTTACATCTGCTTCTGTCCAAATAATTATTCAACAGAGTCATTAACAACTGCGGTAGAGTAAAGAACAGCATGCACTGTTTCTCCCAAGGAGCACCTGACCCCGTCCATGTTCATGACTTTCTAAATATTATTAAGGATGAACTCACCTTCAGCACATTTGGTCTCTCCACAGTGTTTGTCCCCTGTCTGGGTGGGTTTTATGAGCTTTCGGTCCATCTGAATTGCTTCTGAGTGAGCTGAGCCGGGGTGGGCTACACCTGTTCGACGTTATGAAGCAGGGCGACGTAGCGATGGTTCGGGGAAAGGCTCAGTGGCACCACACAAACCTCAGGCCGGGCCCGCCTTCTCGCTGAGCGGAGACGTTAATGAGAAGTGGACCACGAGCGTCTGCTGTTTGGCTTACACTGTGGAGACTTACGTGGCTGTACCGCCTGTATGTCTGTTCGCCTTATTCCCGCTGCCAGTTTGTTAGGATGCCAGGTTTGGTTTGGATCCAAATGTAAAAGCCCTCAAGAATCCTCAGAGCATCCAGAGTATCTGTGGAACCGCATCCCAGCAGCTGTGCCTCGTTCCTGCCTCCTAATACGCCACCACCGGAATATAACCGCGATTCCCTTTGGCTGTGACTCCCTTGAGCTGTGACTCTGTGAGTCTCCAGAAGGCTTTACTGCCACTTTCTTCTATTTGCCTTTCCAGTGAAAGGACCAGAAGAAAGCTGTAAAAAAGGAGCTGTTTTCTTTCCCCCTGCGTCTCTCCCTCGTTTCCTGTTACACCTTCACCTCCCGTGCCCCACCTGAGAAGCTGATGTTCCTTCAGCATTGCAGTCACGTCCAAACGGGATGCCCCACCGGGCTCCGGAGCTTGTTCTATCCTTAGCGGTCCTCTGGTGCTCCCAGGGACTCGGGGTGCTGTCTGCTGTCCACACCGATCATGGGCTATTTTGTTGTTACGGAGCCATGACCTTCGGAGAGCTGCCGCTCCTTCCCTGTGCGGAGAGAGCAGAAGAAGAGGCTTCTTTATATGACTGTCCACCGTCAGTAAGGGGAAGGAATCAAGGCCCAAGCCGGAGAGAACAATAAGTGGTCTGATCTGATGGAGAACATAGAGCCTAAGGCAGCCTCACCAGCTCCTGTTTAATGTGATGGTGGCGGCCACCTTGTCTTTCAGTCTGAGGACACACACACACACACACACACACACACACCCTGTTGCTTGTTCCTTCCATTGTTCCTATGGCCCCCATGCATACAGCTGTCAGAGGTGCACTGTTGCTTAGCAAGGAACCTCCCTGTGTTCTCCTGGCGCAAGAACCTGTCGCATCCTGGGACTTGTTTTAACCCCCCCCCCCCACCCAGATCCGCCTCTAGCCGAATAGCCCGTGCTGTCTGGACTGGCTTCCTCTCTTCCTGCCACCCCCATGTTTGCAGAAGAAGATGTTTTAATCCCCTCCTTAGCTGAGGTTGTTTCTGCAAGCTGATGTCAGTAAGTTTGGTTAGAGCTTAGTTAGGTGGTTAGTTAGGGCTGGTCTCAAGAGATCTCTTCTTGTAACTTTGCTGGCATCTGCTGTGACCTCTCTTATACACTGTTTCCATAGGCACCTATGACAGACAGACACACAACAAGAGAAAGACTGTGGATTTCACGTGCAGCCATTAACAACCTATCTAAATTGCTTTTGATTAATTTACTTAGTTACCGAGCCCAAAAGTCACCCTATCTTACTTGTAAAAGAGAATTAATGACAAGCAGCTCAGCCAATAGGAACTGTGCTCCTTCCACCAATGACAACATTTCTGTCCATTTAAAGACTAAGAAAGCTTCATTGAAACTGGTTGGTCAATGGCGGCTAGATCTTTTCTCCTCTGCTGTATCGACCTGTGAACTTTCCTTGAAACCAAGCCAGCCTGTGCCCCTTGGGTGGTGGGCCTGTATGTGAAGACCTCACCCAGGTTCCACCCAGAGGCAGGAAGGCAGCCCTCTGATCTTCAACAGCCTCGCAGCGGGGGTGTGTGGATGTTTCTGTACTTGGGTGATTATTTTTAGTGCGCGGGGGGACCATTCAGATCTCATACCCTGACTTTAAGGTCCACACAGCAGCGAAAACAGGAATTGTTTTATTCAGAAATAGTGCAGGCTCAGGAAATGTCATTTCTGCAAGATGGGAAAATGTAGAGAAAACAACAGGGGAAGCGGATGGGAGGGGGGGCACATGTGTGGCTCAGCATGCTGAGGTGAGAGAGGACAAAAAGCGGAATATTAACAGTGATCAATGCAGGGGTGCACAACTGACAGACTCCAGTCCGGACCTAACAGTATAATCGCGACTGAGAGTGACACCCCCCATCAGCTAATCCCCCAAACCCCCCCCTCCCCGCCCGAACCGTGTGGCCGATGGAATTTGGACCTCAAGGAAAAAATAATTGAGTATACTTGTTAAAAGGAATCCAGTCACCTGCCTCACCATGCCCAGAAGTCCCTAAGCCACACCCCCAAACATGCACTGAGCCCCCCATACATACACTGGCATTTCCACAGGCGATATAAAAATCAGCATTTTTCTGTCCTTATTTTTTTCTCGTCCTTCCAACTTGGCTCCAGCATGGTCTCCTTGAAGCTGCCGTTTCCCGCGCCCTTTTGCTCCTGCCATAAAGCGCTTTTCCCTCCTGATACGGATACATTCGCCCACCGTTCGCGCACTTCAGTAGTGCGGCCCGGAGTCGGCTCTCTGCCGGCGCCGCCACAGGGGGGATCCGGCCGCCAACAAACCGTAAAGGAAATTGCTGCTCGCGGCTGTGGGGAAATGTAACAGCGAGGCCGTGAGTGTGGCCCCCAAACACCCTCAGAACGATTCATCCAATGATCCGAGGCTTTGTTTTTTCTGGGGTCAAAGGGCAAGTATCACAGTACGCCAGTATAACTACCGCAATCTATTTTCTGTTGTCTGTAGTGCAGCTGTGTGTCTGTGTCCGCGCAGAACATCTGTAGCTCAACGTTAAATTCCTCCAACTGCATGCTCTGCTTGGTGTGACAAATGAAAAAAACCGTGCGACTTGTGAGTTTGTAGCTATTTTGTTTCTAGGTATTTGAGTTGGCAGTAACTTGCTGTCAGTGTGCAGGATGTCCCTGTGAACTGTCTCACGTCGTATTACTGTACGAGTAACTGTAAACAGGATAACACGTCTTATAGCATTACTGCCATATTTATGTTCTTTAAAATCACAATATAATGTTACCAGTGGAAACGTCTAATGCTCACAAACAGAATTCAGGTTCACTGGAACTGGTTTTATAGCTGCACGACGAAAAGCAAGGTGGGCCGTCCCGACCAGACTGCCAGGTCTGTTGGAAAGAGGCAGCTGCCTGGGTTTGGGCCCACTGACTGCACAGGCTGGTTGGGGGGGGGTTCCGGGATTTGGGGGGAACTCAAGTGCCGTGGAACTGGAATCAGCTAAAAAGGACTGGAACAAAAACCAAAGATACAAAACCCAGGATTTTGAGCATGAAGCTGAAAGACAAAACTTGATAAACAGATTATGAAACGAAGCCTTCAAAGACATCAAACGAGACTAGACAGGAGCACAAAGTCTCAACAAGACTGACCGCCCAGCAAAGCTGACTGCTCAGTTTATATCGAACCTGGGGCTTGTGGTTTTAATTAAGTCCCTGGGGACACGATTGTATCGCGTTGGTCCATGTTGCTAAGTTGTGAGCGATCCTCAACCCACCACTGCCCCCTGATGGCGATATCTCTGTGTTGCAGTACATGACCGCTGCGGCCGCAGCTGCACCTATGCAAGGGACGTACATTCCCCAGTACACTCCTGTGCCTCCTTCCGCCGTCCCAGTCGAAGTAAGTGTGCTCAGCCGACCTCTGACCTCTGACCTTTCACCTCTCCCATACCTGCCATGTGTCACTAAGGCAGTCAGCAGCCTCAACTTCACCTCACAGGCATCTCACCCAACATGCACAAAGTCTGTTAAGAAAATTATGTTTGCGTTTCCATTTACACGATAACTATATATTGAGGTTATGTTCTCAGACAGTTGCTGAGGTGACTCTCCTAAACTCCTAAAAGGTTTTACAGCGAGTATCTCTGGAGGATTGCTGAACAATCCCCCCAACATAAGAACTCTGAGGAGGTGCTGCTCTGTTTTACTTGGTCTGGTTTGTAAATCAGCACCTCCCGGCTGTTCCTGGCGTAACAAAACTGCAAGCTCTGCTGCCTGGCCACCCCCCCCCCCGGAATACCCTGACGCTCTTCCATCTGTGGGAATATCTTTATGTTTCTTCATGTCTCATCTCCATGGAAACATTCTAGTTGTCTTCCATCCCTGCGGGGATGTGTTGGTGCTTTCTCGTTATGCCTCAGTCAAGCCAGTAGGGGGCACTGGCAGAGTGTGGCGTAGTGTTTACCGATGACAACTTTCCAGATGGTGCCGTGGCTGCCATAACCTTTGCCATCAGACAATAAAAAGAAATTTAATTCTTTTTTTCTGAACGATGAAGAGAACCTTGTTTCAGTCTCCTTAGTCATCCCCACTTTCTGTCAGCTGTTTTGATCTCTGGTGCAGTTCCTGTCTCCGTTTGGGGAGTGGAGTCACTTAAATACACTCTAGATTACCCTACTGCTCTGGCTGGCAATCTGCTAGTGGCCACACCAACACCCCCAAAGTGCTTGTTGTTCCACCTGATCTGAATATTTAATTTTCTGATATCTACATGATACTGAGACTCTATTTCTGTGTGAGAGGCTGTATTAGATGTTCAGCCGCATGTACTACAGCTATAAGGGAGAGGGTTACCTAGCTTCTAAAATAGAACCATAAACCCAGGCGAAACCAGCCCTTGCCAGGCAAAAACTATTTTAGGTAAAAGGTGCTGCCCTCTAGCAGATGGGAGGACTCGTAACAAATGTACTGTAAGCCAGATGCACATCGTCCCTGCCAGGCAGCATTACCTGATAAGGCACACTGACAAAGCTCAGACCAACATGAGATGTTTCTCAGTAACGGCTTAGCGAGAGACAGGTGCAGAGCCTTAAAAAAGCATAGCAAGCCATCCCAGAATAATCTCACAGGAGTCTTATGAACCCCTCCTATAAGAAGGGATAGATGTGACACATTTCCCATGATTCCTGAGTGATATAGTCCCTTTTTATGGGAAACTTGGTAGGGCTTCACTTTTCTCAGTGCAGGACAGGTAATCGTGTAAGTTTGGGGGAGAAGTGACCCCCATGACCTCGTCCCTGTGCAGGGAGTGGTGGCGGATGCCTCGCCCCAGACGGTGGCCCCCTCCTCGCAGGACGCTGGCGGTACACAGCCCCCACTGCAGGTGGAGAACGCCACTGATCATGCGTCCGTCTACTCCTACCAACAGTCGAAGTGAGTATTTGCAAACGCACGGGCGGTGGATATGGGTTGCCAGATCTGAGCCCAGAATCAAAAAGCCGTTTGCACGCTACTCCGCTTGATACCTCACGACATGGCAACCGAGAGCATCCCTCCCACCCCAGGCCTGGTTAATTTATTTGCCGCCATAGCCCAGCTCCCATCGCCGGTGATGCAGATTGGAATCGACAGCTCCCTTAATTAGCACTGGAATGCTGGAGAGCTCCTCA
>JAODJU010000138.1:24923855-24937521 GCA_026776725.1 Gnathonemus echidnorhynchus | reverse complement strand
CAATTATTATCATTTTTGGCCAAATAGGCAGCCGTAACAGAGGTGAGGGCGCGCGCGTCATCACGTGTGCTTAGCCTGCTCTGCGTTCACCATAAAATGCAATATATACGTTTATATTTTTGTTTATTTGTATATGTATATTATTAATATTAATTTATTATAATATATAAAAACGATTTTTTTGAGCAGCTGGGATGGTGCCCCCTGGGAGTTGGTGCCCTACGCAGACTGCGTACTCTGCGTATAGGGAGCGGCGGTACTGTGTGTCCGACCAGCAAAGACAGGCCAAATTAAGACAATCGTTAGTGATTTAATTGTCCCGAAACCTGATATCACCCCCGCTTGTTGCTGCCCATCCCAGCGTACCCTAAGTTCCATTCCAGGATAGCATTCCACCTGGGAGAACCTTTAGATCTTGGGCCTGTTCTAGATTATGCTAAGGCCACTGCTCATGCCAGGTTGAAGAGGGGTTACTAAGTCAGAACACGCTGCCATGAGCATCGGATCCCAACAAAGTCCAATATCTTGGCTCTGGCACTAGGCCCCCCTCCCAGTGTGACACCAACGACGTGTCTCCTGACTCCCAGCTGGAGGAAAACACAGGCTGGGCAGATGATTCAGGAGCACAGGGCTGGTCAGGCACCCGTGACTTGGCAGCGGGGTTGGCATCGCTATGGGAAAATGATGGAGGGGGGTCAGATAACTGGCCCCCCTTGGATGCTGGACAGTAGCCTTATTTGACCGCGACCCAGTCTGTTGAACGTCTATGACAGCTGATAGGACCACGACTGTAATAAGACCACACCCCTGAAAAACCTGTGACCTGGGCTGCTGGGCTCTTAACAGTGCTGAGGCAACTGTGGTCAAGTCCACTGGAGATACACAGACCATAATCCTGATTGGACCAGGACCGGTCCTCTTCACCTCTGTCAGACCTGAATATGACCACCCTAGGCGTCAATAGCTGAAAATTGAGTCTTATGGTTTAACAGACAGTTTATAAGGTGCTGCCACACCCACCTGGTGACTCTACAAACATCACCAACATCTGCATCGGCCTGCTCTCCACATCTCGGCTTACCCCATGCTGTTCCAGTTTGCCTCGCTCCCCGTGGTATACCCCAGCAAATCCCAGCATGTCATTAGGACTGGGGGACATCACGAGTGATAATTGCCGTAGAGTCCAGAGATCAGCCTGTGCCTCACTTAATGAGGACCGAATCCTGGATGCAGCTGTCTGACTGTTCATTACCCACAATTCCCATTCACCAAGATCAAGGCTTTCTACTGCAAGATGTTTCACAGTATCGCCTGGACTGCATTAAATATTTTAAAATACATGAAATTGCTGCCATAATGAATTTAGACGCAGGGTATTGGAAGTAACCAGACACAAATGACTTACAGAATCTATATGCAAATTTTATTTTTTTATTATTATTGCTCTCAGTGCTGCCTGTTCTGCATTAAATGTCAGAAAATGTTCTGTTGATCTGCACATCAACAGAAAAATTGTTTTGTTTGATCTGCACATTGAACATATCTGTGTTCCTAGAAAATTCAAACACAGACAGAAGGCAGGCAATAGAATACAGTAAAGGATCTCTGCAAATGGTGAGTACAAAATAGAGTGTAGGATCTTGGCAAATGGTGAGTACAGTACAGTATATAATCTCTGCAGATGGTGAGTACAGTACAGTGTAGGATCTTTGCAGATGGTGAGTACAGTACACCGTAGGATCTCTGCAAATGGTGAGTACAGTACAGTGTAGGATCTCTGCAAATGGTGAGTACAGTGCAGTATGTAATCTCTGCAGATGGTGAGTACAGTACAGTGTAGGATCTCTGCAGATGGTAAGTACAGTACAGTGTAGGATCTCTGCAAATGGTGAGTACAGTACAGTATATAATCTCTGCAGATGGTGAATACAGTACAGTGTAGGATCTCTGCAAATGGTGAGTACAGTATATAATCTCTGCAGATGGTGAGTACAGTATAGTGTGGGATCTCAGATTTCTAGATGGAATCTATAGTACAGTATCTGTGTATCTCTATCGATGGTTTGCATACCGTAGTGTAGGATCCCTGCAGTACGGAGTGGAATCTCAGCTAACTTCGATTACAGTGTAATTTTGCTGAAATTTGCTGTTTCCCTGTAACTAGGGTGCAGTGCAGGATGCCCTCAGTTTCACCAATCAGTGGCTGAGCAGGAAATGTGCAGACAATACGAATGTCCTTATCTTAGCGTGAACTGCAATGACCCTTCATCCTGTCAGTGTGATCATTTAAGTCACAAGGCACTGATTCGCTGCGCCTGAGTGCCCATGTGTCCGTGTGCATGGATTTGCATGCATGTGCACCTACGCCTTAGTTCAGCTGCAAGAAAGTGCACGCGTGTGCAAGTGAGTGCACGCGTGTGCAACCCGGCAGGAACATCAGAATAAAGTAAAAGCAAGCAAATTACAAAAATAACAATGTGTTGCTGGTAAATAGACAGATAAACTTTACTAATCTCTTAATATTAGTCTCACACATTTTGCGGGGGTCTCACGCATTCAGAATGACCCTCCCACACTCCCACAAGCCCTTTGCTTTCTCACGCATCCATGTTTAAGTTCTGCCCTAAAAAAGATTTCAGTTTTGCCGTTTTACAGCATTTCTCTATCACCGCTACATGGAAACTGAAAAAATGACCTGAAATCAACCTGTTTGAAAGAAATAGGAAACATCTGGGAATTTCAGAAGCTCCAGCGTTCTCCAGCAAAGCTTAGCCAGTGTCCCAGCACCCTTAGGAAGTCTGCCTGCAGGGTTCATGCACACTGACATACAATTATTCAAATGGTGCATCTCTGCATGTGGCTCAAAAGCAAGTGTTGTTTTTTGTGATAAATCCTTTTGTTTGCCATTTTCACAAGTGCAATTAAATTGGTATATTTCTCTTTGCAGACCCCATCTTGTTGTCCATAGCTTGGGGGGGTCACAGCACAGGGTCAGCCAATGTGCAGCACCCCTGGATCTGAGGGTTAAGGGCCTTGGTCAAGGGCCCACAGACATGTGATTGTTCTACCAAGGCCAGGCCTTGAGTCAGCAACCTTCTCATCACAGGTACAGAGGCTTAGCCTGCTGAGCCCCTCACCAGCGCCCAAAGTCTGATGTGGGGTTCAAACCCATTGTATCTTAGGTCCAACACCTTAAGCCCTTGGTGAACCCGGTTTAGTCTGCAGAAGAACACCTTAACTCCAGACAATATAACATTTGTAGGGCTGCCGGCAATGGGTCAGCCCAAGAGAGACAGATTTTTATAAAATAGTAATTTTTTCGTTCAGTAATATTAAAACATGCCATTAACAAAATACACAACCGTCATCCACCCCAGTGCAATGTGGTGAAACCGATCGTGGTCCCGGAGGCCCAGGGTAGGGGGCGCCCTTGAGCAGATGCCAGGCCTGATGTTTACAGACTTTTGGGGCAAACCTGCACATGGGAGGAACTGGGACAAACAGTCATATAAGTATTATTATATTGAAGGATACATTCAATTATCATATTATATAAAGTCTAATATAACATAACATTAATTATTATATACAGACAGTCCCTGGGTTTTGAACGAGATCCATTCTTTAGTCTGTATTTATGTCACATTTATAGGGAAGCTGGAACAGAGTTAATGGTAATGAGATCTGACTTTAAATTGTGGACCGTGGTCTCCTTCTTCGAATCGCTGAACCGTGCAATGTTTCCATGAGCATCACATGTGTGCGTTCGTTATTATGAACCATTGTATTTATCTTAGATTTTTAACATAATCATTTTCATGGTGGTGCAGTGGTTAGTGCTGTTGCCTCACACCTCTGGGCCCTGGGTTGAAGTTCCTCATGGACTTATCAAATTGTCCGTAGGTGTGAGCGTGTCCTGTGATGGGTTGGTGCCCCATCCTGGGTTGTTCCCTGCTTTGTGCCCATAGGCTCCAGACGCCCACGACCCTGAATAGGATGAGTGGATACAGGAAATGGATGGATCATTTTCATGGCAGTCTGTTTGTAAGTTGGATATTCGTAACCCAATGACTTACTGTAATGTAATTTAACTACTATAAAAATACTTTTTCAGCTAAGGTTAACCTATTTGCAGTTATGGTTGAATATGTTGTTCAAAGGTACAGCATCATGTCCTTTTATAACCACGGGCTCAGCAGTTGAACCCACACTCTCACTGGCGCCAGTAAAAGTCTGCAAAAGTACGCAAAGTAAAAGTACGCAATTTCCGTTGTGGTTTTTGTGGCCCATTTGCAAATCTTACCCAATCCTTCCTGCCTACCCCGGTGTGGGCCTGCGGGGTGGGGGGGGTTCCTGCTTGTTAACACTCACACACCATAAGAAGCGCACATGTGGCTGATTTAGCTCTTAGCTTCACAAAGCCAGGCAAAATCACACTGAAGGCTTTGCCTGAGGCCTGAGTAGATCCCGCCTGGAGACTGACCCTATGCCCCTCTGGCGCTGGGCCACATCTCTGCACCACCTCTTTGGCAAAGGTGTGACCCAAATGGCTGAAACAGATGCCAGGTAGGTGACGGGAAATGAGAAACCACTGAAGCCTGTGCTTTTATTCTGTTTTATGTTTTTTATTTCCATCTGAGTTGTATTTGAGCACCGGCCCGGTACTTGCTGATCTGTGTCTCTCACATGCACACGTACTGTCTCACCACACAGAACCTGAGATGCTGATATCTGAGGAAACAGTCAACATTTGCAGATTGTTAAAACGATGTCTTTGACTAATAAGGCCGGTTCCCTGAGCACACTCCATGGTAAGTAGGTTCCTTATAGGACTGAAGTGGGTTTTTTTTTCCCAACATAATGGGTTTGTATTTAGTTACTTTAATCCACACAGTGCCTGTTGCTAACCGCACAAAATGAGCAAATGTAAGACAGAAAGATTATCTGGGGGGGTAGGAGCGTTTTAACACCGTGCCGCACCTAGCGCCAAACAGACTGGTTCTGTTAACGATCCGGCGAGATTCCTGAATGAAATTCGGTTACACCTGTTACCCCCCGGGGGGCTGAGGGCGGGGTCCTCGAGTGGCTCGGTTACTACGCCAAGCGATCGCTGACTTGGCAGCCATGAGGTACAGCGCTGTGGTGAGCAAGGGAAATAAGCGAGTTTGTTTTGGTACGAAAAAAGTCAAAGACAGAGGAAGAAAACAAGTGCTCATGAAAAGGGCACCTCCACAACCCCTGATCAGTGCTGCTAATGGAGGAATGTTGTAAGGGGACTGGCAGGCCTCTGCTCCTGCAGGAAACCACGGCTAATGGGAACCAGACCTGGAGGTGGTACAGGGGAATTAGACGGGGAGAACTCAAATTCATTTCGGTGAGTGCCTTTGGCTATAACCCTAATCAGGATAAGCAGCTGATTAGATGGATGGATGGATGGATGGATGGATGGATGGATGAGGGAGAGAGGGATGGATGGATGGAAGTTTCTTCGACAAATTATTCAGCTGTATATAATCTTCTGTGAACGTTAAATCAAACAGCACATACTTTTTGCAGTTGCTATCTGTGTACAATCAGTGGCCACTTTATTAGGTTTGCTGACTAAGTCCCAGGTAGGACCAACTTTTGCCTCCAGAACTGCTTCAAGTGATGACCAGCTGTGAGTTTGGAGAGTCCTTTCTGAACACACTGTCCCGAGCTGTTATTGTTAGCCTTTAGCTGTAATGAGCCTGGCCATTCTCTTCTGACCTCTCTCATTAATGAGGTGTTTTCAGCCGCAGGAACACTGCTGACTCGCTAGCTGTTGTTTATTGCCCCATTCTTCATAAACTCTAGACGCTGTAGTGTGTGAGAATCCCAGGAGGGTGGCTGTTTCTGAGACACTGGGACCACCGAGTCTGGCAACAATCTCACCACTTTCAGAATCACGTGTCTTAGCTATTCTAATGCTTAGCCGCACAGAAGCTGAACCTCTTGACCCTGAGTGCATATACACACCCATCTTCAACAGGCACTTTTCACACTGAGAACTGTGGAAGGCCTGAGTCTACCCAAGGGAGTAAGGAAACCAATTCATCAAATGGGTGCACATGCACTATCACTATTTAAGAGACTGCAATTGAGAACATGCAGGAGAAGCTAAAACATCTCCTACAGGCCTAGACCTCTTATCAAGGTTCCTAGGATCTCAATACTGCCCCCTCCTGGACAAAGTCATTATGATGATCTTACACTGGATCTCGAACAAATGCCATGCTGGGACTTTTTGAATTTTGTCGGTGTTTGCTTATATATATATATATTATATATATTCTTCCTCCAAATGTCCATCAGAGGCAGCATAGGCTCCAAGGCAGGGGACCCCCTGGATGTGGTGCGAGTTGAACGAAGGGCACACACACTGACAGGCAAAGAGGGAAGGGGTGAAGCTCGAACCTGCAACCCTGGAGGTGCGACACAACTGCGTCGCTCACTGGGCCATATATGTCAGTGGGTGTGCTGTCTTCAAAAAAACTGCAAAAATCACAACAGTGATTGCCGGACAGGGCAAGCACAATCCAAGAAAATCCAAAAGCAAGACGTAAGGGAAACAGGCATGTAATCCTGCAACACCCAAAGGGAGGGAGCTGATGAGTTTTCCTGCTGTTTTTTGGAATTTTACAATTTATAATCATTGTGTAATACAGGCTTTTTTAATAACATTTTTTGCTGGCTTTCCAGGAGCTGCTTGAGGAAATGCCTGGCGATTTCAGCGGCACAGAGCTGCACACTCTTCACGTTCAGGGACATATTTACCCTGTTCCATGTCACGTGGATCCCCTGGAGCTGGGGTGGATTTCATGGTGAATTAGAGTCGTTTGCCAAATGCTGGTAGTTAAATTAATCATGGAAACGCACCCATGTAATATCATGGCAAAGAGGTGCTCACTGTGTGAGAATGTGTTAGAGTCAGGTGATATATTTGTAAGAACATTTTATTTCAATGAAAACTATTTAAGATGTTCCAAATTTGGGGAAATATATACCACAGGAATAAATATCTGCATTGTCCATATTTTATGTAATAAGATTAGACATCCACTCTAAATCAGATTCTCTACAGAGCAGGTCGATTCGTAGGCTCAAACAAAATGACTCCACACACACATTCACAGGTTTGTAATTATATCTTTGTAGGGACGCTTCATTCATTTCTTTGGGGAAAACTCTAATCCCAACATGTCAACCTTAACCCCTACCCAGCCCTAACCTTAACCAAAAGAAATCAAACAAAATATGAGACTTTTGGCTTTTTTAGTTTTTTGATTGCATTCACAGATCTTTGTGGGGACCTGAAAAATGGCCCCCGCGACGTCAAAATAACAGGTTTTTATTACATTGTGAGGAACATTTGGTTCCCACAATGTAATGTAAACATAACACACACGCACTGAGAGCTGCTGTTGAGGAGAATTTGTTTCTCTGACTGCAGAGCAGGAGCCGGTCAGAGTCTCCCGGAGTAACTTGGCTTCGGTGCCTCGTACATCAGATTCCCTCCATCTCTTTCCATCCCTCGGTCGACACCTCCTATCCACCCCGCTCCACGAGGCGGGCAGGAAGAAAGGGGGGGGAAGCAGAGAGGAAGAGAAGAGGGGGAGCAGAGTGAAGGAGAGAGAATGCGTGGGAGAAAAGTGTGCGAGTGGACCGTGTGTCACACTGCATACCACAGTGCTGAGGTAAGAGTACAGCGAGGTTGGCACCACAGCCCTGAGAGCCCGCTGCTCTGCTCTGATCGCCGCGGAAACCAGCGGTACAGTCAGGGGGGCTCACGATTCATTTTGACACTGTTCCGTTAATGTCTGAACCCCCCCCGTCACTGACTCCGACAGCCAAGCACTCAACACATACGATAATCACTGCTGTCTTTTTGCAAACTGTGTAATGTGCGTCTGTCCCACACACGAGTCCCCAAGCAGCACCCCCTCTGTCACACTCATCCCCATTCAGCGCCTCCTCCCTACCTGTCAGTCATGTCTGGCCCCTCCCCCGCCCCAGCCAGAGCAGCTGCTGGGTGCCTCCCTGACAGAAGGGGAAGTATTGCGACACGTCTTCATTTAGTGACCAGACTGACTCACGGACCAGCGTGAGTGTGAATAAACGTGCGCGCGTCAAATATAAACGCAGATATAGGTGTTAAATTAATGACCATAGACTTCCTCTGAGGACGACGACCCTTTTCCACCGCATGGAAGAAGCAGGGTAAAAGTAAACCAGCACACCTGTCATGCAGCTTTGAGCTCTAATGTCCCGTTTCCAAGGTGACTCATGGTCACTGGTGGACAAAGCCCACAGCATACAATGCAAGAAATGCGTCCCATGGAGGGGGGGGTGCTTTACTCACCCTGGACAATGCGGCAGCAGGGATTTTATGTTCCTCTCCCCCCACAAATGTGATCAACGCAAGTTGGCGGACGGACGGATCGGCAAGCACAAGCCAAATCTGCACAGCCTTATACGTACAAACACAGCGGTACACAAACTGAGGCCGGGAAAGCTAAGGATCATTCCGTATAACCTAGACATGCAACTCGGGTCTCGACTCCAGCTCAATGCGAGTGGAGTTTGCATGTTCTCCCCCTGTGGTTGTGGGGTTTCCTTTAGGTTCTCCGGTTCCCAACCACAGTCCATAAACATGCTAAAGTGAATTGGAGTTACCAAACTGGGGAGAGGCCCCGGATCCCTGCAAGCCGGCACAGGAGAAGCGGACATGGAAAACTGGTGAATAATTCAGACAGACGGCTGCACGCGGGACGCAACTCTTATACGTGGGCAGTTATACAGGCAAAAATACACAGACAGCCAGGCTACAACGGAAAATGTGATTCCTGTCAGCACGGGGAGGCCATTAATCGCTATATGTGTGCCAGGCGTCAGCTCCGTAACGGGGGCTAATAAGACCCCATTACGAGGAGCAAACAAAGGGCGGCAGGCAGCAGAGGCAGTAGAGGCAGTAGAGGCAGTAGAGGCAGCAGGGCTCCCCAGCAGCTCCTTGCCCAGGGCAGCTGGCTGGCCACTCGAAGAACCATGAAACATGGCATAGTCTTAGAGGTGCTGTCTCTTTGTGCCCCCCCCCTTCCAACCGGGGTAACAGGGCGGAGTGCCACCCAGCCTCACCATACCCTACAATGGCCGGATGCAGGCTGCACGCCCCCTGCTGGCAGGGAGAGGCGTTATCCCTAAAGATCTCTGCTTCTCCATAAGCATGTCGGCACTTCAAAGCGCATTTGCCTTGTACAAAGGCCAGGCCAAACATCGATTCTTCTTCTGACCCGGGGTGATGCAGGAATCCACAAGGCGATGTAATTCTGTACCAGAGTACAATGCCTCAGTAGCTTCAGTGCATGCTGGCTCAGTGGACAGCACCGCTAAAGTTGGGGGTTCGATTAGTGCTCCCTAGTCTGGGTTTGCATGTGGGTAGCTGAACTAGTGACCTGCCCATGTACTGTCAGCCCTGCGAAGGAGCAGCAGCCTGTCCTGGGAGTCCCCTGCTCTCTGTGATTGGCTCCATCCTCGGTATGACCCTGTATTGGATAAATGGCTATGGGAGACAGACGGATGTAATGTAATATGGTTATCCTAATGTGATAAGGTCAATCTGCCAGAAGAGCTGAGTTTGTCATTCCTGAACGGAACATAGTGACCCAGTGGGGATGATCAGTACCTTATATGTCCAGGATTGCAGGTTTGATACCATATGTGTATGAGGGGTTTATATTTTATTCCTGTACTATCTAGGTCCTCCAGTTTCTGTGCAATGCCTACCCCTCCACCCCCTGATGATCCTGTGCTGGATAAGTGGTTTAAAGATGGATGGATGGATGGATGGATGGATGAACAAACAGAGGATTTGGTATATTATATCTGCCTACCCACCAGTCCTCCCAGTTCCTTGTGCCAATGTAACTCTTTATCAGAGTGTCATGTGTCGACTTCACCATTCCTTCCAGTGGCCCCTATCACTCTCCACGTGTCTCCCAGTCCCCTAGGCCAGCTTCACCAAGCCTTTCAGTCTCCTTGCCTGGCAGACTGGTGCCCGCAGGTATTCTGGTGTTAGTGTCCCAGGCCCAGGCTCAAATCCTCTGCGCTTCCTGTAGGCGGCCCGTCAGGATGACATTAATCTCCAGCTGAGCTTGTTTTCCTTTGCACTGTTGGGTTTCTGGTTTGGCTTTCTCTTGGGCTTTTGATAGCAGCTTTCAAAGCCCTTTGGCTGCACTCTCCCAAGACCTCAAAGGAGCTCCATCTCCACAGTTTGCTACTTGACCAGTTTACTCTCTATTGTTCTATTTTTTTAACCTGGCTAAAACATTTTAAATTCAAAAGAATGATGTAATACATCCTTCTGGTCCTTCTGTGAGTCGCAATGCCTTAAAAATCACGGCGCCTTTTAAATTATCTACAGTAGTTGACTTTAATCCTGCGGGTATGATGGGTTCTTCAGTGGAAGGATCCACAGGTATGTTTCACATCCTGCAATGTCAGTCAATCTTGCTATAGAAGTGAAGTACAATGTTGTGAAAATTGACCTGAAGCTCATATTGAACAAGCTTTCAGGCAAGTCAACGTATGTTGAGCATGTACAGTCTTGATGGGGTTGCATTCCGATGGGCCAGTACCACGCCACACCCTTATCCGAGCATCTGTGTCGGTCCGCTCAGAAGCCCGCCTTGCTCCTGTTCTTTTCTGATAGGCCAGCCAAGCAAGCCGGCGTGCATTTCAGCATCACATGACACACCAAAAAAGGTGTATATATTGGAGACAGATGAACAGCCGTGAACTTGGATCTGTGAGAGGTGCCACCCAACTCAAGGTCAGAGGAGTGCAAGAGCGAGGGTGTTTTATGTTGGGACATAGGCGGACTGGCGTTCCCCAGACACGCCGCAAGTGACAGCAGGAATGACATATGTGATTCAAGCAGTTAACCAGAACGGTCAGATAACTTAAAGCTAACAGGAACACTGAAAATAAAAGCTCAGTAAAACTGATGTGCAAGATGGCAACGTGAACTCTTCCACTCTTGAAGCAGTTCTGGAGGCAAAAGAACTAGCTAGGCATACCTAATTTTAGTGGCATATATACAACTAGAAAACATGCTGTGAGAATGACAACATTGTATTCCGCTTACACCCCCCCCCCCCCATCTAGTCCTTTCTCCTCTCGCACCCTCCAACCTCTACAGTTTCCAAGTACTGGATGGATCACCTGGAAATGTGAAAGTTAATAAATGTGTTTTTACCTGAATGATCCAAGTCCTTGTTGTGACATGTAGGTCTGAAACCACACCTATTCATTTAATGCACATTCCACTTACATGCCAATTTGCACAATCTGTACTTTTTATGTATATCATTAAAATGTCATTTATATTATTTATATTCCTTATATGTATGAGTACTTGTATTCTATTTATTTCTCATTGCACTATACCCAACATTTTCCATACAGCAGTAAGAACTGTACACAGCCACACCAATGGTAAATCTTAGTATCTACTGAGTAACGTCACGCAGACACATATAGAGCCCAATGGGATTTTCTTCTTAGATCAAATGTTACTGCTGCCTAGATTGTTTTTGACCAAACACGCCATTCACTCATACGTCATTCACTCACACACCATTCACTCACACACCATATACACTCATTCACCTTTCACTCACACATCATTCACTCACACACCATTCACTCACTCACCATCACTCACACACCATTCACTCACACGCCATTCACTCAGACACCATTCACTCACACACCATTCACTCACACGCCAATCACTCACACGTCATTCACTCACACACCATTCACTCACACACCATTCACTCACACACCAATCACTCACTCACCATTCACTCACACACCATTCACTCACACACCAACACTCACTCACCATTCACTCACACACCATTCACTCACACACCATATACACTCACTCACCTTCACTCAAACCTCATTCACTCACACACATTCACTCACTCACCATACACTCACACACCATTCACTCACTCACCATTCACTCACACACCATTCACTCACATATCATTCACTCACACACCATATACACTCACTCATCATTCACTCACACATCATTCACTCACACACCATTCACTCACACACCATTCACTCAAACCTACAGGGAATTTGGTAGCTCTAGTTAGCCTCAGCTTGTTTTGGACCTTGGGGGAAAACCAGAGTACCTGGAGGAAACCTACATGGGCAGGACAACATGCAAACTCTACAAACACAGAGCCATGGCAGGCAAATCTTAGTCCCAAAGGTGGGGGGCTACAGTGCTAATCACTGCACAACCATTACAATCATATATACATCACTATATCTGCCAATTCTTAGCCAATATTGCTGGTTGATATTTAAACTTTAACTCACCAGTGCTAGTGCTAAAGACATAACTACTAAAATAATAGATATCATTACATTGGACAATCGGCCGTTGTCCTTCAGTTAGGCACCATTGGGGTCCCTTTGTTGTTACAAAGCACCGTTGCTTCAATTTTGTGCAATTTGTCTCAAAATTTGTTCAGGTTGAGAACTTCAGCCCTGTCTTTAAAGATCTGTTAAATACTTTTTGAATGGCTGTGGTAATGGGATCAAGTGTGCGAAATATTTTCTTTGAGATCAGTGTCAGTTTTGGGGAAATCTTTCTTCCAGTTGGTCACAGAGACAAAGATCCTTCAAATACTTTTTGAGTTATCATGCTAACGAGAATTGGAGGTCTATGGAAGATTCATGTACACTTTAGCTAAATGAGACCAAAAGCTTACTCATGAAAATGTTTTGATTACACATTTTCGGAGCCAGCCAGGACACCTTGCTCCAATGGGAATCTATAAGAACTTTATACAAAGTTTTTGCCTAGGCAATGTTGATTGGACAGGTGGACCTGCAGCCAGAAATTTTAGACCCACCTGAAAGTCAGGCTTCTCTGCATGGTGATTAGGAGACATCTCAACTAGACAGGATAAACTACCAATAACACAAAAGCTCATAACTGCCAAGTTTCATGTGCTGTTAGTAATGTTGGGTCACAGTAATCATTCATTCTGTGGCGAACCCAGAGTGACAGTTCATCATTTTATATGTCATCTTTAGCCACCAGTGTTTGTAATTATAAATAAAGTTTCATCATTGAGTTTTGAGTTTGTTTTCTGAATTTGTAGTACACTAGTGTGGAGGTTAGCTTGCTACCTAAGCTGTGTGTGTTCACAATGGTCAAATTGCTGGAGAAGGACCCATGCTGGTGTGGCAGAGAAATATATAATTTCTTACAAAAAGAAAGGAGTGTAATTTAACACATAAAGCAGCTGACCGACTAAAATTGGTTATACTTGAAACTATGGGGTATGACTACTTTATCATGCTGGTCTGTTTGTTTGTTTATTTATTGGATGTTTTATTGTTACTAATGTGTCTACAGTAAAATCCCGTTATAGTGGACTTGCTTATAACGGAATATCGTTTATAACAGACAAGGTCCGCTGGTCCCGGCCGTGCACCTTTACAAACATGCAGAAAAAGCATTGAATATAGTGGACTCACATATAACGGAATTTCGCTTATAATGGACAAACAATTTGGTCCCCAGGGCCGCTTTTAGCTGTAGTTCTGTTTGGCT
>JAODJU010000138.1:24890395-24918035 GCA_026776725.1 Gnathonemus echidnorhynchus | reverse complement strand
CAGGTTCCCATGAGACCCCGGGTAATTTAAGAGCGGGAATTCGTGGTGGTGAGGGGCTGGGGGCTGGGGGGACTGTGGGGGGCTGGGGGGGTGTTCCACCAGCCATGGGTCAAACGCGAGTGCCAATTCACACAGACCATCAAATGAATGTGCGTATCATAACACGGCAAGTTCAAAACTTTATCCAGTTCCAGATTCTTCCGGGTTGCTTCTGATTAAAAGGTCTCAAGAATAAATAAAGTGTTACTTACCTGTCATGTCAACCAAAGGGATTCTCTGCCCCCCCCCACCGGCTATCTCTCACTCTCACACTCCTCATGTCGTTAGTACCCTGGATTGTTTTAAACAGCCGTACCGGTCACACCCTACGCCGCACCCTCGAGCTCCGTAACGGAACACAGGCAGCCCCATAATGCAGTGTGGGACCGGCAGGTTCTGAGGTGACAGCATGCTTTTTACCCTGGGCATGTGTCACTCTGGGACGTCTCCTAAATCTGTCACGCCTGCATGTATGTCTCACGGAGAACAAAATGGGAATTTCCCCATGGGGATTATTAGTAAAGTATCACTATTCTACTCTCTGGTTCCCTTCAGCCGGAACAAAAATGTCTTTATTAGAAGCGATGTCACCACCCATTAGCAGAATATGAAGAGCAAAGGTTGGAAGCTAATTCACCATGAGGTGATTATATTATAATTCCAAAAATAGAATTACCGTGTTTTATAGGGGAAGATTACAATCATGTTTGTATGATTGCATTGCACTGTAAACTTTCCAAAGGTTTACAGTGGTATACAAAAGGTATACAGTGGTATACAAAAGGTATACAAAAGCAAATTCTATGGCTTTTAATTTAACTAATTTTTACCCTTTTATTTAGCTAAACATTTTTACTGGAGCAGTTCCTGCAGACAGTCCATTACAGAAACATGTGGTTACGTATGATGGTGTCTCTAAAGTGTGTGTGTGTGTGTGCATGTCTGTGTGCGCACGCATATTTGTGTATATGTGTGTTTTCTCTGATGTTCTGGCCATCCAGGGTGTCTCCTGCCTTTTCCTCTTCATTTCCTGTAAGGCTCCAGGCATGCTGGGTAATCCTGTCCCCGATAAGTGCTTTTGGAAGATGGATGGTGGCCCCATGATTGCATCCCCCTGGCCTTCCTGCCACCTGCATGCTCACCGAACATCCTTTCCTTCAAGAATGAACAAAGCAACGTATCTCAGTGTTATGGCCATGCAGACTCCAGAGTCCTCAGACACCAGTACAGAGCAGTAGCTTGCTGATAAAATAACCTGCCTGAACCCTGAAATAAGCTGCAAAAGACAAGGAAACAAAATTCTGACAACAATTCCAAGAATGACCACATTCATTGTGCAGCTTGGTGAATTAGTGAACAGTAGGTGGTGTAGAAGTTAAGGGCTCAGATCCCTGAGTGGCACCTCGTCGGTCCTGTTGCATTACCCTGGAGGGAAGTTGTTACCCTGTAGTGAAGTTCTCCGTGGTTCAAAAGCACGTGAAGGAAACAGCCACATTGCTGGTGGGAGGCGAGGGGGGGTGAGAGAGGGTTAATTGTGCAGGAACAGCAAGCCAGACGGCGCCATCGCGATTTTTGCGCAACTGTGACTTAAGTTGCTGAGCACAGACAGACACCCACACACACGCTCACACACACACACACACACATAGGAGAGATACAGAGGGAGGCAGCTGCCAGCAGGGCCTGGGCCAGCCTGACGAGGGCGCCGCCACAGCTAACAGGTGCCTGTCTCCAGCTGCTCCGTGTTGGCTGGCATCACCAGTCAAAATCAATAAAACTGGGTTAACTCCAGCAATCCGCTGGTGGCGGGCCAAAATAATCACTGGCAGGGACTTAAAAAAAATATCATAAATAATAAAAGGCAAAAAAACATAAGCGCTCAAAGGTATGTTAGCACCAGTGAGTGTGAGCGTTTCTGTTATGGGTGATCCGCAGAGGTGACAAGAGAGACCAAGGGCAGAGAGACTCCTGTTATCCTGGGGGTTCTGTGCAGCTGGTACTACTGTCCAACCAGGACGTTAATCTGAGACCAGTAAAGGAAAGCAGCATGCCAGGCCAAGACCCAGAATGTATGACAGGTGCTGCTATTAATCTGCACCTGCATCTGTGCTCGGATGATGCCTCTGTGCTGCTCACGATGTCGTCAAACAGGAATGCGGATTGCATGAGAGTCCCCCAAGGCAGGGCAAGAGGAACATGAAAGGGGAGAGGGGCGTGGGACGTGGGGCTGATCAAACCGGGATGGAGGTTTAATGCAGTCACGTGATAGTCTGATAACAGACAGACGACTGAACCTCTGATGCTGTTGCAGGTGAACTGGCCCCTTTGAAGGCTCAAATGATGGGAGGGGGAGATCTCAGACTCCGCTGACAGTCGGACACCTTTCACTTGGCACTTGCAGGGATTCGTCATTGACATCACCTGGCTCTGCATGTGCCGTTACCTTGAGGGGTGATTTGTGGCATATCTAAAAACCCAATTCGCTTCCAAGTACAATAATAATAATGACAGGCCGGGTAATTTATCCGTCTGGCTGTTTTTCTGCGCCAAACCTTCATTTAATTACCTAATTAACCACCCCTCCTCTGTTAGAGGCCTATTTGTACCCAAATGCAGCATTTAACGTTGGTACAAGTTTCCTGAACATATGGCGAAGTGGGTGAGATTCAGCTCTCAGACACACTTTAACCTGCAAGCCTTATTAAGATTATTAAGCAATTAAACCAATTATGGCATAAATTTATTTAATTGACTAACTATAAAATATATGGGGGTGTTTCTCACTGCCAGTTATATATAAACCACCTAAAATGGGTTACAGGAAGGCAAACTGTGAAGGCTTTCCCAAGCTGTTCAAGATGAGTTCCAGTGCATTCCAGGACTGCCGCACGGCGTGGAACGGCCAACGAGCCCCAACGGGATCACTTACACCGCTCTTATTATCCTCCCTGGGGGGCCTGGCCCTTCTGTGCCATTCTTTCGTCTTCCCACCGTGATCTCTTAAGTAGTACACAGTTTGAACAACTAAGTTCCTGTCAGAGCACACGTCCTGGGGAAATATTATATGCTTCTACCCTTTCGTTAAGGGGAGTATGGATATGAATTTTTTTTTTCTTTTCCCCAAGAGTTCTGTATTTTGCAAGGCAGCTGGCAGCATTAAAATTGCATTTCTGCAGACGGGCTTGAAAATAATCCACTCAGAAAGGCGCTAAGGAGACCTGACTACTTGTGTATAACCAGGTAACCTGGCTGACTGTTCACGGCAGATTAATGCATGACATTGCATGAACAGCATGCATCTCCAGGAAGGTCCCAACCTTAGGTGACAGCAGATAAAAGCTGTTTTGACCACGGTTCCCAAATGCAAAGGTTATTACTTGAGGTTCTTCAGTAGCTGAGAGCTCTGAATGACATTATCTGCATGTATATGGTTCTTTCTCCCCGACCTTCTCTGCTTTGTCGATTAACAGACTTTTGTTTTCTGACTGCAAGTCCAAAATCCTCCTTGCCAGATGAGCTTCATAATAGAATTCTTCTCTGGTGAGGCTGTGTTTTGAGATTCCCCCCCCCACCCCACCCCCAGCCAATAGTCTTAGTGAAGCTCAGATGATTCCAGAACGGTGGGACCAGAACTCACATCCCATATTTCTTCTGGGGCCGTAGGTGAGCCAGACCTGGGATGGAGGGAGGGATCTCTTGACTTTGCTCCGCCCCTCTGCGGCCCCTCCCTGCTAGCCCTACTGCCTCAGATCCCGGGCGACAACCCTGCGATTTTTATCACCGATTAGCAGGAAGAACGTAAGGTGAGACGGTGTCTCGCTGACCAGCTGAGAGAGTTCCGCTTTCCAGCCGGGCCATTTGTCACCGCGGCGCCCAAGAAAGGAAGTTAGGATCTCCAGTCACTAGACACTCTGTCAGCCATTCTAAGGCTTTACTCAGTATAAAGGAAGAGCGTCATGCAAACCTAGGGTGTAAAGAAAAAAAAAAAGAATAATCACAGACAGTGACAGACAGCTGAGTTCACTGAGTTCACCTTAACGATAGAGGTCAGAGGATGGGATGGGAGGTGAACCTAGAGCCTGTGTCACGTTGGCGAATTTTCCTCAATAATAACAGCGGATTTCACTACAGCCTCCCTTTTACATAATCTTATTTGTTCTGTGGTTCTGCGCTGCGCTCGACCGGAGGAAATCTGTGAAAACACACACGTGTTCTCTGTTACGGAACAACATCGCAAAGGCACGGCGCCAGAAGCAGCCGGAAAGCAGAAAGTGTAGACCCAGACAGTGATATACAATCAGCATAATTGCACCATACACACAGAAACACGAAGCAAGTACTGCGAGCACACACGAGACGTGACGCCGTTCTAAGTAAAAGTTTACTTATTCTCTGCAGTTACACAATAACTTTGCGATCATAAATGGTGTCTTTTTATGCTGTTTGGTTTAAATGTGCCACAGTAACACAGATGCATGAACCAGGACTGTCCCAAGGACGATAAAATCTTAAAGGGGCATGACTGATGACGATGAGAAATACTTTAATAAGCTGGGAAATTTGATGTGATTTATGGTAAGGCATGTGCTAGCCTGGGTCTCCCACGGTAATTAGGGTCAGGCCCCCAGCTGTGACTGGAAGGGGGGCATCTCTACTACTTTGTCTGTTGTGGATCCATGATTTTGCCCTCTGTAGGTGGGTCAGGGTCCTGCCCTGCCCACAGGAGAGGACTCTGCAAAGCTCTGCTCTTCTCCTTGATGGGTGAAGGCTATTCCGCAGTAGGAGGGCACTGAGACCCTGCTGATGTCTGTCAGCCGCCGTGATCTCATGCGCCTGGTCTTTGGCTCCGCCCACTCACGTGTAAATACTCACGGATGGACCTCCGCTCACGTCATCCGCCAACGTGTGCACACAAGACAGAGCACCTGTGTTCTCCACACACCCAGGTCACCTTAACGACTGAAACTGTGTAAACATGCCCCCGCCACACACAACCTCAGGAACACATACACACACACCTTCCCCAGAATGTTACATCACCTCCCCTGGTCTTCTTCCATGTGTGGTCAGCTGGAGCCTCCCCACCGGCAAACAGAGGACAAAGTGGAGCTTGTCTCAGGCCTCAGCGGGAACCTGGAATGCAGCGAGACTTTGTCAAACTCTGAAAGTGACTCAAGCAGGTGCAATTAAAGATCAGTCAAAGACACAGTAACAAAGAGGCCCCTAACTTAGCATCACCCCCCCCCAGCCAGATTCCTTGTTAACTTTATAAACAGTGGCTTGAAAAACACAATAGCTGATTTATTAAAAATCACACAAAAGCACCAGAGGGTAAACTTCTTACCCTGATAAAACCATTTTTTTTTTTTTCCCTTTGAAGTATTAGTGAATGCAGTACAATTTCACCACATTCTCTTCCTGTTTGCAATCGATTCTGGCAGGGGACCAAAAGGCATGTGGTCATTCTGAACTTCAGGATAAAGGGCTCTTTCTGTGGTTCAAAATATGTCACCACCTCTGTGTACTACAGATCTGGAGTATTCTTCTCAAATTCATAATAATAATAAAATGTAAATTATGATCCATTTGCAATGCTTTTTTTTTGCTGAATCTTTTTTTTAATTAACCGTTTTAACAAAAATAGTTAATTGTCGTGTCCATTGACTATCGGAATAGTTACACTGTATTCTTAAGTGCTAATGCTGAAAGTACGCAGAATATTTATTGTCAGAATATAGTATAGATGCAGCTGACGGCTTCACCATTCTCAAAGGTACAACAGGTTTACCATTGTGGGATTTACAACCAGTCACCTAACAGCAGCCTGCCGTCTTCGCTGGTGTCATCATCGTCTTCTGCGGACCCTCAGCCTCCCCCTTTTCAGACAGAATCTCGGTGTTGTGGCTTGGAACAGGAAGTACAGTGCATTCCATGCTGCATTCTGGGAAAAAAAGACACTTTGCAGAAGCTCTAGTGTTGTAAGATCAAGCCCCTTGAGTCCAGACATCACGGATGAAAAACTGTCCACAAGAAAGAAAAAAATGAGTTTATTGGAAGCAGCTGATTTTTTTTCACACTCTCTCATTTCCATCTGGCTTCCCAGAAACGCGTATCACATCTTCGTTTCTCAGCACTGCCCTGATTGTGATGTTGTATTAAAAATATTTAACAGCATGCGAAATTCCCAGTCACATCCTGAGAAAGTACAGCGGCATTACGGCATAGTATTAACTGTCAACACTAATTGCCAGTAACTGACCTTGATGAAAAAACACAACTTTTCTAAGATGACTAAAAAAGGGGGCAAGGTGTTTAAGGCGTGTTTAAGGGGTAGTATCAGGTGTTCTGTAAGAGGCTGCATGTCACATTCCTTCTCGGTAGATCAGGACGATTATCCGGGAGCATAAAGGTAGGAGACCACAGTGAGGTTTTTTTTTTTGGTAGAAGCGAATTCTCTCTGTCCAGCCGCAGACCTGCACTGCCCATAAAAGTGTCTCCTCATTTTGAAGCTGGAGAAAATGTGACACTTTCTTATAGTAAATGCTAGGATCTCTCCAGTTACCCTGCTGGTTCTGCCGCCCATTGGCAGGCTGCTGTTTTCACAGGTCGGACGCACTTGGGCTGGAATTCACTGGGCTTCCTGCCTGGGCTAAGAGAAGCAGGTCCTGGAGGCCACAGACGCATCTGTATTTAGACAAGAAGGGGCTTAACGCATGCTGTGTCTTAGGCACTCGGGGAGATGCTGAATATTTGCCATCTATGTGCAGGTTTTGGCCAGATGCAGACTAACACTCTCTCTTTCCCTTCCTACCGCTCCCTCTCTCCCTCCCTCTCTCTCTCTCTCTCTCTCTATCTCTCTCCCTCTCAGTGGAATGGAGGTTTGAGTCACTCCCTGCCAGCGTGTTGAAACATAGGTGGAAAATGGCAAGAATTGGGGAGTCAGCTGCTCATCGCCCCCCACCCGAAAAAAAAAAATAACATTCACACACACAACCAAAGTAGGTCTGGACTGTATGAGAAAGTCTTCTCCCCACATTTCTCATGTTACATGGGATGTGTGTTGCTGTTTGTTGTGGAGTAAAATGTCTTCCATTTAAGAAATACACAAAAGACAAAAATAAAAGAGAAAACCCACAGAAAGAGGATGCTGGTTACTGTACAACGGAGCAAACTGTTTTCTTGGCATGAACTTCAGCTTTACATGTGTGACAGATGTATGCAAAACTTTCCAATTTACTTTTAGATTTCCAGTTATTTGTGTGTATTTGCCATGTATGTGTGTATGTGTCTGTGTGTGTGTGTGTGGGGGGTGGCTTTTCAGGCTGCTTAAAAGGAAATAGATAGAGACAGCCACAAATATATCAGAGAGCACTGAGGCCTAAGGTGTAGGCTGTGCCATTTCTTCATGCATTTCTGCTTGCTTGCTCCGTTTTAAGCATTGTACAGTCTGCCGAAACATGTCATTTGGAGTGGCGTTTTCTATATTTGAACTGGGAGGTATGTAATTACCACGTTTCTTTGACAGAGAGACAGACAGAGAGAAAGAGGGAGTGAGACAGATATAGGGTGAGAGACGGAGACAGGGAGAGAGAGAGATGCACAGACAGCAAGAAACAGGGTGAAGTTGAGACATAGAGAAACACATACACAGAAGTGTGGAGAGAGAGAGAGAGAGAGAGAGAGAGAGAGAGAGAGAGAGAGAGAGAGAGGAAGTGAACACAGTGTCTGAGTCACAAGCCGAAGTTTAGATCCCCGAAGTACTCACTTCGCTGACATAGCAGCCTTCACTGCACACATCTCTCCTTGGCGCTACAAAAACTTAAAACGGGGCGCCTGCCCACCCCGCCCCGCTGCACCCCACCCCTCCTCTTCAAACCGGGGATCTTCGTCCAGCCCTCAGCAGCTCATCGGCTATTTAATGAACACCAGGAGCCTGAGTAGCCGCCGCTGAAATGGATGTCTGGAGGGTCTGTTTTTCCGTCTTCGCCTTGGCCATAATGCAGTTCCCCGTCCACCTCGCCATGCACCGTGAGTCCGCTTCTCGAATACTTTCTTGCGGTCGTTCGACCTAGTGTGTCTATAATAATAATAATAACAATAGTAATAATAATAATAATAATACGTATTATTATTATCATTATTATTATTAATAATGACGCGACTTACAAAGTGTTTAAGAAAGGCTGCGTTTCAGCTGTAGTATGTGGTGAAGGCTGCCGTGAGTAAAACTTAAATGCGCGCAGCAGGTGGTTTCAGCCCTTAAAAAGTGCTTAAAAGTTTAAGGCTGATGCATAGTTTTGGTTATCGGATACCTGGGCGCCGGTAAGCCAATACGACAGGGCAGCCCCCCCCCAGCCCCCCTCCGGTCTGAGCGCAGGTATGCGCGGGGGCTCCTTCGCAAACTCCACACTTAAGTCGCTTCCTTAAGCAGAAAATGCGGAGGTTTTTTTTTCCAGCGAGGCCCCCCCAGAGAAGCACACGAAATACACCAGCGGCAGTGTTTTCTTCCGGTTACTTTACTACGACTTTGGCTTCGCTTTTATTCTGTTCCTGTCACTGTAGCAGTAAATAACAATAACCGGTCGGCGCACATGCATTGACCTTATAACGGATTAACTTTCGTTTGTAACTATAGTATCACGACCGCAAATCATGCAGCTGCACGATTCGTAGTACAGCGGTTTGTTTATTTGTTTTTGTGTTAAAACATCTGCATCACACTTATTATTGGTGTAGTAGTGATTATTATAAGCAACAATATAAATATAAAAAGTAACTTACTATACTGCATGGTATCAGAACAACATCCGTAATTAAAAGAGCAATCATAACATAGATTCATATCGTTATACGTAGCTAATTTGCTGTCTTGTGTCTGTCATAAATACGGCTATCGCATTAAGACACACCTGGACGGTCCAAATGCTACTGTTATTTACTTTTTAGCACGTTGCTAGTTGGTATATTTGTGTAAATTAAAAATTAAATATTGTTTCTTGCTCTGGTCCGCTTGCGTCCCGCAAATAGTGAGTAAACTCACGCATGTTTTGTCTTTTAGTCAACTTAACTCTGTAAGAGTGTCTTATGTATAGAATATCGAATATTATCTGCAAGGATAATCGCCCCTGTCTCTTTGAAAACGCTGCAGTGTACTTCGTTTTTTTTCCTCTTCAGTGGGGTTGTTCACATGACTAATAATACAAATTAAGCTATAAAACTCCCTTGATGGGCCCTCTGGCAAGTGAGCTGAGGAGAATATACTGTTGTACATTTAACTGTCTACTAAACCACAGCTGAAACAGCTGTGTGTATCTAGTCCAGCTGAGCACTTAAACAATGAATCACACTTACTATTTAAATTTAGAAAATAAGCATCATAAGTAGCAATTAATAGAGAGCACTGTAGGGGCAGCACTGTCCTGACTTCGAGAATGAAGGTTAGAAATGCAAAGCTTGGCAGGCTGGCATTTAGTTTGTGTTCTCATCTAATAGGTTACAATGTCTCTGGCCTGAACCCATCTCACTGGTAGAACAATGTAGCAGGCTGTCAGCTAGAAAATGGTAACATTAAACACACAAAAAGTGTGATCCATCCATCTAGCAAAAAATGTTACTCATTCATGGTCGAGTCCGAGTATCTTGCCTTGAGCTCTCGATGGCGATTTAAGGTACGGTGCGACTTTGTCCCCCATGACCTGTCATGTGAGACAGAAGTTGCCATGGCTGAGAAGTGATCTGGATTGGCCAGGCCCTCCTAGAGCTGTAAACACGCAGGTTCTGTCCCGGCGCCATCTTTCTGTCCTTGTGGGCGCGTTGTGAATGACACGACGGGGGTGTCGAGGCGAGTTCGCCCGCACGGTGGAATTGCGCTCTTTGTAAAAACACGCCACGTGTTTAATGCCTTTTCCAGCATGTCTGGCAAATACGTCTGCTGCTATACATTTATGTATCACATGCTTTGTCAGCCCTTGTAGCATATCTGTGCTTGGATCCCTCTAAGCACCTGGCACATGGTCACTGGCTTGGAATTTGCCAGAGGGACCCATCTTCTCCACCGTAACCTAGGGAACGGAGACACTGTGCCAAACAGCTGTCGCCAAGCCACTGTGCTCCTGGGAATCCCAGACCTCTTTGGCCAGGTTGCAAAGCCTGCCCCCAGCCCATTGGCTGGAAACTTGCTTATCAAATTAAGTTGCTTATTTAGTTTGTTTAGGTGCATTTTTATTCTAATGGTGTTCCCCAACTCTTTATAATAAACACATTTTGGTGTTAACAAACACAAGTGACACCAAACACAAAGTCCATCCCTGCCATGCTGCAAAGGAATTCTGTCTGAAGTACTGCGATGCCAACTGGAAGTCACATGTTGCTGACAGGCCACCCTGATTGGACAGCAGGTGTTGGCTTGTGGGATTGGTAACTCCGGTGTGTGAGCAGCCACCTCATTGGACGGTTTAGGAAGTGGTGTGATGGCACAATTTTCAAGCTAATGATTACATCCAAAGTCGAAATATGAGGCTTGTACTGCGGCTTGCGCTTTTCTGTGTGCTTTTTCCTCACATATGTTGTTATGAATATTATTCCCTTACCAATTTATTGGTTGGGTTTCTGGTGGATTCTTTGCACAAATTTGATGTGGTTACCATGGTTACTGGGTTTACGTTTCTCATTAAGTCTGTTTCTCTAAGCTCATAAGTTTATTTTAAGTTCATAAGTGTATTTTTATAACCATACCTTTGGCTAGGGATGAACACCTGCACCAGCTTCTCAGTACCAACCCCCCCACAATTACAGGCATTTGAGCCCCAATTAGGCCGCCCTCCTTGCCTCCCCCGCTGCCGCTGCACCTGACTGCAGCGCAGCCTCACGTGCAGCACCTCCGTGCACCAGCCTGCCGTTTCCGTTCTTACGCCGCTCTCCCCGGCGGTGGCCTGAAGGGTGCCACTCGTGCGTGACTCCGGCCTGTTCTGGATTCCTTAACCGCCACCTGTCGTCTCCTCCGAATTATCGGGCTCGTGCACCCCGATGGCAAGGCCCGTGCTGTCTAGACGTGAAAAGAGATCAGAACCAAGACGGTGTGGTAGAGCTGGGGGCGCCGCAGCTCAGCGTGAGAGTCATGTGAGGACAGGGGGGAAGGACATGCGTGTAGATGCGTACGCAGTCTGTGTTTCCTGCACCCGGCTCGTAATGCATCGCACACGTGCCATGTGGCTGAGGATGCCGCTGTCGCTCAGGCTTGCCTGCCCCACCGCCGATTTCCTCCACCGATGAAGGAAAAAACAAACTCCCCCCACAGACTCTATACATGCTGAATTTGTGTGTGTGTGTGTTTTTCCTCTCCTCTCTCCGACATACAAATTTTGTTTTCACGCCCCATATGCTGGCCCTTCAACATAGTAATTATACTCAAAAATAACCAGAGTTATTTTAAAGGCACCATTCTTCTCGTAGTTTCAAAGGCTTTTATCCCTCTCGTGATATTTGTAACTGCCCTCTGAAGCTTTTTATTTTTTTGAAAGTGGAAATGCCTAACTCTGTATGTTTGAATCCAGAAATACTTTTCAATGGAGCTATCGATGCTGTTCCCGATCCAAACTTTTCTTCGCCGTCAAGGGAGGTGCTGGCTCCAACTACAATATGACTCTGACATTTCCCTAAAATGAAAAGAGTCTGATAATTGTTGCTAATATAAATAACTTTCTAATCTGACCTTCTTCATGGAACATCAGCTTGAGGTGTTCACTCCTGTTCCTCTTATCTGGCCACAGGCAGGCGCCCAGAACGCAGAGGGTAACCCAGCTATTGTAACTTGGTCTACGCTGTGGCCTCTTACTACAGCCTTAGAGTGGCATTTTTTTGGAATCCTATACAATAACTGGGACTTGAACCAACAACCACAGAGAGCTGAGTGAATTTCCATCCAAACTCCCAGTACACAGGTGCAAATGAGGACATCATGGCAGAATTAGACACACACCCTTTATGGTTTATGGTGACATAAACAATTTTTCTTAGGGTTAGCGTACAGCATGCAGACCCCCAGTTATGCTGACCCTTCACAGTGTTGCATGGAGGTATAGAGTCTGGTCTCCTGATACCCAAAGTGGCCATATTTTGCCAGCCCATATCAGTCGGCTCATCGCGGCGGAAGCGATCCCCTATTGCATGCCTCGCCAGAGCTTAAAGGAGCTTCAGTACCACCACCCCCCCTTCCCCCCACCCCAGTAAAAGCAAACAAGGAGAAGAACTTGGTGTGATCTCTGCAGTGTTTTGCTTGTGCTCTGTCACGTTTTCACAGGTTCGATTGCGTTGTTAGGCTTCTGATTTCTGTGTGAGATGAATAGACACAGCTCCCGGTTCACTGCAACCTGCCCTGGATGTGAGCTTATGAAGGATGCTTATGAAGAACATGCAGCAGGCTCAGGCTCAAGAAAAGTAGGTTTAGGGTAAAGAATGTGAAGATAATATAGAATGGAAAATATAACTCAGTGCAGTGTTTCCTTTGTTCTGCTATGCAAAGCCTTTGTGTCCTCTCTCGCTGCGAGGCTGTGGTTCTCAAAAGAAGCCTTGACTGAAAGATCTGTAGCAGGTTAGAAACAAAACAGGCGAAGTGCTTTTGTTTACCAGCAAGCCGCTCTGTCGTTGTGTAAGCCTCTGTCTCATGTGCACACACAAGACGAACGGCGTCTTTGTGGCGGAGATATCCTGATAGAAGTGTTTTGCGATGGCGAGCTAGAAATCATCTGATAAGAGGGGGCTGTATTATGCATCCACGTGGCCTGAGCTGAGCTGAGTGGGCCGTACAGAAAGCAGAAAGGTGCTTCCTGATCCAAGGGGCCGGAGAGCGTAGGTGTGGGCCTGTTGCCGCTGCCTGCCGCGATGCTGGGCGCCCGCTCACATTCTGAGGCTCCGTTTCCCTTCGGCCTTCCTGGCTTCTGCTGAAGTCGTTACTGAGACGTTTCTCTCCGTGGCTGCCGTTCTACCGCAGTTTCATCGCAGTTCCAAAGTTACAGTGCTGGCAAGCGGCCGGGAGCTCCTGAGACCCGTCACACAAAATCAGAAAGAATTCCAAACTGTGCGCCGAACAGGCCAGTTAGCGACACAACTGAAAAATGAAAACAAGCTCTGGTTAAAAACCGCCTCTGAGATCTACCGAGATTTCTGCTGTCCTGGTGCGTTTGGTAGGAGTCACTGGGCTTTGTCTGAAGAATATTCACCATCTGACTGCAGAGAGGAGAATTTTTGATACCCACCAGCATTGCTAAGGAAATCAGGAGATTACCATGGCAATGAAGGGGACTCATGCCTGTTCAATTCCCAATCAATATTAGCAGGATCACTTGACCATAGCTGGTCCTCAGCCATCCATAGTTAAATCGCGGACCTGTTCTTCTGAGCTCATCCCACTGAGGTATTTTGGTAAATCCCTAGAGTTTGTGTTGGAGACCATCTTTTTTTTCTACCAGAACAAAATCTCTACAGACCTGACAAATCTGTCATCTGCAGGCAGGACTATGCATCTGTTCTTGAGGCTGTTAAACCTGCAGCCACCCAGCTAGAGTCCTATAGGCCCCTGAGCCCTCAAACGTGAGCACTGGAGCAGGCAAAAGAAAAGCGGACATAAATGAGTAAAAAAACTCCCTTTGTTTCCATCCAGCCAACCCTGCTGCTGTCACCCATTTAGGGTAAATATTTACTCCAGTTACACTCAGCCGTTATTTTCCAGTTCTGCTGTTCTCTCTGGCCGTGTCCACTTTGGCAGATGTGGCAGTGTACTGGACACCAGTTAACACTCTGAATGGAAGGGGACTTGGCTGAAGGGAATTAAACAAAGGGATTCAAATTAAACAGGGAGAGGGACAGCTGTGTGTGTGTGTGTGTGTGTGTGTGTGTGTGTGTGTGTGTTTTTTTTTATGTTTTCGGTCCCCACAGGAGGAAAAACAGTTAAAGTCATAAAAATCTGTGACTCCCATCAAAAAACTAAAAATGCCAAAATTCTCGTATTTTCTTTGGTTACTTATGGTCAAGGTTAGGGCTGGGTAGGGGTCAAGGTCATCCTGTTGGGATTAGAGTTTTCCCCATAGTAATGAATGAAGAGTCCCCACAAATATATACAGTGGTACCTCAGTACTCGAACTCATTAGAACTTGAATTTCTTAAAAGTTGTACTAACCAGTTCGAAAAAAATGACCAAGAACTCTGTCTGAATCTCAGAAGTCCAACCGTTAACGCCGACCTAAGATAACTTGTACGCGCGGGGGAATGAGTCACGCGGCACGTCTCTCAGCGGAAACAAAGGGTAACGCTTCAGTCTCAGCCTCGCATTCCCTGTGATAGCATCATTTGTTGGTGATAGTAATTTTTATTGAAAATATTAGGTAATACACTGTACTTTATATAATTTTGGTAGCCATTGCTCACCAAAAAGTTACGCAATAGTTGTACAAATGTTACAACCTAACAGTTTGCAATTTACGAACAAATTAACGAATACAGAGTAATAATAAAAATAAACAATGGGCCACATGGCATATACTCTATCTCAATTTTTTTCTAATTTTTTAAATGTTTCGCTCTTGTTCCTACATTAAATACAAACCCTTAGTATGATTCAAGGTAGTAGTGCTGTGTCTGGGTTTATGAAAAAGGTGTCATTGGTTTTTTTTAACTTTACAAATTGTTTGGATACATTTATTTTCTTACTTTACAAATTACTGTTCTGATAAATGTGCTTAGATGTGTTTAGTATATGCTCTTCTTGATTTCATTTTGTGTTTAAATGCTTAAAAAAAACATATTTAAGTGTATTTTTTTGGGGCCGGGAACCAATTAATTGGTTTTCCATTATTTCTGGATCAGAACTCAAACTTTTTAGGATTCGATCCCGAGTTCTGAACGGATTAAGTTCAAGTTCTGAGGTTCCACTGTGATTACAAACCTGAGTGTGTGTTTGTGTGTGTGTGTGTGTGTGAGAGAGAGAGAGAGAGACTTTTGACTTTTAAAAATTTCTTTATCACAAAAACACAATTAATCCTTACTCAAAAAAATAGATGAAAAAATGAGGAAAAACAAAAAATAACAAAAATAAAAAGATGAACCAAAAGATATCAGTCCACGAATTCACCAGGCACATCGTACTTTCAACACTAGACTTTGATCATCGCCAAGTTCACACCACACTCTGCATTGCCCCCACACCGTGGAGAAATCCTGCAGGGTATGGGTCAGCACAGAGTACGCATACTCCACCCTGAGCCGCAGTATGGGTCAGCACAGAGTACGCATACTCCACTCTGAGCCGCAGTATGGGTCAGCACAGAGTACGCATACTCCACCCTGAGCCCCATCGCTACCAGCCCCACCAGTATAAACTTGGCGTCCGTCGGCCCAGCCACTCTCAGCTTATTTTTCCGAGACAGCCAAATCGCAAGTTTGGCCTGACCCACTAGAAAATTCAACAAACACAATTTGACTTTCTCAAGTGCCATATATTTCAGACCATAGATGAAAATGACGTTGGAAAAATCTTTCTCGAACCCACCAAATCATGCCTCAAGCTTCCAGAACATGGTCCCAGGCCTTACGCACCTCAAAAAAAGATGTGCCACAGTTTCATCTTGCCCACAAAAAGGACAGTCCACTACCACCGATGGATTGATCAGCTGTACGCTTCTCTATAGGGGGTTTGTACAGGGTTTTCCAGCAACCTATGGGGGAAGCGTCAGGTGCCAAAGTGCCCAACCATCTAGAAGCTGCCACCCCTGTCAGAGAGCCGTTATTAAGAACTTTCACACTTACTTCAAAAAGCGCCTTCTTAGAGCCCCCCACAAAGTCACTGGCCCATAGACCATAGGGAGAGAGAGAGAGAGAGCGAGAGAGAGAGAGAGAGAGAGAGAGAGAGAGAAATGAGTCACATAACCTGAGAGGTTCTGGTCATCTGTGATGCAGACCCTCCTCTCGTCATACAGCACTTGGGCTTATCAGGACGGGTGCATGCAGCAGAAGTCCGGGCTGATACAGTCTCCAGACACCCCCACAGCATGCGCATAACGGCACACACGTCACTGTCGCACACGCACAAACAAGACCGGACATGCGCACGCATATCTGAAAAGCAGCATAGGGTTGAAAACCGCGGTGGAAATTACCGGCATGTGAAACACTCGCAAAGTGAAACGATGCAGACATTATGTGCTTCTTAAGGAAAGTTAAATCCAAACACTTATCAGTGATTTTTTTTTTCTCCATTTGCAATAAAATTAGGTAATTAAACCACAAAACTATTTCTGCTTGCAGAACCCAGTACTATATTAAGGACCTGCTGTGTGTCCTCTGTGCAGCTGAAGCGTGATTAGCAATGTGATAGCATACTAGTAAGACTCTGCGACACATTCCTTGTGCTAGCATGTTGGTTAGACTCTGCGACACATCCCTTGTGCTAGCCTGGCAGTAAGACTCTGCGACACATCCTTTGTGCTAGCATGGTGGTATGACTCTGTGCCACACCCCTTGTACTAGCATGGCGCTTAGACTGTGCCACATCCCTTGTGTTAGCATGGCACTAAGACTCTGTGCCACATCCCTTGTGTTAGCATGGCACTAAGACTCTGTGCCACATCCCTTGTGTTAGCACGGTGCTAAGACTTGTCCCACATCCCTGCTCACCTGAATAAAATGTACTCAAAAACTCTGCCCAGTGTCGCCCAGCCATCTATCACTGAATGGTGTCGACATGTAGAAGCGCTTCTCTGGCCCAGCTCTAGAACTGGCCGTCCACCTCATAGTAGTGACATAGTAGTGAATGTGAATATGCATGGTAAATACATTTATTTGTGCTCCATTTGTGCAGATTTAAATAAAGAGTTTACAAATGGGGACATTTTATCTATATTTATTTTTGCAATTTGTTTTTCGGGTAGCTTTTCTGTGTTTAATTGAGGCGCTCATATGACAATTCGACTTTGGTAGTTAAGTTTCTAAACCCCTGTAGGGTTTTTTGTGAAGAAGTGCTTTGCACACTTAAGATGGGATCCGTGAGGTGCCTTTTGAAAAGGTCTCCCTCGCATCTCTGTCGTGAATGGCATTACGGTTCATTGGGAAGTTCCCCCGAAGAGCAAAATGCATGCAAGAGTGAGCAGGCGTGCAAACGTGAGTGTTCTCACATGCTGAGGACTCTGCGAGCATGGCTGGTTACGGAGTAATCAGGGAAGTAGACAGATGCCATTAAGTCACCGGCAGATAGCAGCAGAAGCGAGTGGCTTCAGAAACAGGTGTGACGTTGGAGGCCAGCTGAGAATCAGCCCAATAATTCTTACTGCGGGGAAAAAAAGCCAGACAAGTGCTATATCAGAATGTCACCCTTTGTAGAGTAACGTTTAATTCATGTGGTGTGGTGGGGTTTTGAGTTTTAGAGCTTAGCCGTTACTGTTTGATCTGGAATCGCCGTTTCATGTTTGTTGACGCAAAGGGAGCATCTCTAGAAATTTATGAAGTGGGGGGGTCTGATTACTAGAAATTAATGAGAATATACAATTTATACTAATAAAAACAGGAACACCAAAGACACTCGAGTGGGTTAGACAGTGTCCCCCACAGCTGCTACTAACACCTTCCTCTTTCCACAGACCTGACTACCAACAGGTTACACAACCTCTGCAAGTTCTGCGACTTGAAGACCTCAGACTGTGACGGCAAGAGCGAGTGCCTGACCAACTGCAACATCACGTCCACCTGTGCGCTCGAGGAGGAGGTCTGCGTCAGCATCTGGTGAGTCCTGTCACCGAGGCTGCCACTAGCTGGACTCGCAGCTGATCCCAGATCAGAGGGGAGCAGCCTTCTCCTACTGCAAATTAATGCCATCATAATGATGCTTCAGCCATATCATCCATCCATATGTTCCATTTCTGTACCTGTCACAGGGGGGTTGGGAGCCTGTCCCAGAGGTTACAGGCGTAAGACATGGAACAACCCTGGATGGGGCACCAGCCCGCCACAAGGCACACACACATACACACACACATACACACTCACATACACACACACATACACACACACACACACACACACATACACACACACATACACACACACATACACACACACATACACACACACACACACACACACACACACCTACGGGCATTTTGGGTATTGGTAACTCCAATTAACCTTAGCATGTTTTTGGACTGTGGGGGGGAAACTGGAGTACCCAGGGGAAACCCCACAGTGACACAGACAAGACGTGCTAACTCCACACACACAGAGCCATGGTAAAGACTCGAACCCTGGCCTCAGAGGTGTGAAGCAACAGTGCCAACCACCATGCCACCTCACCACATCGTCTAAAACCCTCCTCTGTTGTATAATAAAGGAGAGGATGGGGGCCGTCCTCATAACCACGCACATTGAATGCAGTTGTGAAACATTTGCAGATTAGTCTTATGCTTACTTATGTAGTGCAGTGAAATATCAGGCATGGCTTTGTGATTGACTAGTCTGGTCTGTTTCCCTGTGCATCTTCCCAGGAGAAAGAAGGAAAACAACAATACAGTGGAGACACTTTGCCACGACCCGTCCAAGAAGCTGTACGGTCTGTTCCTGACCGACTACAACAACACCAAATGTGAGATGAAGGAGAAGGTCTCCCAAGGAAGCAGCATCCACATCTGCTCCTGCTCCAAAGAAGAGGAATGCAATGAAATCCTCATCTTTCACACCCGTGAGTAACCTCCGGTCTGTCGCCCCATCCATTGGTCTGGTCTGATACTGTTCCAAGAGACGATACAGAGAACTCGGCACTGAACATTTGTCTGGTGAGGCAGGACCGGTGAGAAAGAATCAACGATGTAGAACCAGAACATTAAAACCGATGAGAAAGTTTCTCGTAGCAACAATGACATCATATCCTGTGAACTCCTAAACAGGAAGTTGTTACAATGCTGGACTCAGTCCTAGGTGGAAATGTGCGTGTCTTTCAAGGTCAGTGATAGACAAGGTTATAATTTGTTCATTTTTTGGGTCCGTTGTGTTTGTCCTATGCTTTCATCCTGCCAATACATTATTTAGTCTTTTATTCAATATGCAATTGTCCCTGGAGTTTTAAATGGAACTCATCTTTTAACAAGTAGTTTCAACAAATAGTGAGAGACTTTATCTTGCAGTATAAAATTCAGCATGACGTAAATACATCACCTTACAACTCTACACTTTACTCTTGGAGCGAAAAATCACCAAAGGAAATGGGTCTGTACGCTTAAGTTCAGGAAGGGCATCTTTCTAGTTTTTGCGGAATTCTGCAGTTCCTGTGCCTGTATGAGAGCATTCTGCTCTTTTGTGTGTGTGTGTGTGCGCGTGTGTGTGTGTGCATGTGTGTGTGTTTCTACACCAAATCTTTCCAGCTACACAAGCCAGGACTAATCTTTGTTTTTGCTGCATGTTGCTAAGGATATACAGTGGTTGTCATAGCATTTTGCTCATTGTAAAGGCAAACAGTTACTCCCAAGTGGTGTTTCTGTAGTAGGAATGGCAAAGAAAATCTTGTAGTTTCACAGCAGAAGTGCATGCATGGGATGGGGTGGCAGCTGGAATTGCATCTGCATTCTCTAGGAGAAGGAGCGCATTCCACAGGAGCATGGATGTACGCTGACAGCGAAGCACGCCGAGATGATCGCTACACCAGGCTCACAGATGAGGGGGTGGAGCATCGTCCCTGTCTCCAGGGGTCTTCTCTTCTGTGGGGGGGCAGGCCAGACAGGTCCGGCCTGGTTCGGAAAAGTGGTGTAGCGATGCAGACGTGTGGTTTCCTGTCTGTGTTTAATTTGAAGTGGAGCAGCAGAACCTGGCAGGGATCGCTCGTGCACATTTTCAGCCAGAACTCACATACATCAGCACCCCCTCCACTTGCCCTGGTATGTTTGGGGGGGGGGGTTACTGGGGGATTTGTAATGTGGGACAGGCTCGCAGGTACACAGGCCAGCCTGAACTGCTGCAGCAGAATTTGTACGGTCACCTTGTTAAGAAGGCTTAATTTTTAGCTGACAGGAAATAGGAAGGGTATGGTCATCTGGACAGGTTTACTGGCACAGAGACCCACGAAACACACCCAACATTTATAGTGTTGACAAAACCAGTTAGGGGTGAGCTGAGTCTGTTGAGGAAACTGGGAAACCTGGCTTTCCCCCCTGAGATGGCATGGCAGGATCCCCCAGGTCACATGTCTGTCTGGCCCTCACCAGGTCTGTAACATTATTCCATGGAAGGGGGAGAGCCAAAGCCACTTGTCCATCTCAAACTCAAGCACATGGGCTCATTTTGTCTGGCAAAAACCATTCAAGCAGGGTGGTGGGAGGTGTCAAAGTTCCGGAATGCTGCATCGGAACGTGAACAGCTGCCTATTGTTGAAGAAACCACAGACCTCATGGAAGGATATTAGGCCACTAGTGTCTGAGCTATAGATGAAGCCTGAAGCTGAAGAACAAGAACATCACAGATGTAAGCTCCCTTGAGACATTGGGGCTTGACCTGAAGTGAAATGTTTACGCTCCCGAAATCCCAAAGTTTCACCAGGCCTGAAGGTGTTCTTTCTGGTGGACACTGAGAGAGTACCTTCTTGTTGTAACCATTGCCAGTGAAGCTGTGATCATTTGTTGAAATGAGATGGTGTTTCACTGATTGATATCCAATTTAGTTTAAGTTAGGAAAATCATTCACGACGAGAATGGGATTCGAACCCACGCGTGCAGAGCACAATGGATTAGCAGTCCATCGCCTTAACCACTCGGCCACCTCGTCACATGTGTCTGTGGGGTTATTGCTACTTATATGTATCACTATTGGGTTCAAATCTTAGGGGCGTGAGACAGCAGTGCCAGCCACTGAAATTCAGCCATCCATGTGGAAGTCCAGGCGGATTTTGCAGAACGAAATTTTAGTTTTATTTAAATTGAATCTTGTAACAAATAACAAAAATGGTTCATTCTTGGCAATGACCTATTGAGCAGAAAGATCTGTATTTGAGCTGGAAACAGTATGCGGGTGGATACTCCTTCTGCTGGAGCGATATGTTCTCTGGGCTCCAGGAAGTCCGTGTTTACATAGTGTTTGCCACTGGACCTAGAAATGCCTCATGCTGCTACCCCCACTTCCCACTAGCACTTCTAGAAACACCTATGAAGTCACAATACCGTTAGTGCGGCAGCAGTACCGCGAGCGGGCACACCTCCCTGCCAGTGATTTGCTGCTCCTACAACCGCCGATGATGTCAAGATATGTGAGGGGTGGGCTTTGTAAAAATGTCCGCAACCAAAACAAATGTCTGACTTTCTTGGCCGACTGGGGTGGCTTTGGCGTGATGCACCGTCTGTTATTTTTTTCCGGCTCTGCCGCATGTTCCGCATGCTTTTTTAATGGCCTTAACGAGAGGTGTGATAAATCTATTCAGAGGAAATGTGAACAGGGTCGTCCTGGCGTGCTGATTTTGCTGCCATTGAGCTGGCTTTGTCCTACTGAGGGAGCCGGCAGGAAGGCTTTCAGAAGACTGCCATTCTGTTCTTGAGCTAATTTTTGTTCATTTTAAATAGTCTTCTGCTTCTCTCTGTGGGGGAGGGGAGGGAACCTCCTTCTCGTGATGATCCTGCTGCCCACACCCCCCTGTCACTCCCCACATCTGCCGCCCTCATATCCAGCCGGCTCTCCTGACAGAGGTTCCGTCTGCATCTGGAGATCAAAAGCTCACCTTGGCACCGTTTGGCGCCTCTCGCTGTCAGAGTTTGAATTCCAGACGAACTTATCAAGGAGGCTTGAGCAGACAGTCTGCCTCACTTTGAATTCTCTAAACATACTTAATTGGAGCAAAGCATGGTAAATTAGACTGATACCGGGCTAATTTGGTATAGAAGCATTGGCCTGCTGTTAGTTGGATGTTCTGACCTCGGGCTATTTAGAAAAGAAGAGCATGACAGGAGAAAAAAGGCTTTACTATTTACTCCTGTCAGCTGCACATCTTCAGCGATTCCACATCCGGTGGAATCTGAGCCTCTGAGGGGAAAAGCAGCCATTTGTTACCTGCAGTGACTCACTGCCTTTTTCCAGGACACCCCAGACTGAAAACTTTAAGAGAGCACTAAGACTCTATGCCTTTATGCTCTAACATTTGTATGAGTTCTGCCAGTAGATGCAGGATTGTTCTATATAAAACAACAGGAAATATCAGGCACCTTCGGGTAAACACAGTGCATTCCACAGGAGTGCCAAGCTGGGGGTTTACACTGGCTATTATTAGTAGGGGGATGTTCTTTTAAGACAATGATATTCAGGGCATGTGGTAAACAATGGGAGTTCCTACAAATGGCAGTTAGGGTGCCCCCTGCTGGTCCCTAGTTGCCCCAACTTCCCAATTGACATCAGGAGTGGTAATGTCATATTTGTGGAGATGTTAGCAAGGCTGACTCTTCGGGATCTGCAAGCAGCGAGTGGTGGAGAGGAAATCCAATGTTTTCTGCCCCTAAGGCAGATGGTGTAGGTGAAGCAAAGCTGGATGGCGGGTTTGTGACAATTAGCTTTGGCCCCAAAAAAACTACTAGAAGAGTCCAGCAAGACACTGTGGTTCTTGTGCCACCCAGGACCGGCGTGTACAGACTGTGTATATTCCCACAGTGTGTATCCCCCCCCCCCAGTTTGGTTTTAATCATACAGCCTTTGTTTAAGACCTGGGGCTGGGATCTGGGGGAGGATGTCCATTGCCCATTTATAGTGATATCATGTCTGAGTTAGGTTATCCCAGCCCTTTTAACCAATAACACATTGCAGAAGGAGAAAAGCACACAGATGTCTTAACCTCTGTTTACACATGATGCATTATGGTGTGTTGGAAACTTTCCTCAGAAAAGCAGACAATTGCTGGGCAGACTAATCTCATCGACATGTGAGAACAGTCTGTACCGGAATATCTTGGCATTTCGGGGTCTTGCTTTTTTAATCGTTACTGTTGGCTGGGAACAAAAAACAAATAGGATTTTCACTGTCTGGTGTCAGGCCTGCTCCAGAAAAGGCAGAGATCCCCAGATGGTTTGGGCTGCCCCATTAGCTTTACACCAGTCCACAATTAGCATTGTTTATTTTATCTAAATAAAAATAACTTAGTAGTACCATCAACCGTGCCAGTTAGTTTCTTCGTTCCTTTATTGTGGATTTGGTATTCTGTTATTCTGTCTGCGTGTGTGTGTGTGTGTGTGTGTGTGTGTGTGTGTGTGTGTGTGTGTGTGTGTGTGTATTATGGACCAAATGTCCCCCACAATGTGATAAAAACCTGTCATTGACATTGTGGGGACCATTTTTCAGGTCTGTGAGTGCAATCAAAAAAGTAAAAATGCCAAAGGTCTCGTATTTTGTTTGGTTACTTATGAATAAGGTTAGGGCTGGGTAGGGGTTAAGGTCGACATGCTGAGATTAGAGGTTTCCCCATAGAAATGAATGGTGGGGGGGTCATTACCAAATATCCCTACAATGTGAAAAAACCTCTTACTTCGACATTGTGGGGGTCATTTTTTCATTTTTTATTTTTAAAATCCATTTTATAAAAACCTGTGACTGCAATCAAAAAACTACAAATGCCTAAATATAAAGTCTTATATTTTGTTTGGTCACTTATGTTTAAGGTTAAGGGCTATTTATTGGGCTTTGGGTTTTGCCCACAGATATGAGTGGATGGTCCCCACTAATATACGAGTACAAATATGTGTGTTTGTGCGTGTATGTGTGTGTGTGTGTATGTGTGTGTGTGTGTGTGTGTGTGTGTGCATGCATATTCTTGTTATGGTTGTGCCAGTTTTCTCCTAGTGTGTGTGCCGTGTAAAGAACTGAACCCCATCCATGGAGTCACTGCCCTAAAACATTCAGATCTGCTAATGGGCATGTCCATTGTGGGGGGGAGGGTCTGCATTGGTAAGGATTTTGTCTCCTGGGTAGGTAAGTTGTGTCAAGGTCCTACGGATTCTTGAGTCAAGAGAGAGCGTCTCCCTCTAGTGGCCGGGAGGTGAAAGAGACCAGCTGTGACTTTAATGTTCATCTGTGATTTAGGGGCTAAGCAGCTTCTCTCAATGGCAGAATTTTGCTGTGTCTGTGAGTAGTGACTCACCCTGTCTGGCATAAACACCTCTAGCTGCATCATCCAGTGATTCACAGGGATAAATAATATAATCTACAACTCCGTCAAAGAGCAGCCAATAACTGCGGTAGCTGTGGAGTTTTACTCTTTGTTTGGTTGCTTGGTGGTTTAATTGGTACGGCGGCCCACCAGTAAGAGTCTGAGCTTGTTGAGGAATTTTCTTCCTGTTCCTGAAGCCTCTCTCAGGAACTCTGAAGCAGATTCATATCTGTGGTAGTGGATCAACGGAAAGCAGGCTGAGGCAGGCTATTGCTAAGCCGCTCACAGATGCATGCAGACAAAGGAAGCCCTTCCCAACAAGGCCTTGGGGATCAGGGTCCTACATCCCTGTCATTCAGCTCTACGCCTCTTTGCCTTTCAGTCCCCAAGAGGGACATCTTAGCTATCAGCCAGCCAATTCAGCTGCATATTCACACCTGTAATAATCACTATATTTTAAGTCTCTGCCATGTGTCACATGCTAGTTTGTCAGGCAAAATTAGCAATAAACTTATACATAATACAGAGGAAGGCCAGCAAGTTGCATGAGGTTTCACACTGATAGGAATTCAGACTGGTGTTCACTTCAAATTGATTAATTTTCCTCAGATACAAAATATTAGAATTTTCGGTAACACTTTATTCAAAGCAGCCGTCATAATGCATTATACATACCTTCATAATGCATAATTGTGCATTCCTGAGGTATTGTAAACATGGCTGTAGCTATTTATAAAAAGGCATAACACATTATGGTCATGTTGATTATGCATTATGAATGCTTTATAATATACTACAGATACCTTCATAATGCATTATAATGGTCAGAGTATAGGAATTAAAGATGCTCTGTAATGTATTACAAAGGTATCTATGGTGCATTATAGATGAGAGTTTCATCAAGCATTCATAATACATAATAAACATGGCTATAATGTGTTATGCCTTTTTATAAATACTTATAGCCATGTTCATAACACTTTATGAGTGCATAGTTATGGATTATGAAGGTGTCTATAATGCATTGTGATGACTGCTTTGAGTAAAGTGTTCCCGAATTTTCAGGTCCAGCATCGAAATGGATTGGTTGCTAGGTCTTGGTTGCAATGCAGAACATCCCCCTCAAGCCTTCTGCACAGTACTAGTGATCTGACAGACCGTGCTTGGTGTCCAACATCACTCTATCAGCATTCCACAGGTTCTCCTAAATCACCAGCTGTAACGTTTCAAAGAGTAGGTTCCTTCAGATGCTCTCAGGCACTCGTCCAGCTCAGCCCTTTCACTGGATCCAGCTGCCTGGTCGCCCTCAGACTGCCCCTGGACATCTGCACAAAGCTGACACCCAAGTTCTCAGCATTCTTCTCTGTTCCTTGAACAAAAATAAAGCCCTTAATCCACATTTGTTCTGTCCAGTGGAAACATGTGCAGCTCTTTGTGGTTTTGTGAGTCATATAGCCAGAAGGCCTTGTTAAATGATTATCATCATTATACTGTTTGTGTGTAATTGTTTGATTCATACATTTCGCCTTGATTTGTCTTATTCTGGTCACAACACAATGGAACCTACAAGTGCCTACCCATAACTCGTGTTTTTGTTTCTTTTTTACCTAAGGTCAAGATCCCCCAGAGGACGTCCAGGTGGACTGGGTCATCCTCATCAGCCTGCTGCCTCTGCTTGTCCTGGCGGTGCTGGTCATCACCATCTTCTACATGTACAGGGTGTATCGCCGGCGCCAGCTCCAAAGCAAGAAGATGAGACACAAAGATCAGCTGGACCACAGCGACACCGGCCCCATCATGCCCGACGACCGCTCCGACAGCAGCTCTACCCACGCCAACAACCTGAACCACAACATGGAGCCACTGCCCATCGAGCTGGACGTGCAGGTGGGCAAAGGCCGGTTCGCCGAGGTCTACAAGGCCAAGCTCAAGCAGAGTCCTTCAGAGCAGTTTGAGACGGTGGCAGTCAAGATCTTCCCAGAAGAGGAGTACGCGTCCTGGAAAAACGAGAAGGACATCTTCTCCGACATGAACCTGAAGCACGAAAACATCCTGCACTTCCTGACAGCCGAGACCCGCAAGGCGCAGAAACAGTACTGGCTCATCACGGCCTACCACCCCCGGGGTAACCTGCAGGAGTACCTCACCCGTCACATCATCACCTGGCAGGACCTGTGGCTTCTGGGGGAGTCCCTGGCCCGGGCTGTGGCCCACCTGCACAGCGACCACACCCCATGCGGGCGCCCCAAGGTCCCCATCGTCCACCGGGACCTAAAGAGCTCCAACATCCTAGTCAAGAAGAACCTCACCTGCTGCCTGTGTGACTTTGGCCTCGCTCTACGTTTGGACAATTCGCTGTCTGTGGACGACCTTGCCAACAGTGGACAGGTAAGGTTTTCTATTCAAACTATACCTGCCATTGCAAGCAACAGCTTCTCTGCCACTTTCCTCTTGTCTTAATTGTATCTAATTAAACACCACTAAATCTCATCTAATATTGCATTTTCTTTCAAAACATTTCCTTTTTACCTTGGATTCTGCTCTGTGATTAAACTAGCTGTGTCCTTAACACAGTTGAAACATACCCACAAGTTCTCGTCTTGGGTGTCAACTTAAATGAACCTCACGTACTATGGGGTGGGGGGGGGGGAACAAGCTGAAAAGAGCACTAAAATTACTGTGCAGCAACCCCAGATGAGCAGTAATATTGCAGACTGTTCCTGACATAAAGGATCATTCATTTTTCATTTGCTCAAAATACAGCAAATCTTAACGAAGTTAATGATTACAGTACAATACCTTGTACATTATTTAACAACAGAGTAATAATTGTGAGTCTTCTTTGTAACTCTAAATAAGATGTATCCCCTAAGAACGTAATGTGTGTTGTCCACGGAGCAGTAGAGGGTTTTCATATTGTCAAGATGGATCTAATTTGTTCACCCTGATCCCTCTAATTAAAGACATGGAAATCTTCTCCATTGCTGTGGCACTGAGTCAATTTGCTCGTTTACAAGCAGACACCCGGGACAATGCCCCCCCCCCCCCCCCAATCCGGAGATGAGTCAGCCGTGAGCCGGGCTGACTGTAGCTATTGGCAGAATAGGCTGTTACCCAGGGCCCCCATATTACTTACATGGCTGAGTAAGTGAAATGATCATCAGTTTTTTTTGCTAGGGGGGCCTCCCGAGGAAAGCTTTGCCTAGGGCCCTCAAAAGGTAGAGCTGGCCCTGATTGTGAAGGGGTTGGTGTCACCAGTGGTCCAGAAAGTAAAAATCCAGTGCAAGATTTTGTTTTAACCATCTAGTTGAGTACTCTCTGACTGTGACTCTTTATGCCAGGGGTGGCCAATCTTATCTGCAAAAGGGCCGGTGTGTATGCAGGTTTTTGCTGCAACTCCCTAATTAGATTACTAATTAGAGGACTGATTGGCTGAAAGAGTCCTCACACCTGGGTTTG
>JAODJU010000138.1:24857245-24887200 GCA_026776725.1 Gnathonemus echidnorhynchus | reverse complement strand
AGGAAACAGTAAAAAGGGCACCATCGTAAGCTAGGAAACGGTAAACCGGGCACCATTGTAAGCTAGGAAACGGTAAAACAGGCACCATCATAAGCCAGGAAACAGTAAAAAGGGCACCATCGTAAGCTAGGAAACGGTAAACCGGGCACCATTGTAAGCTAGGAAATGGTAAACCGGGCACCATTGTAAGCTAGGAAACGGTAAAAAGGGCACCATGGTAAGCTAGGAAACGGTAAAAAGGGCACCATCGTAAGCTAGGAAACGGTAAAACGGGCACCATCGTAAGCTAGGAAACGGTAAAACGGGCACCATCGTAAGCTAGGAAACGGTAAAAAGGGCACCATCGTAAACTAGGAAACGGTAAAAAGGGCACCATCGTAAACTAGGAAACGGTAAAACGGGCACCATCATAAGCTAGGAAACGGTAAAAAGGGCACCATCGTAAACTAGGAAACGGTAAAAAGGGCACCATCGTAAGCTAGGAAACGGTAAAACGGGCACCATCATAAGCTAGGAAACTGTAAAAAGGGCACCATCATAAGCTAGGAAACGGTAAAATGGGCACCATCGTAAGCTAGGAAACGGTAAAACGGGCACCATCGTAAGCTAGGAAACAGTAAAAAGGAGACCATCGTAAGCTAGGAAACAGTAAAAAGGGCACCATCGTAAGCTAGGAAATGATAAAATGGGCACCATCGTAAGTTAGGAAACGGTAAAAAGGGCACCATCGTAAGTTAGGAAACGGTAAAAAGGGCACCATCGTAAGTTAGGAAACGGTAAAAAGGGTGCCATAGTACATTAAGCTAGGAAATACCTGAGCTAAGCCACCAGCCACAGTAGCTCCCTTTAGCCATTCTGTCAATTATATGATATTTCCGCCAGGATAAATTCACAGTAGAATGAATGAGTGATTTTAATTCCCAGATGTTGGAGGGGTACAAACAGCCACTCAGAGTATAAGTAATGAAATTGCCTGTGCTTGGTTTATCCCCCCCCCACCACCACACAGCCCCTCCAGCCCTCCCCATTTGCTCGTCACTCTGCCTCACTAAGGCCTGCCAGGCCCTGTACCCTCTGGAGGCTGCACTTTACGTTTCCTTCGTGTCCGGGCTTGTTGTAAGGGGCTGGGGGGGGTGGGGGGGGGGGTGCAGTGCCCCTAAGCTAAGCCCCTGAAGCAGCCTGGACTGAAATGTGAATAGACTCTGTTCTGGTCCAGCTTGATGTGGCCTAGAGGTGAGGTCCATTTCAATTTCCCATCATTTAAGCCAGTGTTTCCAAATTCAGTCCTCGGGGACCTACAACCAGTCCATGTTTTTGCTCCCTCCAAGGTCCCTGGCAAACACTCCTACAGGGAGTTGGGAGGTAGCAAAAACATGGACAGTCTGAGTCCCCGAGGACTGGATTAGGAAACTCTGATCTAAGAATCTAAGCTCTATACCCAGACAGGCCGGCATGCAACCAGGAGGATACAAAGTCTAGAATGTGCAGTTACCTTTCAATCATTTGTTAATCTCTCTGCCATTCCATCTTCGCCTGCCAGATTATCACATTGCGCCCCCTTCAGGAAGGGGGACCTGCAGCAGCCAGCGCCACAGCTGGGATGCTTGTTAACCAGGGCTGTAATGGTCTGTACGAGCCCAGAGCATGATAGGAAAACAAGCATAGCCCTGCTGATGACTTTTACTACGTTAAATCAAAAGCATGTGCTGGGGGTGGGGGAGGGGGGGGGTTCTCCATGAGTCAGTGACATCTTTTATGAGGAATTACGACCAGGGGTGGGTTGGAATCTGCATGTTACCTAAGTCTTGATAGCTATAGTCATTCCTTTCTTATGTGTCAGAGTGGATGAACCAAGGAGTTTAACCCGACATTTTTCTGCTCGCTGCTGAAGTTTCACCTAGTTCAGGACCCCAGTCACCCCGTCCGTCATCATATATTGCCCCTCGCTGCTGTCTTTACTGGAAAACTTAACGATGAACCAGGCTCATTCTGCCTCATTCTCAGAGGGAAACCTCAGGACAGGATTTGCGTGGCTCCGAAACCAACCTAAGAGTCATTCACAAAAGGTTAAGCAGGTTCACAGTCCTGAAAACAACTTCCTGTTGCCCTTTTGTTTTGCAATTGTTGTACAACATGTTTCAGGACCTTATTGGATTCCACCCTCAAAAAAATCCACCCTCATTCACAAAAAAGATGTAACTTTTACTAAAATAAAAAAATTAGGTACTTTTCATTGTTAAGGTACAGTTCCTCCATTCAGAAGTGGTACGTTAAGCCCCCAATAACAGCCTGGAAATTTGCAGTACGCTCCCCCCAGCAGACTTACAAACGCTGGATGGGATTCACGTTTGTATTTCACTTCCCTGTGCACTGAAGCACCATGGCGAGGATTTCACCACCAGCATGGCGCGAAGCGTTTCCCTCCACGGGCAATCCTGAGAGCAGGAGGGGAGCCTCACCTGATCGCATCCATGTTTGGCAAAAGCAGCATTAGCATCACTCTCTAAAAACGCAAATAGCAGTGGGGGTGGGAAATCATGGGGCCGAAATACTATCTGGAGGCAGAGTATATTTTTGAAAAAAGGAAAAAAAAAATAAATGGGGGAAATCCAGTTGTCAAAAACAGGAAGTCTCCGATCGCAGAGACGGCTCCTCCGTGGGGTCTGCGTTACGGCCCCTGCTTCCTGTCTAGCTTTGCTGAAGGGCCGCACCACTTCCTGTGCGTCCCGCCCAGCAGGCAGGACAGATTTTCACTGACACACGGCATTCTTACTACGGGAACACAAGGCAGCTTCCATCCCACCAGATTTCAAAGCCAAGCAGCATAAATCCCCTTGGTATATTGTAGTCTGTCAGCCGCAGTCCAAATCTCTCGTAACGTACATTTGCCACAGATCGCGGAAACCCTCCGATAACCATCCCACACGAGAACCCCGAGCCGCGGGTGCAAAAATGGCCCGCATCCGTGTTAAACGCCGCAGCGAACATGGGCTGCAGAGCGCGTGCATAGACGGCCCGGGAGCCGCATAGCAGATGAGTTCTGTCTCTGCAAATCCAATCTGCATGCTGGACTGCGTCCCAGAGATTTTGCATGTTTTTATGTTACTTGGCTGAATTGCGTGTTTTTCCCCTTTGATATAAAACGCATATAATAAAAAAAATGGAATTCTAATTAGGGACTTTGCTGCGTGTTCTACCGTTCTCTGCCTCAGCTTGATATATTTTACATGCAGCTCTGTCTGATGAGCATGTTTGTTTGGAAGCTTTGTTGAGCTATTTTTCCAGACGTTTCCCTTTTATAAGCAAAGGGCCTGGACTCCCTGTAGAACACATTTAAATAGTCCCTGTGCTTTTGTGTATATATTGCAGGCTGGTAGCAAGTGACTGTAACATGCTGATCTGCGTGCGGTGTGTCTGTACACACCTTCAATGTCTCACGCCCCACTGATTTTGAAAGGATGTTGCTGATTAGGTGATGGTCGCTAATGGGGCGTGTCTGGTTTTTGATTGGCAGAGGTGAAGGACTACGAGCCACCATTCGGCTCCAAGGTCCGTGAGCATCCCTGTGTGGAGAGCATGAAGGACAACGTCCTGCGGGACCGGGAGCGCCCGGAAATCCCCAACAGCTGGGTCAACCATCAGGTACCACAGACACCCAAAATACTTACACTAAGCACCCAACCATGGGCATAACCAGCACATACACACTCCAGATCTAACCATGGGTGCCATACGCCACAGATATACAGACCTGACCCAATAGAATTCTTCAGTCAGTCTGGTCCACCCCTTGTCCCTGCTGCTAATGGAGCTCGTGGGAGTTTTACTTGCACAAAAATGTTCTGAGGGCAGAATGAAAAATGACTGGTTCAGAGAGAGAACCAATCATATTGTAGAGGAGGTGGGTCCAAGCAAGTTGAGGAAGTGGGACCAAGACATCTGATTGCTTGGTCCTGCATCGTTTAGTTGCTCTGTTATCACTCTGAACCAACCATTTTTCGTTCTGCCCTCAGAACGTGTTTATGTAAGTAAAACTCCCATGAGCACTAATGGACCCAATGTCCTATTTTTTTTACCCCCCTCCAGGGCATCCAGATGGTGTGCTCCACCATCACAGAATGCTGGGACCACGACCCTGAGGCCCGGCTAACGGCACAGTGCGTCGTCGAGAGATTCGGCGAAACCGAGCACCTGGACAAGCTGTCGACGCGCTCCTGCTCCGAGGAGAAGATTCCGGAGGACTGCTCCGTGAGCGACGGGAAGTAGGCCCCCCAGTGGGGGTCCGTGTGCATGACACGGCCACAAAACAAGTCCTGCTCGGACGCCCCTCCCAGAGCGCCCATCTGTTCCCCAGGGGGGGACAATGGTGACATTTGTTCTCATCAGGCTGGGGGGATTCTGAGGAACAAAATGCCAAAAAAAAACTGGAAGATACATTTATCATGTATATTTTTGGGGCTCCGTTACCCAAGTGACATCCCTTCCCTCAGGGGAAACGCCATAGCTGCAGTGGAAACATAAGCTTTCATAACTAATGACGTTTGCACTTTGTCTGAAATCCTTACTTGCCAGCCAATGTGTTCTCTTCGTGATTATATTCGCGTATCGCAATATGGAGACTTGGCTTGAAGCCAGACCTCAGCCTGCTTCAGGAATGATGAGATAAGAGCGATGTATACAGCTTTTGTAACACTAATGTTAGCCTGGCCACTTTCTATATGCTATATTTTTGTAACCAGTAAATGGGAAACTTTTTATGGTTGTTTGATCCAACCTGAGCCTGGCCAGAGTTTCGTTATACAGAGCAGAAAGTGGGTCGCAAAGAGAAAGGAGTCAAATAAAGACAAATCACCCGATGCTTGTGGCGGCCCGCGGGCGCCAGATGGAATAAAGGACATTTCACGTTACAATCAGAATGCTATGCAATCGAAGCCGCTTGCAACAGGGAATTTTTAAACCAAAGAACTGAATCTATGGGAAATGTGTGTGTTGTAAATTCCCATGACTATTGTGGCATTTATAGTGAAAAGAGCTGATCTTGCCAAAGATTATTACCGTTTTGTATGCAAAATATTGTTTAACGTGTTGATTAAAGCATTTCAGTATTTACTTAAACTGTGCCCTTTAATTCTCTCCATCACCTGTCTGTGCCCTCGAGATCTAATTTATATGCCAGTGCCCCCTTCTCCCCCCCCAACTCCAAATATTATTATACCAAAATGTTTCACTCCTGGGATTATTAGGAAGCATCAGCCCTGACCCTCTTTTCTCCAGTTTAGAGCAGGTATCCTCTGGGCAGAGTCCGAAAAACATGCAGTTATGTGATTTCGTGTCTCTGAATTTTCCATAGCGCATGATCATGTGTGAGATTGTGAGCTCTGTGATGGACTCCTCTCCCAGCCAGGGTGGCCCCTGTCTCAGGCTTCCTGGGAAATGCCCCCAGGCTCTCTGCTGCCCTTTAGTAAGAACATACTGTAACAACATAAGAAATTTACAAATGAAAGGAGGCCATTCGGTCCATCAAGCTTGTTTGGGGAAAACTTAACTAATAACTCAGAGTTGTTAAAATCTTATCTAGCTCTAATTTAAAGGAACCCAGGGTTTTAGCTTGTGCTACACTGACAGGAAGACTATTCCATACTCTAACTACACGCTGTGTAAAGAAGTGTTTTCTCAAATTCATTTTAAAATGTTCTCCCACTAATTTCCACTTATGGCCACAAACTCTAGTATTTAAACTAATATTGAAGTAGCCATTAGTAGGCAAAGATGAATGAATGAAAGAATGAATGAATGAATGAATGAATGAATGAATGAATGAACGAACCCACTCTGTTGCTGTTTATCACTGTTTGTCACTCCTGACACTTCAAATTAATTTATTGCCGTGAGAAGCCGAAGTTTTTGGCCATGATCTTTATTATGTTTGATTGTGAATCAGCTCTTTATGTAATATTCCTCTTTACTGCATATTTTTTCTTCAGATTCACTGTAATAACTCAGGTCACTTCCTGAAAGGAGCAATAGATGGTACCATGATTTGAAACAATGTTGCAAACTACTTGCTATAAGTGAATCGTATTACCCACAATGCCATCTGATGGAGTACTCATGTACGATAAAAATGTAATTAAATTTAATTTAATGTGGCTAGTACCAATTCTCTATTCTTATATGCCATTCAACAGTTATTAAAATTCAGTTCTTTGAATAATGTTTTATAATGGACGCCCATTAGTGCCCACTGCTATTTTGGTCCTGTTGTGTGAGTGTGACCTTTGACCCCAGCCAGCGGCCGCTCCCAGGATGCTAGAAGTCACCAGAACGCTTCTTTGCTCAACAGTGACCAGTTAAAAATGCCGCACTTTAAGCAACGCCCCTCCCTGTTCAGGTCGGGAACCACTGCTGTAGCTCCCACAAACCACTTTCAGTACAGGACGGCAGCGGCTTCTGGAACATTCCACCGGCCGGGAGAGATTTACAGCTGAACTCTCCAAACGGGACAACTCGCTGCACGCTCTGAAAGCAGTTGCTGAGAGACAGCTCAGGTATGTCTGGGTTCCTGGCCCTTGGGGGGCAGGGGTGGACTTGGGGAGGTTGTTTGGCTCTTACCCTTGGCTGTCTAGCAACAGAGGGGTGGGGGGGGGGGGGTTCAGTTGCCAAAACACTTGGACATAAACACGCATTTTGCGCTGATTCCATGAGCCTCGGGGCATGTGAAGAATGAGGTGTGTTGTGTTTACAAGGATAGAGCAGGTCATGCACATGTGGACCGAGGTCACTCAGACCTGTGGGCAGCTGGTGGCTTCTGGGGACAGCAGGCTTGACTCTGCCATTAATTCCAAACTAGCAAAGAGGGGTTAATCAGTCCCGGATATGGGGAGTATTTAAAACGATGACAAACCCTGTGTAACTGTGCAATCTAATTTAAAATACTTTCGTTGGTATTTTTAAACATGACACCAAGTAAATGTGCAAATTTACACCTGCTAAACTAACTACTAAATCAGCCTTATGTATCCCCTCAGATATAACGGTCTGTGAGATGCCAGCAACTGTGGCTAAAGTTAAACACAGAAACAAGGGTTATATGTGTGGACTGGGGGTGGAGTGGGGCTGCCTGCATCCAATCACCTTGGAGCAGCTTGTTTACTCTCTCATCTGGGGATTTCTGGGTGTCAAAGTGAACCCATTTAGCAGCTGAACTACAATTATCAATGATGCAAGTCATAATGCCAGGAGACCTTGCTGGAGCTTAGGCTGCATCATGGAAAGTTCTGCCGGTTCTGATCCCAAGTAAGCAGACAAGTTGGGCCTCCTGGACCCAATTCTGTCCAAACCAAAACAGAACACTGGCCCTTTGGCAGATTCCCACAAAAAACTGTGGGAAGGGGGGCGTGGGGAGGGCTACAATAGTACTGTGCAAAAGTCTTAGGCAGTCAAAGAAAATGATGTGGAAATGCTTTTTATATTGGTGTAAAACGATGCTATTATGCCTGTCAACGTCTATCAGCTTAGCCCTTTCAGAACCTCCGCTAAAGCCACCCCACTATTTGCAGCAGCTGTCCAACACACCTATGAATTTTTTTATTGGACCCACTAGCACAACTCATATAGCTAATCAATATCTCATTGTCTATTTTTAACTAATTAAATTATTTAATTAAGAGAGCTAGTAGTGAAATTTAATAAATACATGGATTGATGGAGTGGTGTTCATCTAGCCATCCAACTAGATATCAGTAACTTTTTTGAGCGCAGAAGAGATTCTTACTAGTTTTTGTTGAGTTACTCTTAATTTTAACTTAATTTAAGTTCTAATGCTAAATTGTGGTTTTTTGCTCTCAGCAAAAGTGCACTTACTATCCAGATAAAAAGTTTTAAACTTTTCTTTTGACTGCCTAAGACATTTGCTCAGTACTCAGTAAGTTACACGTCGTCTTACTTGTTATTCTTGTTCTCTTTTTGTTCTTTCTGTTTGGGGGGTGCAGGCGATCATTAGGGGGACTAGACCCCCATAGCACTGAGACTGAGTGAAAGTGGGGTGGTTTTGCAGGGCCTTCCTGGGCGTCCGACCTGCCGCTTCCACCTGCTGGCTCCATCCCAGAGGCTCCACCGTGAGCCTTTGGCTCATCACAGACGTAAACTGCAAGGGCCTCTGGGAACCCGAGCACAGTAGCCTGGGGGCTGAAATTCCCGGTGCTTAAAAACAGCAAGTGGAGCCTGACAGGAGTGTATGTTGGGCCTCTCGCTGATCGGCTGGACATTCACGTGGCCCAGCGCTCTTGGTTACCCTGTGGGTGAGATTTCGGCAGCCTCTTCCTTGACCCAGCAGCGTGGCACAGGTATCCCCGACGGGGGTAAGGGCTCATGCTGTCAGCCATAATAATATGCCTAGAGAGGCGTCCTTGGCCACAGTGCACTCCCCATTGTGCCAGTCCTGGCTTTAATTACGGCGGCCATATTTAATCTTCCACTGCGTCTGGGATGCCCGCCATGTACTAAGACGCTGTTCCCCCCACCAGTTCCTCTACCACAGGGCTGTCAAAGTGACCTCCACTACCACTCCAGTCACAGCTTCAGACTTTTAATTTAACAGAGAACTCGAGATATGGGCTTTTAAATACAGTCCCTTTCCATCACCGAGATCCTTCTGAGTCCTGCTTCACATCCCCTGTCTTTCCTGGTAGCATTCCAACCTATCATCTACATCTTATCCCATACCACTACTTGTAATGATGCTGCTCAGTCTTCTTCATGTGTAGCCTTATGTAATACTGCTGCCATAATGTGTTCCCCAGATGTATCAAAGTTAATCTGACACGCAGTTTCAAAAGCCATCTTGTGTTGTCAGTTTTTCCAAATAAGTTAAACAGTTTCTAGACATCCTTTTACATTTCTTGTCCCAGCTTACTCGAAAGTCAAACTTTATACTAGTTAACTGTGCTGTCCTCCACGGAGGTTTGTTCAGCTGCCTCCTTCGATTTCTAATGTCAGCAAATCCCTTTATCCAGAAAGGCTTAAAACATTTTAAGTGAAGATTACTGCAGGGGACAAAATAACTCCAATTTCCATAAGTGTAGGAGGGACATCGATAGAGGGCATCACATGGACGTGCTTCTGTTAATAATGCACTGATCAGCCGCCACATAGATGACGACTGTATCTCACAGGCTTCTCACGCAGTTCCACAAGAAGCGTTCTCCTGCTGGGGGCTGAGGCCGAGGGGCATGTCAAGGCCTGCCTGGACCCCGTCTGTCGGAGGCCGGGACAGACCATCTCCACGATGACACGCTAGGCAGCGATCGTGCAGCGACTGTGGCTGTGTCAGCAGCGGATATGGGGGCGCGGGGGGAATCCGGAGTCAGGCCCAGCCCAGAACACATTTATGCTTTCATTTTCTTTTTTAATCTTGGGGTAGAAAAGTTGTGCAAACGAAATGGGGAATCAGGTAGAACAGAAACAGTTTCGGTAAAACTGTTTATTTGTAGACCTGACTGATAAGCACGTTTCTTGGCACCCTGTCCCTCCCCAGGTCAGACCACACTTCTTCAAACAGTTTTCATTGATTTCAGAACACACCACTATAAATGAAATATATGTGTGGAAATCACTCACCATTCACTGACTAGATTCAGCACGCTGCTATTTCATAGATCTTTGTGCTTCCTATTCACAGAGAAGGTTCTCATTCACACGCGTCACTGATACCATCGTGCACTAATAATGTTTGCGACAAATGTGCGTAATTTTTTCGTTCGGCCCTCAGGAAGAACATTTTTGTGTATATAAAACTCCCGGGAGTGTACAAAGGGGGACCCAGCCCAAATTTGAATTCCCAAAGGAGGGCTGACATTTGTAAACATTAAGGCTGGAAAAAAAGGAAAACGAATGGGAAAATGGTCTATTTTAGGAAGCATATCTCCAAGGTCTCGTTTTTGTGCCCAGCATGTCCGTGTGCTCCTGAGCCTCCCGGGGGCTGATGACGGTCTGTAGGCATAAGCTGACCTCTTCCTGTGGGCCTTCATAGGACCCACTGCCATGGAACCCATCTTACTTAAATGCTTCTTTACTCCTGGCACCAACTAATGGCATCACTCCCTGTCGATGCTGTCATCGTCATTCTTTGTTGGTGAGGTAACACAGCAAAGTTTCCATTTATATACCTAATTTAAGTATTGGTCAGGGTGGGCTGGGGGCGGGTGTGGGGGGAGCTATCCCAGGCAGTATAAAACGTGAGGTGTTGATACACGCAAGGTGGGACGCCAGTCCAACACAGGGCATACACACTTACACACAGGGCATACACACTTACACACTAATGGTCATTTAGCTTAATTACACACATTTGGATTGCAATATAAAACCTGACTGGCCGGAGGAAACCTGTAAGAAAAGGGAAGATGCTGAACAGCCCACACATCCGGCGTGGGGGGGCACCCAGACCCACCGCCCCAGAGAAAGGGAGCGGCAGCCTGTTTCAATGTGCATTGATTGATGGGTGTGATTTTCATTTTAAAAATCAAACCTCAATTCTTTTTTATGCATGCTGCATTGCAAAATGCAAGGATTGTTCCACAAAAACTAAATCATTTGTTTTATTAATCGCACCGTTTGACAGCCTCCAGTCATAATATCTTATGTGTTTATGTTTTCTTGTATTTAATTCTGAGTGACTTCATTAAACTATATAGCTTTTATATGATAAGAAATTGTACGAATTGATTATTTTCAATGTAATAGCTTGTGTCGTTTGTGGAGACTGGTGCATACTTGCAAATCCCTAGCAGAACTTTCTCTGTGTTCCCCCTCCAGGCTGGTTTTCAATTATGACCCCTCAATATAAACTGGACTGGACTGGAAGATGGGGCCAACACAGTCCCTCAAACCCCCGGGCGTTCGGGTTCTGGTTTCTGTGTGGGTTTCACTATGGGCAGGTGATTTGGCTTCTCAAAGCTGTTCATATTGCATGACTGCATTAGTGGACCCCTGTAGATGATCCAGCAGCCTGTCCAGACACCCACGCCCAGTGCCCTGCATTTCCTGCGACGGAATCCAGGATCACCTCAACTTTGTGCAGGGAAGATGATTCTGGATAGATGTAAGGTAGGTACTCACAGCTCCAGGGCCCCCACTCCTCTGCACCTCCAGACGTGTTGAGATGCTTGAGGCATTATCTTGCGTAAAGCAAACAAGCACGCATTATTTTTTATGCATTGGCCAGCTATGCTAGGAGCCTAAACACAGACAGGAATACATTTCCATTGGTTGGCATGACACACCGGCTGCCTGCTCAGTCTCGTATGTTTTTCTGTCCACAAGCTCTTGGGCTGGTAGCGATTCTCAGAACAGCAGTTTGGCGGGGCTGGTTCCCATATGCAGTGATGCAATTCACCCCGGCGGGAAATGTATCTGTTTCCCAGTTGGTCAGCTGCTCCCCTAGCAGACATACCAGCCCATCTCCTCGTCCTCCTCCCCTTCATCCTAAAACCCCAGCCTTGGGGGTGTCTGAGTCCTTCCAGAGCTGCGGACCTCTCACCACCATCTGTGACCCAAAAACCGAAGCCAGTTTTCCATCTGTCTAGAAATTGTCTCCGGGTTTCAAACCACTTGCTAATAAACTCTTGCTGGCCAACACCAACCATGCTGCAGTTATAACTGTAATTGGTTGCACTGCCATCCCAGGTCTGAGACCCCCCCCCCCTTTTTGGGGGTAATTTCTGCGATCTCAGATTGGAGGGGGTGTCTTTTTGGGGTCTTTTTTGAATGTTCAATTAGTCCAGCTGTGAAATCATTCAGTAAATCTACATCACACTGTTAAATTCACTGTCCTAAACGAAAGTCTTGTGGTGCTTTGTAGCCTTTTCTGTTTTGTGTCCATTACCCGAATCGTTTAACATACAAAGGAAAAAGCTTACATTTTCCTCTTTGCCACCTCTCACCTTCCAGTGAAAAGCACTTGCCAAGTCAAATCAGTTACGCATGTTTATCGCGGGGGCATTCCCGCCTGCTTCGCATTGTCTGTGCCGTTTTATTGAACCACATCAAAGTGTGTCCCTTTGTTTGTTTGGTTGCCCTGATTACGGGTAATGTTACATTTGGCAAAGTACATTAGCCGCATCTGTGGTGCTTGTATCTAGTTGAAATTACTTTCCGCATTCCTGTGAATGTAGCTCAGAATTCTTAAAATTCCTTCTTATTAAAAATGTTCCATAAACCGTGACCAAGCTGTTAGGGAGAAGTCCTGCTGTTATTAAATGACTGCCTTGTTTGTAAAGGGTACGCCTGAGCCTCGAGATTTTTGGTGTTTTCTGCCCCCTAGTGATGGATCCTTCACCTTACATGTGCACAGCCCAGTCCCTGAGCTGGGACACAACCAGAACTGAACTGGGATTAATAATCGGCCCTGAACTCTGGGGTCCCCATGATGAATTTTACAGATTGAGGTGGGGGGGTCCCACAATAAAATCACCCACATGTCCCCCCCCCCCCCCCAGTGAAAAAGCCAGACTCAAGACCAAAAACTTCTTTATTGTCAACACAAATAAACAAATGCCTAAAATCAACAGCATGATGCAATGCAATATAAATATAAATAATGTACAAAACTATGTTTGATTTTGTGCAGGTGTGCTAAGTAGAACAAATAAAGAATGTGCAAATGTAATTTAAAAAAGGTAAACAAGACCAAATAGCAGCATTGTTGGAGGGTAGTTGGGAGCGTCTGATGGGGGTAATGGTAGTCTTTGAGGTTGGGGGATGAGCAGTGGGGGCAGTGTCACCCCTCAGGGGGCAGAAGGGTGTTGAGGAGCCTGACTGCCTGGGGGAAGAGGCTGTTGCAGTGAGGGTTCGGATGCTCAGGAACCTTCTGCCCGGCAGGAGGGTGATCAGTCGGTGCGGTGGGTGGGAGGGGCCTGTCACCATGCTATTTGTGCAGCGAATAACATGTTTCCTCTACGGTTTGGTGATGGGTGGGACAGGAGATCCAGTGATCCTCTCTGCTGTCTTCACTATGAAGTTCAGGGACTTACGGTCAGTGATGCTGCAGTGGACGAACCAGACAGTGATGCAGCAGGAGAGGACCCTTGACGGTCCCTCAGTAAATCGTGTTGAGGATGGGAGGGGGAGGCTGGCCTGCTTCAGCCTTCATAGGAAGCAGAGATGATGCTGGGCTTTCTTGGTGATGGCCAGTCCAGGCCTGGACATTGCATCTTCTCCTCAACACATTTTGGTGGGGGTGCACTAATACTCTGTACTAGTGGGCGGCAAGGCTGCACAAAGTTCTAGAAACTTCTTAATGTATTCAGCACATTATATTGTGAATTAAGAGGACCAGTTTTTTGCAGTTGTTATTTTATATTAATTAAAGAAAATGTATTGAAATTGTAGTTATACGGTACGGAAGCAATTAAGCTGGAAAAAAATATTTTGGAAAATTAAAACTAATACTAGTCATTAAAAGTTGTGCAAACACTGCAAGTAGAACATTTGGTGCCTAGTCTCAGGCCCTGAAGAGGGGCATTTAGTCATAATTAAATCACTTGGGGGGGGGCTCATTGCGTAACGAGAAAACCAATCAGGTCATTCTGTGCAGCAGAGGAGCACATCTGGTGTGGTTACTGGGGAACGGTGAAGATACACAGGGACCAGGAAGCAATGGAGGGCTTTATTCAGGGACAGCAGAGGGGGCAATATTAACAATATGCTGTGGAGGAAGGAGAACAAAAGAGGGCTGTTTGCATCAAAGGGAGAGACAGCGGAAAACGAGAGGGGGGGTCCGGCTACGGAAGGGGCTGCGGCGGGGTGGGGAGGGGGAGGGGAGGGCCCAGCTTCAGGACCAGGGCATGCCTGTTTGTGGAGAGAGAACAGGAAGTGGTGAAGGGCAGGTAATGAAGCACAGGAGAAGTGAATGAATGTGTTCCTCACCTGAGGGTATTTCATCAACCCTTAATTTTTTAGCGGCTGAGACAGACTGGCTGAATTTAACATGCATCTAATCGGATCTGTGCCTGCAATGTAGATAGGTTGGAAATGAAAAAAACTAAAAATGCAAAAACTTGCTTGGTTGTGGTTATGGCTGGGTGGGGGGTTAAGGTTAGGTCATAGTTAGCGTTAGCATTTTTCCCATAGAAATGAATGAGCGGTCCCCATAAAGATATGTTTACCCGACTGTGCGTGTGTGTGTGTGTGTGTGTGTGTGTGCGAGAGAGAGGGAGAGAGAGAGGGAGAAGGAGAGAGAAGGAGAGAGAGAGAAGCTTCCAGGCTAAAGAGTCATGATTTCTGCTAATACAGGTCATGAGTTTTTGGGGGTAATTATGCAGTTTGATGGTTTAATGCGATTTTCATAAGGGTTTTCAGACTCTTGCAAAGACTGTAATGAAGTAAATGTTTCTCCAACTGTGACCTTAAAATGTCGGAGAATTTATTTCCGCAAAACTATTTATCTTTTTTACAAGCAGGAACTCTTCCCGTGTCCTGATCTCACTGGCTAAATACTTGTAATGACACAAAATGCATCCTTATTCCAAACACAACAGCGCATACCCAGACTATTAAAAGGAACAGTCATGTAGAGAACTGGGTGTTTCTCTCTGTGCTGTTTCCTCGGAAACAGCAGACTCTCTAAATATTATTAATGAGCCACAGTCTTATTCACGGCAACGAATGTAAGTGGGTCTTATTCATTAAATTAGAGGACACCAACTGAATTCTGAGATGCTATTACCCAGTTGTAAGCTTCAATGTGCTTCAGATGGTGACGAGTCATGTGACACGGGATTGGATGGAGAAAACCGGCACGTTTTTGGGTGCAGGAGTGAAGGGGGTTTGAAATAAGAGGGAGGGTGGTATGAAAATCAAGGAAAGCATACAGGGGAGAGAGGGCCAGAGCTGGGCGTGGGCTCAGGCATCGAGGCCTGACTGCATGTTTGGGCTCCAAGAAACAGAAGTCCATTTAATATTACAGGTTATTAAACATCCACAGCATCTCCAATAACAACTATTAAAAACAGATGAGAGTGATTTTGAAAGGTACATGGATATCTATGTGCCTATGTGCTGCCTCGTTTAGACATAAATACCCGGCAGGTCCACCTATATGTGCTGCCTCGTTTAGACGTAAATGCCCGGCAGGTCCACCTATATGTGCTGCCTCGTTTAGACGTAAATGCCCGGCAGGTCCACCTATATGTGCTACCTCGCTTAGACATAAATGCCCGGCAGGTCCACCTATATGTGCTGCCTCGTTTAGACATAAATGCCCGGCAGGTCCACCTATATGTGCTGCCTCGTTTAGATATAAATACCCGGCAGGTCCACCTATATGTGCTGCCTCGTTTAGACATAAATACCCGGCAGGTCCACCTATATGTGCTGCCTCGCTTAGACATAAATGCCCGGCAGGTCCACCTATATGTGCTGCCTCGCTTAGACCTAAATGCCCGGCAGGTCCACCTATATGTGTTGCCTCGCTTAGACATAAATGCTCTTGAAAACATATCACCTATTAAAAAGCTCATCAATTATGATTGGTTATTATTTCAAGAGGTGCTGTATATCATTTATGATTGGTTGCTTTCTCAAGAGGCATATTACTTGCAATAAAAGGAAAAAACAAGCACACCAGTTATGACCGGTTGCCTCGGGTCACTCCATCCCGTGGCTTAAATCCCCTTCAACATATGTTTCATATCACAGCACAACCTACACTACCTACACTCCCATTTCCTCGCTCGAGGTCTGTCACAGAACCCATCCCCTACTGAATCTATACCCTCATAGTTCAATACTACTACTACTAGTATCTTTGCTTATATGTCCCTTATACATACAAAATCTTCTGCATTAGCAATTTATCATATTGCAATACATGATCAATAGCATGACCTTTTGCAACAAACATTTTGTATTCAACTCTGGCCGCTTGTCTTATCAACTCCCCCTCCTTTGCAAACATCTTCTTCTTGATCCTTCCCCCTCCCAACCAACCTTGCGTCTCTCTTAACCCCAGCCAGTTATTTCTGATCTCAACAGACTCGAGACATACTCACAAGTTCCCTATATGTCTCAGTTTACCCTACTTCCCCCTCCAGTGACCCAGACATTGTAGCTTGACCAAGAGCCCTCGAAGGATAAGCTCACACACCCCGTGATTGCAGTGCAGCTATATGTGTGCTGTTTTTTCCTGACTGGATCCTGTCTGCCTGCAATTCTTCCCTCCCCCTGCCCGCGCAAAACCAAAGCCCATGTGCAACATAACGACAGTGAGTAGCCATGATGTAAGTCTGTCTCCTGCTGCCCGCCGGGTGGAAACAAAGCAGAGATTCTTCCAGAAGAGCACATGTTTTACAGAAGTGTATCCAGCCCCCCAGCAGCTGTACCCAAAATCAAAACATAAAACACACAATTATACAGCCACGACCAAACATTCCACTGTTAGGTTTACATATATTATTATCTATGTACATTTTCAAAAAAGGCAGCTTGAATACTTTGTTGCTTTCTGATCAGTGAGAATTCAGGTAGGAGGGACATCTGTTTTGTCATTATTCATCTTTAAAGGCCACATGCCTGTCCTTACCTATGGTCAGGAGCTGTGGGTGATGGTCAAAAGAACAAGGAAGTTTCTTCACAGAGCTACTAGACTCCCTCTTTATGACAGAGGTCAGGGATCTGGATGAACCCCAAAATTGATGCTGCACAGGCCAGAGCGGAGTCGGCTGAGGTGGTCCGGGCCCCCATGCGAAGACGCCACCTGCTCCACGCACAGTGGTGCTCTTCCAGACATGTCCCACTGGGCAGAGGGCCTGGGGTCCCAGGAGCCACTGGGAATATAATATCCCCCATCTGGCTTTACGGATCCCCCATGCAGCCGTGGAAAAACTGGTCTGACCTGTAGCAGAACAGCGCAAGCCAGTCTGCACCAGGAATAATTATGAATAATTAAGAGTGATTATACAGGCATCAACAGCACAGTTTAGGATATGTGTTTTCATGTGTGTCACCCTGGTGACCACAGCATTGTTCACAAAGCTGACTGCACACACAACTGCAGTCACGCTGTCATTCATACTCCCACCAGGAGCCATCAGGGGGCGTGGTCAGAGGAGTACAGACACACTCCGGGCTGCATGTAGTTCAGTGTTATCCACAACCTCACCTCAGTCATTCAACCGGAGTTATTTCAGCCTGGCTTACCTCACCCTGCCCTGTAACTCTACCCTAGCCCTGTATTTTATGGATCCGGTCCATCTTTCTTCCTGGAAGTCTATGCATCCAGACATCAGTGAAGATAAGATTGATTTGGCCCTCTGGAGCCCACAGGTGCAGCACAGCGGGAAAGGCAGGGTCTCCTGGCCTCACCCTCTACTCCTGGCCACAGGTGCCAGCTGCCTCCCACGGCAGCCAGAACCTGGGGGCAGATGGACCTGTCACCGGACTTGTCATGCGGCAAACCGTGCCCCTGCTGGGGGGGGCAGGGCGACCTGAGTGGACAGCGCTTTTCCAGGAGCGGCGAGAGAAAATGGCTGGGAGATTTCTATGACAAAGAGTCAAGGTAGGATGGAATGAAGTCTACTGCCCACAGGATTTGTGGTTTGCAGACGTCCTTCTGCCATGCTAAAGATAATTTTAGCCAGTGGGAGCTATATATGCAAACCATTAGCTCAAATCGATAATTATCGACTAGATTATTGATTACTGTGCAGCCATTTAGTATAATAACCAGAAAAGCAATGTCCAGTATACATATTCCGTACCCTCATCTTTAGCCACCTTTATACCCTGACCAAGCTGAAGTGTAGTGTTGACACACGCAAGACATGACAAGCAGTGCTTTGCAGATCAGAACCGACCCATGATATATAAACTAAGAGGCAGAAATATTTAAATTCTAAAAGTAGGTACAAATCCATGCTTCTGAGTTACACAAAATCATGTTATTCTAAAAAAAGCAGAGGATGAATCAGAGTTCATGTAATGCCTTTAATATGCTTGATTTGGTGCAGGGCGGTTCTGATTCTGAACCACTGATCCTTTAATGGCAGAGTTTTGAGGAGTCCTGGAATATCTCTGTGTGGTGCGAGCGTGATGGTGTGGGCCGGCTGCCAGCAGCAGCGCTGGCGGTTTACTGGGTTCACAGCTACTGCTGTTCCTTTTTTGGTTTTCATTGTGTGGGGAATTACTTGATTTGCACGCAGCCTCATTTATATGAAGTGCGTAGCTGATTTCATGTGATGAGCAACGGGCTCCATCCACCTACGGAAAGGGCTTCCTGGAGACTGTAATTAGAATGAGTGCCAGCAGGGGGCAGGTGGGCCCAGCTCCCCCCCTCCCCACCCACCCCAATTCTCCATAGTGACAAGCCAAGTCCATGTACCCAGCTTTCATGTGATCCCTCTCTCTTTCCTAGGCGGTCTGTCACTGAGAGGCTCTTCTCCACCTGCTCCATCTTCCTCCTCTCCGTTTTAAAGATGTCTGAGCTTGCCACATGTTCACGGGGTTTAATTTATAGATGCATATGCATTTCTTACACGCCTTGACGTTTCCTTCTACACGTCAACTCTATAACATCAACCATGAGGGTCAAACAGACTTCCTTGGTTTACAGTAATTGGATATGACATCCATGTGAATATGATATTCTTAAAGCAGCGTCTACTAGCATGGCTGCCTCAGACCTCCAGGGCAGGTGGGTTGTTTCCCACCTTTGCTCAGTGTGTCCTCCCTGTTTTGTGCAGGTTTTCTCCCGCAGTCCAAAGACATGCAGTTAGGTTGGCTGGTGTCTCTGACTTGGCCAGTAGTGTCTGGTTGTGCCAGTACGTGCCCTGTGGAGGACCAGCATCCTGTTCAGCGTGAGTATCAGCCTCATGCCCTGTGCTGCCTGGGAGAGGCTCCTTGTGAACCTCACCAGGTTAAGTGGTCAGAAGATGGATGGATTTGTTTCAATTGTAACAAATCATTAAGTGCAGTTGGTTATAGGTCCTCCTATGTCTTTCAACATGTAGGGGTGACCATCGCTGAAAAGAATGTATCAATATTGTTATTTCGTCATGAAATCCTGACTATGGTTTTGACACCAGAACCATAATCTCCCACCTGCATTTCTGCTTCTTGTTTGTTTTTTCATTGTGTAGAATGTCTTTGATGTTCTCCTGTTTGATTTTGCATGGTGTTCCCCCATTTTGCTCCACCAGACTCTTCATAGATCCCCCTGTCTGGCTTAAACAGTTTACAGCATGGGGTGAGGTGATGTGGCCAATGATTTGGTTGGGCGTAATCTAGTGTCTGACCACAAGGGGGTAGCATTGCAGGCTAAAGGCAAACATCTGGTGTCAGCTCCTGGCCATTGAGTTTATATTGAACCAGAGGTGGAAACTTCAGGTTCAGAAAGTACAAATCCAGAACAAGATTTTGTTTGAACCAACCAGTTGAGTATAGAGAATCACAGTCACAGAGTCCTTAACTGGTTGGTTGAAACAAAATCTTGGTCTGGACTTGTACTTTGGAATGTTAGTACCACAAAGTTAGTACCATCATCTGTGATGTCTTCAACGTGGTCAAAGGACCGGTACCCTAAATGGCCAGCCAGACACAATCCACACCACATCCATGGCAATCTATCATGAGCTGTCCAGCTTGGGATGTTCTAGACCTACTGTCTTATTCAGAGTAACTTTTTTGTGAGTCTTTTCCACACACTGGACTAGATTGCCTCGTGTAGAAGTTCAAAACAGATGACAGAAATAGAAAAAGACAAAACAGAAGTTTTAGGCGGGTGAATAGGCAGGCGCAGAAGCATTGCCTTCAGTCCATCATTGCAAGCTGAGAAACACAAAGAGGAACTCAGTAACACTTTCTAACACCTGGTGTATGTCTCCAAGGAAGAACACTCACGCCTCACTATCTTCAAAGGTCAGGCAGAAGTACACGTCAGATGTTAGATTGAAGTTTCAGGATGGAATTTTGTCAGCCTAATTTCCAACACATCATTTATTTACTGGTAATTTTGAAGCCTAATTTCCAAATTATGATGTATTTACTAGTAATTTGAGTGACCCTGGCTGCCCTAAGAAGTCGGATACAACAGTGATGTAACATGAAGGAGGAAATTCAAATGGCTTGGTCTCAGTGCTGTTAATTACAGCTTCAAGAGGATTAAGAAGTGAATCTATACTCTGATATTAGTTAATTAGGAAAATGCTATTCCAGCTAACGTGTCAAATTCTGACATGGAAACTCGCTGAAATACACATTTAATCAAATCTCTCATTTCTCTGTTCCTGTGTTTTCACCTCGCCTTGGGCTCACCGCCCATCTGACGCAATCTACAATAATCAGAAACAGTGCAAAGAATGTCAGGGAAGGTATTGCATGGAAGTCTGGAGTAATGGCTCAGAAATGAAGAGTATTGCACCACGGGTTGTACAGTGAATGAATGTCAAGGGTGAAACATTCCTTTTGTGTCACTGTGTATTCAAGCAAAATCTTCTACCAATAATAGAATCAGAATCCAGTTTACTGGCTAAGTATGTTCACACATAAGGAATTTGTCTCCGGTTGTCAGGGTTTCACACACAGGCAGTAGGTACAGACACAGTCAAGAAAAGACAAAACAATAGCCATATGAAATTCTATTGCAATATACAATGTACAATATATAGAACTCCGTGTTTAAGTGAAATCCAGGTCCTTTTAAATTGAAAAGGTAGTATAAAAATCCAGTCCTAGCTCAAAGTATCCTCCCTGACATGGATTATCTGGTCACCCTATCTGGGAAAAGAGGAAGACAGAGAAGACACTATCGGTTAACTAGTTTGAACATGCATTAGGACCCAAATTCAATTAGTGTAGGTTATATCTATATATATATATATATACACACACACATACATTTCAGATTCAAAATTTCTAAGACAGCAGCACACAAGAATAAGATGAAGCAGGAGACACTGGGAACAAGCACAAACCAGCCAGGTAAAGGACAGAAGCAATTCTCTAAGACCAGGGATGACCATTTACTCATCCGACAGGTTTCTCATGAATCGTAGGATGACCTCAAGTGACCTTCAATAGGAATGTGAAACATTAAGTGCAGGTGTGAAGTGCACTGCTAGGACAGTTCATATCAGGCTCCTAGAAACAGGACTGAAGTCCCATAAGGCAAGGACCTTCATTAATGAGAAACAGAGAAGAACCAGGCTGCAGTTTCCAAAAAAATAAATATTATTCTCAGATATACACACCCAAAAAATTGAAAAATCACTGAAACTGAAAAAATTGTGCTGTGCTGCTTAATTTTTTCCACGGCTGTATATAGTACTGTAGCTTCACTGTAGTTCAGTCACTGCACCCAGCTCTGTGTGTTGAGTTTGCCTGTTTCCCCATAAACTCATTTTCTGCCTGCAGTCAATAAACATTAACAGGAGTTTAACTAGAGTCTCTACGTTGCCTGTGGCGTGAGGTATGCACATGACGTGTTAGGTGCCCTCGCCCCCTATACCGCAATAGGCTGCCACCCCCTCGATTATGTACTGGATTTATAGTATTGGAGGGAGATAGATAGGCTGTGTTTCACCAGGTCAGAGGAATAGACCAATCAGAACCTTCCATCACAAAAACGCTGTGGCTGCCAAGTCTAGGAAGGCCATTGTTTGGCGATGGACCAGCAAGACTGAAGTTACTGAAGGCACAAAGATGAGCCCTTTACTGAGAAGCTCAGGATGATGATGTGGAACGAAACCTGAAATGACTGAAAAAGTCAATGACCCTTCACAGCGGATTGATTTTAATGAACCCGAAATGTCATCCCGGGATGACAGTAGAGACAGGAACTCTTTCATTCTTGAAAAGTCAAACTCTGCATCAATACTTTTACTATTTGGTACCGAGACACATGTGGAATCCTACATTTTATAACAATGATCTCAGACTAATCAGCTATGACTTGGTGATATATTATCGATCAAAGTTAGTCTGTGATTAACTACCATTGATATTGATCGGACTGTACTACGTGATCGACTGTTATTCATTATAAGCAGGCTGTTAATCATCCTCTGCAAATGAGTCTGTAGGGAGAGCTTCTTGGGCTCAGATCACTGAGGTGTGTGAAGGGTCATGGCACCTTCTGCTGTGCTATTGCACTCCTTATCACGGTTTATGACTCTACAACCTTGATGTTTGACTAAGATTTAAGCTACGGGGAGCCTCTAAGTGTGAGATGGAGACCTGAGAGCTGCCTTGGTACCAATTATCAAGGTCACTCGTGTCCCGTATTCGCAGGCCCTCAGCCATGTGGACTCCTGGTTCCTACGTGAGTTTTCCATTTTCCCAGTGGCTTAGGTGGTGGGTATGCTAATTTAACTGGGCAAGAGGATAATATCACATGACAGGCGTGATTTATGATTTATGAAGAATATATAAGCACAGGGAGAAGCCGTCACAGGGGATAGACTGGAGTTGCATGCATTTCACTTTACTTTGATACTGAGAATTAGATACTTGTGCATGAATGCTTTGGCACATGCTTGTGTACAGATGCATTATGGGCAGCCATCCTGAATGGTTGCATCGCCAGTGTGGCAGCTTCTCAGTATGAGTGCATCAAGCACTGCAGGGGGGGGTGAGGGTGGCTCGAATCAGTACCAGCACACCAGTCCCAGCAGTCCAGGACATCTGCTCCCCCCCCCCCCCCCCCACACACACACACACACACACACACACACTGCCTCATAAAGAGCAGTAGTGCTCACCCTTCTTCCTTCTGGAATGTGATTAGCACTCAAACCACAGGATTCAGGCAGAGTTTTTACCCGCAGGCATCTGCAACAAATGCTAATTCTGTTGCTGCAGTCAGACACTTTGGCATGTTATTCACAGATTCTACCTTTTTGCAAGTTCTATGTGTGGAGTTCTGTCTACAGCAGTGCTATTATCATTCATCCATTCATTTTCTACACTGCTTGTCTCAAGGTCTCAAAGATACGTACCGATTACATTATTGTGTGATGTAAATATATGAAAATGTAAATGACTTTCTCAGTTTATGTTGCTTGCAGGATCTCCTTATTTTAGCAGAAAAGCCCAGATTGCATTGCTTAGCCCAATTCTGGCTCAAAATCACACCAGTGTTTGGTGTTGTTCAAAAGTCACCCTGCATGTCATTCTGTTTGTCTCCACCAGGGCGGTGCTGTTTGTTTCACCCATATCTGACGTGAACATGACAAGCTGCGTCAGACGCACCACCAAAGCATCCAGGAGTGTGCCTCGCTCGCAAGGTTCGGTGAAGAGCACAGCGAGAGAGCAGATGTGCAGAGCTGGAAAGACCGTAATGAAACACTCAGAGGAACTGGAGGGTGACAGGAAGTCAGCAGCTGAGGTGATGACAGCCGACGCTTGGTTTACAACACACGTGCCAAGAAGTTCAAAAGCTGGAACCAATATCTAGTCTGCTAATCACATGCGTCAGCTGTGTCTCAGAGTGTGTCGGTCCATACCTCTTGCCCTTCCAAAATTTCTCTGCGCTCCATTAACTTATGAAATACCTTACAGTGCACAAAATCATTGTTCCGGAGCGGTAGGTAGCACCTTGTCTCTTGTGCGCTTCTCTAGAAATTTTTGCAGTGGGCCCGCTGAGTCCCCACTGGAGTTAGTCAACAAACATGACATCGCCAATGCCATAACAATGTCTTCCCAGCAGCGGGAAAGGGCCAACTGCATACAATGTGACAAGGTTGACTCTCCTACTAAGTAACTAGCGTGGCTTACACTATATCCATCACCACGGTAGCGTCACTGCGCTAAAGCTAATCAGGTGATAACTTCTTACTACCAGTGACGATATTGAGCACAATAATCTTGGTGCTTAACGTACAATTCTCTTGGATAACAAGAAAATAATCTATTGTGTCTTTGCTTAAGTGACACCTTTACTAGAATTCTTTTTTTTTTGGGTTCAGAATTTCAGCCTGCTATAGAGCGTAATACTTACTAAAGCAGTATAAGGATCTAACTGCAGATTCAATCAAGACCAGCTGTTCCCTCAACTTCTTGCAAGCAATGCTGAGGTTGTACCTTCTCATTGATGTTGGTGGCCTTCTGCAGACCTCCTCCATGATCAGAGCCTCCTCTATGAATATCTCTTTGTTCTTCATGTCCAAAGAGGATTATTTAGCTACACCCTTGTGCAAATTAATTGAAAGAAGTTTTTACACAGACATGCATGCAGTTGCCAGGACAGACATGCATCCTTTATCTGCCATTCACAGAAGTACATTGCAATGTTTCTTCTTTGCCTACCCCATCTTGCTCTCCATAGTATGGGGGAGTCACAGTGCAGGGCCAGCTAACATGCAGCACCCCTGGAGCTGGGGGTTAATGGCCTTGCTCATGGACCCATGGACCCATGACTGTTCTCCCAAAGCTTGAACCGCCAATGTTCTGATCACAGCCACAGAGACTTAGCGCACTGAGCTATTTACCACCAAGGTCCTGGGACCTGCTGGTTTGCACAGCTGAGTGGATGGACAGAGGAGGCACTGTGCCTGTAGATGTACAGGCCTGCTTGGGTGGGGTTAGAGCTGGGTGGTATGACTGTGCTTCAGCCATCCATGAGGCTGATGTTTCAGGTGAATCCTCTTGGGTTCGTGCACCTCCCTGTGTCCTCGTGGGGTTTCCTCCAGGTTCTCTGGGTTTCCCTCCACAGTCCAAAAAAATACTAAAGTTAATAGGAGTTGACAAATTCCCCATAGGCATGAATGGTGTGGTACCTGGATTGGTACCTCATCCTGGGTTATTTCCATACAATTTTTATCAGTCCACAAGATCCTAAATCTAGACCCAAGGCCTTAATTATTAATTATTGTGACTGTGATGTCCTTCTTAACTGTGGCCAGTCTGTCTTCATATAGATGCAACAACTTGTTTCAGTTGATTTGAAGAGTGTATGTGCATGGGGTGGCATGGTGGTTAACACTGCTGCCTCACTCCTCTGGCATCTGGGTTGGAGTCTCTACCATGGCAGGAGCTCCATGTGGGTGGAGTTTCCATATTCTCCCCGTGTCATCATGGGGTTTCCTCTGGGTACTCCAATTTCCCCCCACGGTACAAAAATATGCTGTGGTTAATTGGAGTTAGCATATTGCCCATAGGTGCGCCTGTGTGAGTGGATGGGGTGTGAGTGTGCCCTGCCATTGGTTGGCACCGCCTCCTGGGTTGTTCCTTGCATTGTACCCATAGGCTCCAGACCCCTTGTGACCCTGAATAGGATATGCGGTTACAAAAAACGGATAGATATGTGCATTTGCACCTTCATTGAGCTCCTCTCAGCTAATATCCAACCACAATCTCTCTCTGAAAGGTAAGTGAGAGCCATGGGTGGATTAGGATTTTAGGATTGTTGATAAAACTTCAAACTTTGCCGGTTTGCTGGTAAGATGCTATGCAACACGATAAGTTATGGGGCTTGAATACCATAGAAACAACCACCTGTCATTTTACCCCCAACGTAATGGGGTAAGTTTTGGTCACACATCCTCAGAGAAAAACTTAAACAAAGCTGAGGGAGATGAGTCGAGACTTGTTTTCTCTACTGAAGGAGCAGTTCATGTCTGTTACTTAAATAGAATGAAAGTCATCGTTCCAAAATGGGAAGTAAACAAAATTATTTTCATGGGCATCTTAGTGAAATCATATTACATGGGTGCTTGGTAGTTATAATTTCTCCTTAGGCGTTAAAGAGGCCCTCCATGAAGATGGGCCTCTCATTCTAAGGTCCCTCTTGACGAGGCTCATGTGTCTTACTGTATATCTCCCATTGCTAATCCCACTGAATCAAATCTTACTGAGGCGGAGGCTTTTATTACAGATAATTTCTTTCGCTCCCATGATAATGGACTCCAAGGTATTTTGCTTTTATGGTTCCATTCTACTATGTCACCTAAACAATAGAAACATACTATAAACTACACTGACAGGAGCCAGTAAAAGAACACATTATAAGGCAATGGCCTTGAATATTATTATAACAGTGTTTTTGTAAGCTTTCTCTGTCTGCCACAACCTTACGATACAGTATAAAATATATACACCAATGACAGAATAATCAATTGGTATTAATGGACCAAAGATCCCACAAATAAACAATACTGCCAGTGATTATTAGTCACTAAAATTGCAGTGTTGATTACATTGCCCATTAACTGCAATGATGCTAAAATAATGATATTCTCGTATACAAGTGAAGTGCACTCGTTAATTGTGGATTAAGTCATAAATGAGCAGTATTTATTTATTTACATATTTGTCTCAAACAGATTTTTTCAGTCAGGATGAAATGGAATTCTGTGGTCCAGCTGCATGCTAAATATTATATTTTTCTGCCAGAAAATGTCATTTATGAATGAATGTACATTACATTTATATAATGCATTTCAAGACATCCAAGCCGCTTTTTTACCAATCCAATGGGGAGCCACTTGAACCACCACCACTGTGTAGCCCCCACCTGGATGATGTGACGGCAGCCATTCTGCACCAGTGCTCTCACCACACAGTAGCTAATGTGATGAAGGGGCAGGAGATAATTCACCAGTTAGATATAGATAGACATATTCATGACATTAGAGAGTCAGGACTTCAGTTTTACATCTCATCCAAATTACAGCACCATTTGTATATCACAGTGTCCGCATCACTGCACTGGGATCCACACAGACCACAGGATGGACTAACCTGTTGGCCACACCAGCACCTCTTCCAGCAGCAACACAGCTTTCCTAGTTGGTCTCCAATCCAAGTACTGCCCTGGACCCAATACTACTTAGCTTCAGACGGATTACCTAGTCAGGTGGTATGGCTGCTTTTCTGCCCTTTGTTTAAAAAGTGTATTTTAACCATAACTAAGCAATTGCTTTAAATACTGAAGCCATTTACTCCACATGATTATACGTTTATCTAAAACTACCTCTGCAAGAGAAAAGAAGCTGAAGATAAATTTATGTTTCAGACCATTAGAAGGTGGGGAGGTTCTGTCAGTGTCAGCCAGCACTGTTGTATATTTTACCTCCCAAATCCCCCCAAGCCTTTCAGCTGTAATTTATCTCAGTGATTTGCAGGATACACCTGTCGTACCGTTTAAAAGTGATGCATAAATCGTATCACCTTAATAACCCACTTCAGTTTGCTATAAATGGTTGAAAAACTCAGTACATTGCATTGGGGATACAATGATAGGAAGTTGTCTCTGTGGTATTCATTGTACCTATTTTTATTTATATATACAGTATATATATATATATATATATATATATATATATTAAAAAAATCCAGAAACACAGATGTTGGCGGCAAAGGGAAACTTGATATGGTCATTGGAGGTAATGCACAGTGAGAATCTGGGTTAGCGTGACCAACCTTCACTTGTAACTATGGACAATGACATGCATACCGTTCAGTTTGGTGTGTTTTGTCAAACTGTGGTCAAGGTCCATGGAGCAGAAGTGGAAGTTATGCCAGGTAACTGGGGGGCTGTATTTTAAAAACCTGAAAAATAGAGAGAGGGGCATTCACAGGCAGGCAGACATGGCACTATAAATTAGCGCGGTATCCCATAATTCCCCACTATTAACTCGCACCTGCACCCTGACACTGGGGACAGCAAGGCATAAAGAAAGGAGACAACTGCTGCTCATTCTGCGCGATTGTTTCAGTTTTATGTTTGAATCCTGGTTATGGGAGAGAGAGGAAAGTCTGTCTTACAATTTTATTAGCAGGACTGGAGGGTTTTCTGCTGGATTCAATACCGTCAGCCAGACTGTTCTGGGACAATAGCTAAGTTGTTCTGAGACTAGAATAAACAATTTTTTTTGGAGAAACGTCCTTGACAGCGAGATGGTCTGCCCAGAGTAACATAAACGACAGTGGGGGGTGGGAGCAATGTTCATTTATTCATATTCTTTGGAAAGTACACATTATTTGGTTTATAGTATAGCCAAAAAGTTAAGATGTATTCTCCATAAGATTTACAGTAGAATGCAATAATTAACAAATCTGGATCTTTTAGTGGTTTTTAGTGGTTTCAAGCTTGTTAGATTAACCCATTAGATCTGTTTTTATGTATCAACTATATACACAAAACTATTGCTCTGCATCCAGTTATATGAATCAATAAATTGCTTCACACCTCCAGGGTTGAGGGGGTGAGGAAGATTTGCTCTGTGTGTGTGAAGTTTGCATGCGCTCCCCAAATATGATGGGATGGCATGGTGGCTCATTGGGTTGTTGGTTCAGATCCCACCTCTGCTCTGTGTGTATGTGGAGTTTGCATGCGCTCCCCAAATATGATGGGATGGCATGGTGGCTCAGTGGGTTGTTGGTTCAGATCCTACCCCTGCTCTGTGTGTCAAGTTTGCATACCGCCGGTATATGTCTTAGGTGAGTTGGTCTCTGTAGCGTTTGCATGAATGTGCTCTGCAATGAACCAGTATCCTGCACAGGACATGTCCAGCCTCGGGCCCAATGTTTCCCAGAATTCTCTTCTGATTTACTTTGACCCTGCACTAGATAACCAGCTATCGAAAATGGATGGACTTTACTCTGCAAAACTCTTTAATACAGGGCAAATTCGAAACAGTTCATTTTTATGTCTGGTGCCTTTTTTTACACAGAGGATTTTCTGAAGAGATCAATAAACAATTCTTTTTCCAGTAGCGTGAGGAGTTTTTATTATGAATCATTCAGTCGCTGCTGCATGTGAATTTAAACCTTCATGCCACAATATAAGCTTTTAAATTAGGTTTCGATGGTGTTTTCTCTCTCTGAGCATTGACTACATCCTGTCTCACTGGCTTTTTGGCACACGAGAGTTGCCAGCCCAGTGGCTTTTTCCGCTGTCGCCTACTAAGGCAGTGACACACGCATTCCTTAATAAAGGCCAGACCTGCAGAGGGCTCATCAGGCTTTGGTTCATGTATAAACATTGTTCTTTAGCTGAGGCTGTGGTGGCAGAGCAAAGAGCAGCTGCACCACAAAAGCCCTAATTCATGAATACAGAAAAGTATGCGAAAATCCACTCCAGGAAAGAGCCCTTCACTTCACAGCCACTTGAAGGTGAAGATGCCTGTTGCTGGTTAAGAGACTCTCACAAACCCAGCTGAATAGACAAACCATTGGCCTTTGTTTGGTGCAATGGCGGAGTGTGTCAGTGTTTTGCTTCCTGTCATGTGACTCGTTCCCAGAAGTATGTGGACATGTCACTCACGTAATACATTACCCGTCGCTCCGAGAGGCCCTCTGGTTCTACCTTGTGGCTACTTTCAGTACTGCAAGTTTTTGTCTGTTTTAATTTGCCCTTTGCTCCTTTGGCCTGATACGTAACACACCTGCCTTTTATTTCAGTGATTCTGATATGTCCGCCCTTTATTGTTCTGTTAACAACAATGATTCAAATATCTCATGATGTCAGGCTCAGCAAACAACATCCCGGCATTTTGTCCGGTGAGCTGCAACTAAATATTTCACCTGAGTATTTCTCATTGGCCTTGCAGCAGACAGTGTGACAATGGAAAAGTCATTTCATTTCAAAACCCATTAATATTCATACTCGCTGGGTAGCTGGTATGAATATAACAAACTGCTGTTGCAGTAGTGAATCGTAATACACTGTACTTCTCTTCAAATATAGAAAGTCATACTGGAACTGATAGAATTCTTCTGCATCTTTCGCGGGATTTATAAGCTGTGCTGTGATTTTTTTTCAATGTACAGTTGTGACCAAAAGTATTGAGAATGACACAAGTATTGGTTTTCCACAAAGTTTGCTGCATCAGTGTTTATGAATCATTTTGTCCAACGTTTCTATGGTATATTGAAGTATAACTACAAGCAGAGGCGCATCTTGTCAGCAGGCAGGGCAGGCAGCTGCTTGGGGCCCCCAAGCCACTAGATGGCGAACGAGAG
>JAODJU010000138.1:24837199-24856774 GCA_026776725.1 Gnathonemus echidnorhynchus | reverse complement strand
TTTCCGGATGCCCCAAATAAACGGAAAGGGGATTCATCAGAGTAAATGACTTTACCCCAGTCCTCAGCAGTCCAATCCCTGTACCTTTTGCAGAATATCAGTCTGTCCCAGATGTTTTCCTTGGACAGAAGTGGCTTCTTTGCTGCCCTTCTTGACACCAAGCCATCCTCCAAAAGTCTTCGGCTCACTGCAGATGCACTCACACCTGCCTGCTGCTATTCCTGAGCAAGCTCTGCACTGGTGGTGCCCCGATCCCACAGCTGAATTAACTTTAGGAGATGATCCTGACATTTTCTGTACTTTCTTGTGCCCCCTGAAGCCTTCTTCACAACAATTGAACCTCTCTCCTCGAAGTTCTTGATGATCTGATAAAAGGTTGATTTAGGTGCAATCTTACTAGCAGCAATATCCTTGCCTGTGAAGCCCTTTTTGTGTAAACCAGTGATGACTGCACGTTTCCTAGCAGGTAACCATGGTTAACAGAGGAAGAACAATGATTTCAAGCACCACCCTCTTTTTAAAGCATCCAGTCTGCTATTCTAACTCAATCAGCATGACAGAGTGACCTCCAGCCTTGTCCTCGTCAACACTGTCACCCGTGTTAATGATGTCAGCAGGTCCTTTTGTGGCAGGGCTGAAATGCAGTGGAAATGGATTTTTTGGGATTAAATTCATTTTCTTGGCAAAGAGGAACTGCAATTAATTGCAATTCATCTGATCACTCTTCATAACATTCTGGAATATATGCAAATTGCCATCATAAAAACTGAGACAGCAGACTTTGTGAAAATTAATATTTGTGTCATTTGCAAAATTTTTGGTCACAACCGTACGTTTGCTATTTTATCTGGTCTTTCTGACGAAACGTGGCTTGGGCTAAATATCACTGACTTTTTGTGCAGTTCAGTAAGGTTTGAAACTCCTTGACTGCTTTTGGAAAGCTTGGTATATTTTGGCAGATTTTGGCTTGGTTTGGTGCCACTGAATCAGAATCGGCTGCCACTGCAGGTGCACCATCTGGCACATATGTGGACTGGGTGCCTTTCTGTGCGCTGACTCAGCATGTTATGAATGTGCTAGAGAAGGGGGTGCAGTTTCCCTGTGTTTACTTGATGATAGTGAGAATCTGTTCCTGCACCGTGCGCCCAGACACCTGTACTTCCCACTGACTGACCCACACAGGCAGAGGAAGAAACTCAGCGCATAGTCCTTCCTTCCAGAAAAATCTGAGGAGTCCAAAATATTGCTTTTGTGAGGCAAAAAACAAACCAGCCAATAGTGACACAGGTGAGCTGGACGAAGCCCCGCCCAGCCACACCCCTGCAGCATCCAGGCCGGCGAGAAGATCTCCGCACTGCTGAGGAAGCATCACACTGGGTTTCGGTTCTAAGGCGGCCAAGGGCTTTTGTAAACCTAGCTATCTGACAGATGTGACATGTAGCTGTTGCCTAGCGATACGTCAGTTGGCTGTCTGTGCTCTGGCTCCATACAATAATAACCCCTGCTCTAGTCACAGATCAGTTACTCCCTGACAGTGGCGCGTTGCTTTGAAGCTCAAGTGAATTCCTCCCAGGGTTTGGCTGAGATTCAGAACCATTTTCACCCTGGGATGTTAGATAAATGGTGTTTGCTCTTGACATTGTTTTTTTTTTCTAAGATGTGTGACAGGCACCTTTGATCGCTTCTTCAAGCAAAATGTCCTTCCAGGCGATGCGGCGTCTCATTTGGAAAGTGACGATGGTGAGACAATAGCTAGCAGCTCAGTCGTGATCGCTGTCATGACTGCGGCCGGGGCTCTGGCTGTAGTCTCTCATCCAAAGCCTTTGTCTTTCATGTTTTCGAGACAATCAAACATTGTTGTTCCCTGCTATTAATGACCCTGTAGTTGCTCCACAGCCATGCCAGGATGAATAGAAGGAATTTTTGGGGATTTCTAACTTCAGTGGCAATAATTATCCGGCTTTTGCCACCCCCCCCCCCACCCCCACACACACACACACACACACACACACCCCGGACAACACTGATACTGGATCGGCTTCGGAAGCAATTGACTGAATAGAAGAGCAAAAACAGTGGAAACGATTAATTACGACCAGTCCCTCTGGCTGTCCGGGCAGGGGGACAAAATCAATCCCAGTGAAAGGCACAAAACGCCCCTGTTTATTACTTGTTTGCAGGATACTGACCCTGTCCTTCATTAAGTGTGGCACATGTGTTTATTGAAACCTGGTGCAAATCATGTCTGCATTTAGGAACTCGCACATAGCCAGTAAAAGCCATAGAGACACACAGGGTACCACAGATCACCAGCAGGTCTGTTTGGGAGTCCTTAGTCCCCACATGCCAGTCTGAGTGACCTTTTACCACCTGAGCCACTTGGCAATCTAAAGATACGCATTTAGGTGGACCGGTATCTATATTGCTCATAGCATGTTATTGTGTCTGTAAGTGTGTCCTACAATCGACTGGCATCCTATCCAGGGTGTCTCCTGCCTCGTATATTATGGGATAGGCCCATGGCTCATGATGATCCTGCACTCAAAGAGCAGTAATGAGGGATAGACGGCTGCATGTCTTTGGAGTGGATTTATACCTATAAATGTGTAAGACAGATGGGCGGAACTCCCACGGACTGGAAAGTAAAATTAATAAAAAGAAATTTAAATGAAATATTCATACAAATGAAAAGTTACAGGAGTCCCTCTGGCTCCTGCTGATGTAAGTGGAGCAAAGCCTCCTCTCCTCCACACTAATGTCGAGCTCCCTTTGCTCCACCCAGGCTCCGCCCACACCAAACCCATCATGCATAAACAGGCACAAGAATGCTTCGAATTACAAATTACTGTAATTCGAATGTCTGCATAATTCCTCAGTTGCTACTATTTCAATTTATCCATCCTTCCTTCCATCCATCCATCCATCCATCCATCCAGAGTCAGATCATGGGGGCAGTAGTCTAAGCAAGGATACCCAGACCTCCCTCTCACCTCCTCCAGCTCCTCTGGGGAATACCAAGGCGTTCCCAGGCCAGCCGAGAGATATAATCTCTCCAGCGTGTCCTGGGTCTGCCCTGGGGCCTCCTCCCAGTTGGACATGCCCAAAACACCTCCCTAGGGAGCCATCCAGGAGGCATCCTAGATAAACACTTGCCTGAAATAACTCAACTGGCTCATTTTGATGCAGAGGAGCAGCAGCTATACTTTGAGCCCCTCCCAAATGTCCGAGCTCCTCACCCTATCTCTAAGGCTGAGCCCAGACGCCCTGCGGAGGAAACTCATTTCTGCCGCTTGTATCCATGATTGCATTCTTTCAGTCACTACCATAGCTGAGGGTAGGAATGTAGATCGCCTGGTAAATCAAAAGCTTTGCCGTCTGGCTCAGCTCCTTCTTTACCACAACAGAACGGATTTGTCTGTTGATCTCCCACTCCCTTCTTCAGTCACTTGTGAACAAGACCCCGAGATACTTAAACTCCTTCACTTGAGGCAGTAATTCATTCCCCACCAGGAGAGGGCAATCCATAATTTTCCGGTCGAGGACCATGGCCTGAGGCTTTGAGATGCTGATCATCATCCTGGCTACCTCACACTCAGCTGCAAACACTGCATACTGCAGGTCACAGCCCACTGAAGCCAACAGGACCACATCATCTACTAAAAAGTAAAGACATGATACTGAGGGCCCTGAACTGGACCCCCTCCGCCCCTTGGCTACACCTAGAAATTCTCTCCATAAAATTTATGAACAGAATCAACAACAAAGTTAGACCTACTGGGAACCAGTCTGACTTACTGCTGGTAATGCAAACCAAACTCTTGCTCTATTCACAAAGGGACCTAATGGTCTGTAGCAATGGAACCCATACTCCTGAAGCACCCCCCAGAGGACCGTCCAAGGGACACAATCGTATACCTTTTCCAAGTCCGCAAAACACAAGTAGACCAGCTGGGTAAATTCCCATGAACCATCCAATAATCTTATGAGGATGAAGAGCTGGTCCAGCTTTCCGCGACCAAGACGGAACCTGCATTGCTCCTCCTGGATCTGAGGTTTGACTAAAGGGTGGATTCTACTCTCAAGTATCCTAGCATAGACCTTCTAGAGGAGACTGAGGAGTGTGATTCCCCTGAAGTTGGAACACATCCTCTGGTCCCCTTTCTTAAAGATTGGGGCCACCACACCACCAAAGGCATTGTCCCTAATGTCCATGCAATGTTGAAGAGGCACGTCAGTCAAGACAGCCCAACAACATCAAGAGCTTTCAAGAACTCAGGGCGAATCTCATCCATCCTCAGAGCCTTACCACCGAGCAGCTGTTTGACGACTTCAGTGACCTCAGCCCTAGAGATGGGCAAGTCCCCCTCTGAGTCTTCCAGCTCTACTTCCTCCATGGAAGGTGTATCAGTGAGATTTAGGAGATCCTCAAAATATTCTTTCCATCACCTGACTATAACCCCATTTGAGGTCAACGGTTCTCAGATCCCTGCTGTTAACAGCTTGGGTGAAGCCCTGCTTCCCCCTCCAGAGTAGTCTGACGGTTTGCCAGAGTATTTTCGAGCCTCACCAACTTCTCCCACACCCAAAGTTTTGTTTCAGCAAACGCCAAAGTCACTTATCGTTTTGCATGCCAGTACCTGTCAGTTGCTTTAAGACTCCCACAAGCTAACCAAAATTGGAAGGCCTCCTTCTTCAACCTGACAACCCCCTTTATTGCTGGTGTCCACCACCAGGATCGAGGATTGCCACCATGACACGCACCAACAACCTTACAGTCACAGCTCGACATTGCTGCCTCTACTGAAAATCTACTTTCAATGTAGAGCTTGGCGTGTGGCAAGTTCACATTTCCGTTTCTGGAACTTTCTGGATGTTTTTTTTTTTGTTTTTATATTTTCGAACCATGGTTGGTTGAATCCACAGATGCCAAGCATGTAGATTTTGGAGCGTTGACTCTATAGCTATAGCTATGGCCATCACCACACTACCCATTATTGCAATTACTGCTATGGCTGTCACAAACTTAACTATTAATTACTATACTATGCATCTAATATTTCTGTTATACTATGCATCTAATACATTGCCATTGCAATCACCAGGAAACAACCGGGGAACTAAAACTACAATCAAAAACACTATTACTACTAAAAGCACTGCTAATACTACTAGCATAATTTGTATTACAAAGTGACCAGATAGGGACAAAAATCAGTTTTTGATGCAGAAGCAACTGAATCACAGCAATATAAATGCTCTTTGAGTATCAGAGAAATTAAAAACTTTTAAAATGCTTTGCTGTGGGGTTTGATTCCAGATTTGAAATGATTTATTTTTCTTGTCCTTTGAATTAGTTTGACCTTCTCTGTCTTCCCGCCAGTCTTAATTTCTGTCTCCTGGGGTTTGCTGTGAAAAGGGAAGCCTGCCTTTTATCCCACACATCAGAGGATAAAGAGAGGTCTGCTTTGATGGAGGTGCATGTATCATTGATAAAGCTGGTGAGAAATTTTTCTACCAGTCTTGAACTGATACCAGAAGGTTCTGTGTCATATGTGGCCTGTGGCACGGTCAGAGGGACTTCCTCTCAGCAGTGATACAATCATGGCCCTCGGCTCATCGAGGAACCCCTTCAATTTGTCCCGCGGCCAGGAATCCCTTCAACTCAAACACTCCCAGTGTCAACCTGATACTCCTGAGAATGTCAACACATGCTATTTAAACATCTCTTTTTTTTTTAGTGCAAGATTTTTACAACACTTTACATTCATATCTTACTGTGCAGATTGGTCTGAATTGTGAAGCACTTTTCCAGGCCAAACATGACTAGGTAAAATAAATTTCATCTGGTTTTCTACAAGCTTACTGGCAGTCTTAGCATTGGAATAGCCTAGGGTGATAGCCTAGTCTTGTTTGGGATGTTACAGGAAATTTAGAGCTAATTGTCTTTGAAATGCCATAACACCTGTGATACCATTACTGTACTTCAGCAACAGTGCCCCTAGTGGTTTAGCTGGACTGTAGCTCAGCTTGGGTACAGTCTGATCTTGTTACAGTCCGAATTCACACTTCAAAACGGATGGGTGACCACTGGGTGTGCCAGAATGTAATCAGTATGATTTGAGGAGGGTTTTTGAGGGTTTGGGTGCTGCAGATGTGTAGACACCTGTGGGATTTGGCAGCAGTAAGAAATGGAATGTAGACAAGTACTTTTCTGGATGCTGGTCTATAGCTAACAATGTGTAGAGAGAGCGACAGGACTAGAAGACCACACACACCAGCTGAGGGTCATTCTGTGAAGTGGTGGAAGCAGCTGGATTTGTGAACAAATGTTCACAGGTTTGATTCTGAAAGAGAGAAGATACAGGTGAAATGGCTGAAACCGGTAACGTCACAAGGCTGGGGGAATTTGTGGCAATTCGCATGTGGCTGCCATGATGATGATTCGGTGAAGATTAATTTACATGAGACTGTCCTTTGTCTATGTCAGTTTACGGAACCCATTAAAGACTTTTTTTATACGTCCATTTTGAGATATTTTCAGACCTACATGTGCTACATCACTGTGTCTGTGATTATATCTCTATTCAGTATCATAATGATGATGATACCACCATTGCCAAAGCCCCAGGACACACTGGAGCTGATTAACTAAAAATTAAAAGACCAGACCAAGCTCTTTTAACATGCTTAGTAGCTAATTATGTGAATATGGCCATCCATATGCATGAGTGGATATTTAGCATGAAGTCAGTGTATGAAGTGTCGCAGCAGAGGGACTGAGGTCTGTCTTCAACTTCTTGAAGAAATACTGCATATAGTGGCTTCATTAATCACATGGAAACCTGCAGAAGCCAAACTGCTTTAAGACACTGGTATCCTGTTGGTTAACATTTGTCTGCATGTCTTTATGAATATGGAAATCAATGCAAAGAATCCCGCTCAACACAGATATTATCCAGTTTTATGCTAATTACGCCAGTATTTCTGACATACAAACAGACTCTTAGAGCATAAAGAACTTGACCCCCTGCACTTTTGTGTCAAGAAGGGTAATAAAACACAGAGGAAAGGTAATTCTTGGGTCCTAAACGTAAACACTTGGGCTGGGAGAGAGACGGGTCACAAAACTCATTGAGGAAATGTTTATGGTGGACAGAATATCTGCTATATGGAACACATTGGCCTTGCATCTCCCTCATTAAACATGTTGGTCATACGAGTCTAGATGATAATATAGTGGTGAAAATGTTGCTTTTTAACAAGACAGTTAATCCCGGCTGTGGTCAACAATGCTCTCCATAGTCCACTTGAATAAAAACATACTTAAACATACAGATAAAAGCATTTGCTGCAAGCACTGTAGACTATCCTCTATCAGCTGGTTATTATTTTTCATACTGCTTTGTACCCACCAACACATTTCGGGATTGTCTTGGTGAGCAGTTTGGAGGGGATCTTCTCAAGGCAATCTGTCCAAGACAATCTGTCCAAGCTGCTGCCTCTTGCAGCCATGCGTGGTGATTTGAAAGGGGTCTGGATTCCATATCCCCATTCATCTCAAACATGCAAGGGACCCATAAGCAGCTGCTGCACCAAAGTTTCTTTGTTTTCAAATAGAAGTTTGTTTTTTTTTAATCAATACTCAAAACTACGGAATGTTGAAATTTATTTTATTATTCTAGAGCGTAAAACTTTTATTATAACCACTGACTTAAATATTACGTGTTTCCATTCCAAGAATACATGCTGGGTAACGCCACGTAATTGTGGTAAACATAATAAAGATGTACTGGACACCTGAAGAACAACGAGGAAGTACGTTAAAGCAACGTTGACGGTACTAAATCTTAAATCGGTCGTTTCAGTGTATGAACGTCAACCCATGTAAACAGTAATAATTTATTACATCTAAGAGCAACAACGGAAAAACAAATACGAAACATATTTTTACTGCTGGAAAAGCAAAGAACAGATTGTTCCTCTTAAGTAAATCTACCACAGCTCGTGCTTTTTCCATTCGTTTCTCGTATTACTGGATTCACCCTCCCTCTGCTGTTTTGAAATTAATTTACTTTATTGGTTCAGTGGAAGTCGGCGCTCACGGTTCGTGGGAGCCGATTGGCCGAAAGAAGGCTCCGTGACTGCCTACTTGGAATGGGATTGGTGACTTTAAACATCCCCTCTGTGCAGACGGCGCTCCAACCGAAAGCCGGGACACCTGTCATTCAATTGGGCAAAAGCGTCGTCAGTCATGGCCACGCCCGTCTGGGATTGGCCTTGGATAGGCAGGGGCGTGCACCGCCTCGTCGTACCTGTCGTCTTGTGAGAGGCTACGAGCGTTTCCTGTCAGCCCTGCTGTCCCCCTTATCTCCCCGCCTCCACTGCTCGAGAACCAGTCGGTCGCAGCGCTGGAGAGCCGGCTGTAGTGAATACCGGTGGAGTACTCAGACTGGATAACGGGCGGAGGGTGCTGTTGTCGAGCGGGACGGGACTGACTTAGGGCGGAGGATATCAAGAAAGGAGCGCGGGGCCGGGGGTGGGGGGCTGTCTTTACTATCCAGACGCACGGAGGCTCGCGCAGAACATGGCGGAGCAAAACACGGTCGCCGACAGCAAGCACAAGGCTACTCCCGGTGCCGGGGCCCCGGTCTCAGGCAGCGGAGGCCTGTCCGGTGGGCTGACGCAGCCGGCGGCATGGCAGTCCCTGCTGTCGTTCACCATTCTCTTCCTGGCCTGGCTGGCTGGCTTCAGCTCCCGGCTCTTCGCGGTGATCCGCTTTGAAAGCATCATCCACGAGTTCGACCCTTGGTAAGTGCCGCTGTCTTTGGGGGGCGGCTCGCAGCTGCCTGCCAGTCGCTCTTCTCGGTGCAGATAAAGCCGTCAGCTGCTCGACTTGGCTTCAGCTGACATTGACAGTTCGGCCTCCCGCTGGTTTGTTGCCCGCCTACCGGACAACTTTCTAATGCAGCAAAGGCTCCGTCATAAATTTGACACGACAAGTCATGTATTTGTGCAACTTGGATCGGTGAGAAAATACAAAGGCTTTCCTCATGCCGCACGAACAAATATGCATTCATTCATCTATTCATTCATTTTCAGATATCTATTCATCCTTGCATTCATTTGTTCATTCATTCACCCTTCCATTCATGCTTTAAGGATGATGGCGATGGGCACCATGAGGGACAAAATGTTGAAATGACGAAGCTGTACGTTCCCACGATCTAGTTGAGCGTGATTTTCCAGCTTTTTAAAAAAACGTGTGTCATACAGTTTTTACGCTGTCGCCCTTGACCTCCTCATAAGTGGTCTATGGAGCCATTTACGTCCGTGAGACGCGCTTTTTTAACGCTGAAGCTTAAAGAAGCTGGGATCCGATTGCTCCGGCATGACGGCGTAATTTGATTCCGGGAAGTGCGGCTATTTGAATTGAATTCTTGTGATTTCAAGTTGTGGTGGTTCCGCGTTTGTTGGGCCAGATGAAGGGTGACTGACGGCTGCTTCCCTGCGATCAATGCGGCTGTGTGCAGAGCCCTGGCACGGCTCCGCACTTGCCTGCTCATGCTATCTGCCGGCATCGGATCTCCCACTTACATGAACTGTAACGCTTAAGACTTCAGCAGGGTTTGAGTGCCTATGAAGAACTAACTTCTAACGCCTTACCTATCACACACAGACACCTCAGCCATCCCTTTAGATTTCAGCTGCTGTTTTCCAAATTCGTATTTGGCTAATGCTTGAGCCAGATAAGGATAATATGACAATGACACATCGACTATAAATTGCAAAGGCTAATTTGAGAGAATACACAATGTTTGTTTTAACTTTTTGTATAGGCGAATTCACTTTCCTCTGTCAGTCTCTCCAAGATGGTTAAGTTATAAATAGGGGAAAAGTATTCTGTTAGGAAGTAATGGGAGTATAAGGATTAGGAGCCACCCCTGATTTGGTTAAAGTCTGTGTTCCCATGCACTGTACCCTGGAAGTGGTGAATCTCTCGACCCTCTGAGGGAGGTTGTGGGCCCCAAGGAATTATGGGTAAACTGAGTAGGCTGAGGTTATCTATTTAATGTGTCTGTAAAACGCCATACTCCAGTACTCAGGGCACTAGTGGATGCTGCTGCTGTGGGTGTTTTACATCTTTTTAAATGTTTTATTTTGTGCTTGCCACAGTACTGCTTCGCAATGATCCCCCACTAACCTTCGGGGTTGTTCAGCAGAATGCCGTTACGGGGAGTACTGGGAAGCTTATATGGTTCATCTTAGGGATCCTCCCCTGGCCCATCTTGCTGTTTGTCTGAAGATTTTTTAAAAACCTTATGTTCTGGATCCTTGCAAATATTCCTTTCTGTGTGTCCAGGAGAAGCTGTGATGGAGGAGTGCGTTGTTGGAGAATAACACAGTGGCCTGCCTCTCTTGTGTGTAGCGTAGGATTACATGGTGTGTGATTAGGCTTAGACTTGGAATTTTTGTTAGTATAGAGTCCATAAGTGGAATCGAAAAGGCTGGTAAAAGTAGGACCTTTAAGGTATGTCCCTTGAGCCCGTGTGTGTGCGTTTGCATACGTGTGCACGCACATAAGTGTGTGTGTGTGTGTGTGTGGGCTACATTTGCATAAAGCGATGAGCACCAGAGCAGCTCCAGTGAGTGTGCCAGTTGGCCGGCGTGCCCCTGTGATTATATAAGTACCCTGTAAGCCCCTCTGTAGAGCCGTCACCCCCCTGCTGGGGCGGCTGGTCGGGATCACGTGCGATGCAGCGGCTGTGTGCATCCAGGCTTACTGTCTCAGATCAGCCCCGGTTAACCTCTTTTGTTGCCTGCTTCCCCGCCCTCTACTTTTCCCCACAAAAAACAACCGAGCTCATTGTTTGGTAAAAATCTTTCAGAAAGCGTGAGGTCAAAATTTAAGGATGGCGGGTTGGTCTTGATGTAGGGATGAGATTCTCGCCCCCGCGATGGTGCCTATTGATTTTGGATGTTGCTTAAAGTGTGCGTTGGCTTCAGTGCTGGCTTTAGTGTCGCCGAGAATTCTCCCATGGTTCTGTTTGCCATGACTCTGGAACAAGCATCTGAACAATGGCTGAATTCCACATATACGCTTGGGTCTTGACATTCATTCCTTTTCCATGGAAAATGTAGTTTTCGTCTTCGCTTTTTCTCCCAGCCTGGGAGTAGTGATCAAGCCTGTCTTGGTTCTCCTTATTGCGTGACACCCCCTTCAGCTCACGAGAGGGGAGGATGAGCAAGATTCGTGCACTCGTGTGCTGGGAGCTGCCCAGCTTTCCGCTCCAAAGGCTCGGTGGACGTTGTAAAACCTTCCGTGGAGAGTACAGCCTGCTCACTTCTGGCCACGCCTCCTGGTCCACGATAGTCTCTCTCTTACCTCTGTTTTGCAAGCCGAAAAGCACGATCTGCTTTGTGTTCCGCCGGCCTGGTTGGATATACCACAGATTCCCGTTTCCTGAAGCCCCGCTGCGTCACTGAGGATGCCCAGAGCTCCCTCTTAATGAAAATCCCAGACGGTTACGCAGAGCAGCACCGGCGTACCGTTAGTGATCGCGTTAATAACAGTCTCTGAGGCTTTGACAGTGAATCTCGTTAGCGCAGGGGGTATGTGCCTGCATGTTATTTTAACCCATAACAATATCCTCACTTTTGTGTAGAGACCTTTGCCGCCGCGGCATAAATTTCAGGCCCGGCCCTGGGGGGTGTATCACGGCCAAGTTTATGCTTTGGCCGTATTTTCAGCCAGAAGCTGTCGGTGGCCCACTGGGGGCTAACGTACCTTTCCAGTTTGGATCAGCAGCTCGACCTTCAAAGGAGCTCAGTTCCTTTATGGTTCAGCTGCCTCTGCTCTGAATGTTATTGTCAGACTGGCTGCTCCAGTGCTACCTGAAAAGGAGTCTGTCCTTTTCTGGGGAAAATTGTTGTTTTTTCTTTTTTGTATAGACTGATTTATAGCGGTTACTCCATGTGAGGAGGCAAGCGTACCTTGATCTTTCATTGCTTGGCAGATTAGGAAGGCCCTGCCCTTTTATAGGAAAGGGAACCACCCGCTCCTCCCAAGCAGTAGCTTCATCCAGCCCTGCTCGCTGTCCCAGATCAGACCGTGGACCTCCAGGCTGAGAGAGTAACACTATAGCATGCTGGGAAGCTGGAGACCTATATGCTCTCGGCTGTTCCCCATCTATCGCCACTGTTTACCAATCCAACGATAGTGGCTCCCAAAGTCCCTGCCTACCGGCCAATAGTTGGGGTCAAATGTCATGCAAATCCCGGCCCCTTGCAGCGATTGGAGGGAGCTTGGCAGTAGTGGGAGGAGCACTGAAGCAGTCTCTGGCAGAGGGTCCGGTGTCCTGCGCTTCAGTCACCTGTCTCCAGTATGTGCCCCACTGGGGAGTGGGTCATTATTTGGTAGAACAGGCACGACCCTTGTGCTGTTGGGGGTGACATCTGAGGCCATGGAAAAGTTTGCCTCTGCATTTTTTATGCCTGATTCATGGACAGGTTTTGTACTCGGGCACTGTGCCCCACAGTTCTGAAAATCCTCTGCTTGCATGGATTTCAGAGCAAGCGGCGTCTCTGTCATGTCATCTGGGATGTTGTAATTGACACTGACCTACCGCTCGTAACCCTTTCTGCCGGGAGCGGAGCAGCTGCGCGTAGCGCGGCTGTTCAGGTGTAGGTGCGCGTGCCATTTTCATTCACGTTTCATTCTCGTTATGCGGTCGGCTGGCAGCAGCTCCCACGCAGAGTGCACGGTGCCCCCCACCCCGTCACATTTCAGAGGCAGGAAGCCGGAAAGCCTCAGAAGGAGGTGGCCATTAGGTGTGTGTGAGGGAGGGAGAGAGAGAGAGGGTGAGGTGTCTGTGTGTGCGCAGACACCTCACCTTCTCTCTCTTCCCCTCCCTCACTCACGCACACACTCTCACACGCTTCCTCCCCCGTCCGGTTGTACGGCTCGTCGCCACGGCTACGTGGCCATGTTTGTGTAGGAGCTGTGGTTGCCGGGGGCGATGGCTTGACCCTGCTGGTGGAGGGATGGCAGAGGAGGCGGAGCCAAACCTTCACGGTAACTACATGCACGGAGATTAAAAATAGCAGTGCTGAGGGGGCAGCCTCTGTGATGGCCGCGCTGTCGGTGTAATCAGGGCTGACTGTACACTCTTCACGGTCGCTTCTCTGCCCACACTGCCCCCTCCCTCGCCTGTGCGTGTCACCCACAGCGCAGCGAGTTGGTATCACCGCCCTCTGTGCTGCCCCCCCCCCGAATCAGACTTGCTCATCTCTGGGCTTGGTGATGCATGCATTTACTTATCAACCAGACGGTTTTGTCCAGACCGACATATGAGATAAGTACGTCACAAACATACGGCGACTAGCTTCCAATGAAGTGTAAGTTTAGCATTGTAGTTGCACGATAAAGGACAGCATGAGAAAGAGGAGAATGAGAGAGCTGCTTGTTCTGAGTCCAATGTAAAGAAGAGTGTTTGGGAAACACCAGAGGGCGGTCCGGGGATGGCAGGTGGGCACTTGGAGGGCTGCATAAGGTGAAACAGATGGGTCTTCTGGTGTTTCTTGAATTGGTGGGGGGGGGGTCACAATGGACTTAGATATAAACGGAAGAAAAAAAAAACTAAAATCCTCTATTGTCAAAGTCTTAGGCTAAGCCCTAGGATGCTGGTGGTCCGACTTTGGGCCGGCTGAGGGGAGCCCGAGTGAGGGGAGTGGGGTGGAAGGGGGTGCACAGCGATGGGATCTTCCAGCAGGAGGCACTAGAGAGTGTTTTGCGCTGGCTGTGGATGATCGCTTAAAACAAAAAGGCAGGGATATGGCGAACCCGGTTGGAGACGGTGCCACAGACGAAACGAGCGATCAGCCGATGCTGTGTTACTCCTTTGGGGCAAAGCGCTGAGAAAATGAGGCAGAATCTTATTATATTAGGGTTAGATGATTGTTATTCTGGGAAATGGGCTTCAATGAGCAGGCCATAAATGGCTTAGATAAAGTGGAAGTGTGTGCTGAGAAAACCTTGATCCAAGTCAACCTGCCTGGATGTAGGTCAATAAGCCTCTATAATGAAGTTCTGCTTTTGTAAAACTAGGCCATACTTTGCAGAATGGTGACACAGGCAGTTCACCTCCTGATTCTTTATGTAGCGCAATGGCCATGCTTTCTGTATTAATTAAACTTGATAAAAGTCTTTTTTATGTAATATAGAAAACAGACTTCCCATTTGGTCAACTTCACAAAGACATTTAACTTGCCTGCAAGTGCTGAAATGATGCTCTCAGTAGTCATGAAAGAAATTGGCTCGTAATCTTCCCCCCAAGAATGACTGTGTAATTTAGCAGAAACATGACCTGGGATTAGAGATGCACGAATCAATCGGTCAGGGATCGGAATCTGCCGATAATCAGCGTGCTTGGCCTGGACTGGAGATTGGCTGGTCAATTTCCTATACCAAACCGTTCCGTTTTACGTGTGCACCACACGTCATTCACACAGCAGTGCAGGCTATAGCCTCACACCCGGGTGCACAATCACAGCCACATGCTACCATGTCTTTAGCATGGAAGTTCTTTACTGTGAGTGAAAACAACGGAAAGACAGTAATTTGTAATACATGTAAAGCCAAAGTAAACCATGGGGGAACCACCAAGAAAACGTGGTGAGATGTCGGACGTAAAGTTTAAAGTGGTTATGAAACATTTACTGGATAATCTTGAAATGGAATAATTATTAAAATTGCAAAACTTGCTAGCTTTTTTTTCCTGTGACGGTAAAAACGTTTTAGAACTTTAACTCCCTGCACTATGATGTCCATACAGTATGAATGTATAAAAACAGGCTGATCATAGTCTAGCTTACTAGTGATGTAAGAACTGTATGTGCATAACATGCAATGTCAGTATTAATAACATTACCCTGCACCTGTTATTCTTTGGAAAAGAATGGTACACTTCAGTTTTCTTTGGAGGTTTGTAACCTGTGGACATTATTTTAAGACTTTTAATTAAGACTTTTAAGTCTTAAAAAAAAGAGAGAAAATGCTCAATGTCTTGTTACCTGGTGAATATAAGTAACTGACATTTGTTTTGCTATTTAAAGCTTTTGCACTTGCTCTTGTTTGGTAAAGTAAAATATGTCAGATAAAGTTTGGTCTACAGCAACTCATTTTCTGTTAATTGCTATTTGTATCTCTTTCCAGTCACACAGCACTTTATTTTGAGACTCGTTTAAATGACAGACAATCCTGCAACAATGTGCAGTTTGAGGGAAATTATAAAGTTTAACAATTTCCTCCATTATCAAAATAAAATTCTGCATTTTAGTTGATTTTTGTTTGTATATGCTGTCAAGTATAGTATCAGCCAGTCACACTTGCAAAAAAATCTGAAATCTGAATCTGCTAAGAAAGTTGCAATCGGTGCATGTTTATCTGGGGGGGGGGGGGGGGGGCTTTGTGTTTTGCTTCAGCTGTACAGTTCAAGGTGATCACAGGCATGTCACAAGGGGTGGGGTGTGATGTCGTGACACCTAGGAGTCCCATAGTCTCTGATGAAACATGCCCTCCCCTGCCATGTTAGTTTTAAACTGCTCTCCCTTCATGCTGCACTAAATATCTAAATATGTGAGTGTGAGCGTGTATGATTATATCTTCATTCTTCATTTTTGTTTTGTTTTTTTGTTTGTTTTTTTTCCCTCCCCAAACCGCCTGTGAGAACAGCAGCATGCCCCTCAGGTATATCCTCACCCTAACACTGCAGACACAAGCTTCTCCAGGTGTGACGTCAGTCACCCGTGTGCAGCCCTGCCTGTCTCCGTACTGGCAGTTAATCAAAAACATATCTTAAGAGATACGGGGCCTCGTGATCCAGGGGAAAATCAATAGATTAGAATGAGATTTGCGAGTGCAGTAGATGTGTTCCAGGGCTTCTTTCTAGGTTTCATTTTCTCTAGCCTGTGAGGTTCTGCTGGTGGTAAGAAGGTAACGGCACCCTGTTCCCCTGGGAAGTCAGCAAGGCCTTGGCCGACACAAGCTTCACTTACTTTGCTCTGTTGCAGCAGGGGAAGCTGCCAGGTGGTTGACTGGTGGAGACGCCACTCACTTTGGTGTCTCATATGACTGGTCCTCTAGTGACCATGTGCCCACCACGGCCTGCTATAATTGGCTGTTGCCGAGTGTTTGATTGTTGGCAGGCCTAGCTGGAGCCCTCCATCGAGCCTTAGAGCTTCACTCTGTGAGACTGTGTTTTTTTTTGGCTGGGCATGTGTCCTGGGAAGGATGATCTCAGGACTTGAACCCCACTAAAAAGGGATTTCTTTGATTGCTTGGAGGATTTTTGGAGGGGACCAGTGATGTACTAAGATTTATGGTCCCTTTCTGGTTATGAATGGGGAACCAAGTTAAGTACAGTTGATGAGGCTGGAAGGAGCAATTTAGTGGTAGTGTATGAGAATGTACCACACACCCAGCCGCACACACGCGCAAACACACCCCCACACAGCTGGCTTACAGTAGCTTACATCATGACCAGAAAGAAGGTATTGCTGGTGTGGCACTCTTTCTCAAGGTTGTTTTTCTGTTCGAGTTGCATCAACCTGGCGTGGCACATTTTAGCCTGGTGCAGTGGCATTGTTTTCAAGCAGTAGCAGGCTGAATTTGCTTTTAGTTGTAATTATGTGTATAAAAATGAGCATGGGGACCCTGGACTAGGGGGGAGGGGGGGGGTGACAGCTGACTGGAAAAAAAGCACATGGCTCCTTTGTGCAGAAGATTTTGCTGAATCAGAAGGAGCTCTCGTAGCCTGCTCAGATTCCCGGCAGATGGTGGTGCATTTCTGGTTTACGCAGAATATCGATATCTTGCAAGGTATGAAAAAGCTGCAGACTGCAAACGTGTAACACTTCGCATCCCACTGAGCCGAGGTCCTGGTAAACAAATCTATCAAAAGGGAATGGACTTGTTTCCTCGCTTCTGTATTATTTTACTTCACGCGTGGTGTTATTTTAATGTTTACTGAGAGCCGCTCTTTGCAATGGGGCTACTTGTGAATAGAGCACCTCTTTCAGGGTCAGGAGAATGTTCTGGTGAAGGATATCTCTGCTCCTGGTGGTTTCTGGAATGGACTGGGGATAAATCCTGCTCTGTTTGCCACTGTAAACATGGTAATTCACAGGCAAACCTCTGAGTGGTGCCAGGGCATATCTCAGCATTAGAATAACAATACAAATGGCCTCTTTTTTTTTTTTTTTCTTTTGCTTGGTCTTCTTTGGTGAAATCTCTCAGGGGTGTGACACGGCACTGCAGAATTCCCGGTCCTGTGCACATAGTAATTTCCACGTTTCCCCTCTCTGATTATCTGCTGCACTTTGCGCTGGGTGTCAGGATGACGGTCAGTCGCTTTATTTAATGGCTTAATTTGGCCCAGTCGCCCCGCACCCTGCCCCCCCGCCCCCATTCCTTAAAACAAACTGCCGTTTGATGTTGCCCTCAAAGCGGAGAATACCAATTAACTGTGATACTGCCGGTTGTTCAAGCAGAAAAAGCAGAAGCGTTAAGCCGATCCTGGCGGACTCGGTGGTGTGCCGCGCGGGGGGGCTTGCTTTGAATGCAAGGCATTTCCGCCATCTGCATTGGCTCCTCTGTAGGGGCCCGGGGCCAATCCCACTGTGTATCCTTACTTATTTACATATAGGAGGCTCAGTAATTTTGCACAAATTTTATTTCCGTTGAAATGTGATCTGTATGCTGTATAGCTGGTTTAGTGGTGGGGGAGGAAGCACGGCAGTGAGGGGGGGATAATTGGATCAGTGCTCACTAGATACTGACTCACACACCCTTTCATGTTACCAACTGCCTTAATAAGCTTCCCCATGTCTTGAATTAAAAACCCCCATCAGCTTTTGACATTCAGCTTTACAGTCATTCTGGAAAGACTTGCCTTGCCTAAAGACCTGATTGTTGAAGCTAGTTTGCTAACCTTTGATCCAGCCAATGGTTGGCTAACTGAGTAACTAAACAAGTTAAATGAGTAAAAGATCCTGGCCGCAGACCTGGGGCAGTTGCCTGCTGTTGTACGTTTGCACGAAGCTGTTTGCCTAAGTATCTGAGCACCGAGGTGTCCAAGGGGCAAAACCCTGAAGTATTGTGTGATTGGCCATGATAACCTTCTCCCATGCACAGTGGCCTGAGTGTGACCGCAAGCAGTTTTTGGCCAAGTTTGAGGCTGGGTACCTGTCGGGGGTGAGAGGAGAGAGGAGCGGAGCCGTAAGCAGTTATCTCGATGGGTCAGGCCCCACTTGCTGTATCACAAATCACCTGGCAGCCCTGCAATGGTGGTGCTTCTGCCCCACACCCATTTCTCCTGTCCCACGTGAATCCTGGCCATCCCCAGCATTTGAGGGACCTTTTGTCCTTCTGCATCTCCTGGGGTAGATAAAGCCCTTCTGTGGGATGATGGTGCCAGTCGTGGTGAGAACATAATGGTGCAGCTGCTGTCTGCTTGTCCGTGCGTGTGCTCGTGCGTGTGTGCACGCACACGTCTGCGTAGATTAATTGGCTCAATATCTCGGCCCATCAAACATGAAAAGGATGGATGTATTGTGATTTTAAGGAGTTCAGCGTTAATGTGAAATTCCTTCAAAACATCCCTTCTGACAAACATTTTAAGAACAATATATCCGCTTTATGAATGGAAATATTTACCCCGCAGCCCATTCTGGGATAAGCGGTTGGATGTTGGACAGAAAAACGTGCCCCTTCATTTACAGCTCCGGAGCCTTTTGGGAGTGTCTGAAATTAAATGAAAACGAAATTAAATGAAAGATGAAGTTTTCACTTGGCACATTCAGATTCCGGTTATCAGTGTGTTTAATTTGAATAGTAAAATTGAAGCTTAGTTTGTGTAATCCTTGTGGGGGGGGGGCGGGGGGGGGTCCTCTACTTATTCAGTCCTTTCTTCCAATCCACCCCCATGGAAAAATGTTTTCCATAAAGTAAAAAGTTACAGGTTTTTTTGTCACATTGTGGGGAAGTCTGGTCCCCACAATGTAATAACGAAAACACACGCACACGCACAGCAAGCCATTAATTACTGTTCTTAATGTGTTTGCTTCTCTGCTTCCCGTGGCCCCCGACACAGAGCGCTGGCACTGGCTGTGAGTGCTGTATATTCCACTACGCTTAAGCCGGATGCTCATTATGCATGGTATAAATGAAATGGTGAGTATGCCGGTGTCGCAGTGAGTGCCTGCGCAGCATGGGGGCGCTGCTGTGCGATGGAGTTCCCGGCTGCCTGGAACTGCGTGGGTGCCCGTTGGACACATGTGGCCTGGGGGTGAGTCAGCTGGTGTTGCAGCTGCCCCTTCCTCCTAAGTAGCCATGAATTCTCTCTCTCCCCCCCCCCCTCTACCCCCAAGTCATTCTCAGAATCCCCATCCGTCTGTGAGGCCTTGTCCCCCACCCTGCTCCTACTTAATAAATTTTTATTTGCATTAATAAAATCTGAAAATGGCTCTTATTTATCATTTCTCCACATCCTGCTTGGGCGGGGGTGGGGGGGATGGGGG